>JAEVFJ010000011.1:600000-790884 GCA_021029105.1 Cristinia sonorae
ATTTGACCGTTGTAGGCACGTATGGGTCGGGAAGATAGTATTGACCAATAGCACCGTATCCCGAAACTGATGATTGCAAAGGGAGTCAATCAGCACGCCATTCGATGTGGGAGGTAATCCCCGGGACCTACTTCCTGTGCTTAAAACCATGATCGATGGCACAGTGATGACCAGCCAGTTGCTGTTCCATACCATGAAGCAGCGCCATACGAGGATGGAATCACCGAGGATGATCTGCGGATCGCCCCAGTCAGCTTCCGAGTCATTCACCGCCACACTGGTTTGGATGAATATACTCACAGACGTGACGTAGATCATATCCTTTGATCTGTTCAGATGTTGGCCAATGTCGGCAAGATACATGACCGCACCGATATCATTGACGTGGACGATGAACGCCTGAATGAGACGAGCGAGGATGAGACCGATGTGCGTCGTCGCCAGGGCATACCTTCGCATTAAAACAATAGATCAGCTTTTCTATCGGTTTGTGTCGAAGATGAAAACCTACATGACTGTGATGGCGAACGTGGTGAAATGCCAGTGCTTGCGTCTCTGGAGTGTAGTCGCGATACAAATGATGTACAATATGGTAAACGCGCCTGTGAAACATCTCGGAGTGAGCGAGCTAAAAACCAACTGTGGTATGCGTGAGCTTACCCCAGAAACCGGACGCAAGCCATCCTCCTACGAGGTAAGACTTGTCGATGGGGAAGTTTACAGCCATAGTTGTAACGCGGAAAACTTCGACTGAAGGACTCGGGAGAAGTCCTGGCAAAGCTTGAAGGATAAAGTCAGCACTCGATGTTACAGATATACCTGCAGTGCTATGCTTCTTCGAAGTTGTTGCAGGTCATACGTCGTTCAAACTTGCCAGTTGGTCGGCAGTTTGAATGCTGATGATGATATTGGGTCTCTAATGTGATCACATCCGAGTCCTCTTCTTCACGTCGCGGAGTCATGATCAGGCACGATACACGACGACCAAAACGGGTCATACCACCCTGCCAACGCCGACGAAATGCCATATTTCAGATTATCTGTCTTGAAATGTCCAGAGACCCAGCCTAAATACGAAGGAGACCATCAACATCGCATTTCTAGATGAAAAGCATATCGCAGTTTCGCAACCTCCAGGTTTCGAGACCTCCGTGCGCGGGATGGCGTAAGCCTAGCCTATACAGCGAAGTCCAGGTTTAATGCACTGATAGGTACGCCACAATTGAAGGTTCTAATGAGCATCACCGCGAATCGCGGAATTCGACCTATTGAGTGGTGGAGTATGTATGTCCGGAGTACCCGCGAAACTTACTGCAGAGGGAAGATGTAGCAAAGGTTCAAGACGATTCTCCAGGTACAGAAGCGTTTTCTAAGCCAGTACGGTGTTCGCCGCGATGTGAGGAGGTCGCGATCCGTGGCGATGATGATATGTGAGCATGTAAGACCACCACGTCGAGTGGTCGGCCTCCCTTCCAATCCGTTATTGTAAGGGAACCAATCCCTTCCTCCGTCTGACCACGCGGGTGCGATATGTCAAATAAGGTCTGACATGTATTTTCTCGAGATACGACTAATCTGGACATGTCCGAGTCAGAAGAACGGACTCAAAAATAGACGAGTTGAACAGATAGACGTACGTGAACATAGACGATCCATCCTTCCGTGGAAGATGGGGAGGGTGCAATGAGAATACAGAAACACAAGAAGCCTCGATGATAACTTAAACTACCGCTGGACCTGGCCTGTAGAGCCACGCAGTCAATCCGGGTACAGTTAACGTACTCGCGATCTACCCTATGGTCGCTATCACGCCTGGAAAACACTCCGCTCCACCACGGTCAAAACGTCGGACGAGCGTGGGGTAATCCGACAATCGAAAGGAGCTGGTCCTCTGTAAAGCACGGACATATACCACACAGAACGAAAATACACGATCAGCCAGCTGATCCAACCAATCTGGGTGTTTTACTCACACTGTGACGCCGGCGTCGATAACATCCGTCAACGACGGAGGACGCTTTTCGCCATTGGCGTCCAAGGCGGCTTCGACGTTGAACGCCCAGAGGAAGTGAGCGATGTTGATGAAGAGGGATTGAGATGCGAAGGTGACGCCGACGCAGGTTCTGTTGGGTGTTCATTAGTCTCAACCCCGGACGGCGGTTGAACGGGAGCCGGGGAACGATCTTGGGAATTGGGGAGAGAACGGCGATGGATCGGACGTACCGTCGCCCGAATCCGAACGAGGAGTGGCCGAGACCGTGCATGTCTGGTGGAGATACGTCGACGGTCTCCGTTTCATCTAAGTGCCGTTCTGGGATGAAATCTTCTGGGTTTGCATACAACGCGGGATCTCTGATAGACAATGCGGTCTGTTAGTGGAGTGAAAGCAACGCGGGCGTGGGCGGTGTATACACACCTGTCGATAGCCCTAAGGAGAAATGCGTTGGTGGGTGAGGGACATGATGCAGATGAGGATTCACGCACCATATGTTTGAGATGACGATAGCACCTAGTGGGAAGAAGGTCAGCAAAGCGCACCAAATGGTGAATGAATTCGATATTTGCCTTTCGGGATGTAATATCCTTCATAATAGTCGTCCTGAAAAGGCGTCGTGAGTCAGCAAAAAGAACGCCGATTCTGCAGAATACGGACCACTTGCCTCTGAGACGCGCCGAGGAATGCCTGTCCGAAAGAAACGGCTTAAGTACCAACCCACTGATCGTCAAATTAATAAAAACACACCCATGGGTCCAGCGGGTCTCCAGCGCAGTATCTCCCTCACAAGTGCACGTATGTATGGTAACTGTGATCGGTCCTTGAACGTAGGCAACCTACCCCGTCCGACAACGCGGTCGATCTCCGCTTGAGCTTTCCGCATGATGTGCGGATGGTGGATCATGGCGATGAGGAAATTCTCGAGGGTGGCGGAGGTGGTTTCCGCGCCGGCGGAGCTATAGTATACGACGTGAATACCGGACTTCCAGCATGGACCTCGAGATGAATACTCACAACATGATTCCTGCTAGCCATGCGCCTTCCTTATTAGAGAGACCATGCTTCTCTGAGTTCTCGATGAGTGCAGAGGTGAAGCTATTTGGAGCATGTCCCTTGGCCTACGGATGACGCAGGTTAGTATTCTATCCACGTAAACTTGGCGTCGTCGTACCATTGAAACCTTCACGTCCTCTACGAACCCCTCAAACATGCGAGATTCCCGCTCATGCCAAGCGAGCGCTTTCTTCTTCCATTTCGACATCCATAAGGGAAGATGATTAATGAATGGAAATAGGTCGACCATGCTGGTACCCGGTATGCACGCGTTGGAAAGATGTTCTGTATGGTCGTGAATGCGCTTCACCAAAGGTAGATAAGTGTCATCGAGACGCGGCCAACCGTAAGTGGCAGTAAGGATGTTGGATGACGTAGATCTACGCAATGCAATACAGCTTAACACGTTTGTAAGAAATGGAACGCGAGAGCCGACGTACCGTTTCAGGCTATTATCCCAGTCCTTCGGCCTCTGCAGTATTTCGAGAACCAGATGACCAGCCTCTTTCTCCTGCATGTCGCAGAATTGTTCTGCATTGTGAGGGCCGAAGACCTGGTGCGTGAAGCGACGCATGCGGCGGAATCTGGGTGCTTGTCAGAGACGTAGAGAGTTAGCAGCAAAGAGCGAACTTACAGGTCCCCGTAGGAGATGAAGGACAACATAATCCCTGCACAGAGTAATTCTCCGGCCATGATGAACCGAGGACGATGACTGTAGTTGAGACTACGACGATCTAAACATAATGAACATGAGTAAAATAAATTCCGCGGGCAGTTTGTTGACTGACCCACCGAGTAATTCGAACGCGGACTTGTGGTCGTTGAGCACGATAACAGTTTGACCCGCCGCATTGAAAGAGATGACGGGGGAGTCTGAAAGTCATCGTCCTCTGTAAGACTATTACATCGTTGTGCAACGGAGAAATACGCACCGAACTGTTTGCTAATCTCGAAAAAGCGAATCCATGGGAGTTTGGTTGGCAGCTGGTGTACGTTGCCGATGAGAGGCAAGCCTCTCGGACCGGGGGGAAGGGATCGCCGTCGTAAATATCCACGACACTCGCGGAAGACGAGGTAAGTAAAGAGGACTGCTAGGCCAGTGTAGACAAGGTTCATGGTGTTGCGCAACGGGCTGTTGGGGTATCGGCTGGCGGTGCCAGCAGCCAGCTAGCAGCTCTTAACATGTCCTGAGGAGCAATGTCAATGAGACCGGACCGATGAGGTTCACAGCGTTTCCTCATCATGTAGTCCTGGATGTAGTGAAACTTCCAGATTGGAACCTGTGCTACAGAGCTGCCAGTGAGAATTGGAATAAACTTGAAAAAGAGATGACTGTCACAACAGAGGTGTGACAGCGCTGACAGTCACAGACCACCCGGCGCTCCGGTAGAGAGGCGCCCAAGAACCTTCCCTCCTCCCAATCTCCTTCTCGCAAATCGACGCTTCCCCAGAAACACGCGAGAATAGCCAGCCATGATTGAGTTCACCAACCGCATGCTCATTTCATTCAGTTTTGTCTCCTCCCCTCCTTCACCCCGTCGTCGGCCCTCCTGGCGCCATGTCTTCCACACCCGACAAACTCGAAGACGAGCAGCTCGCCACCACTGACATCCCGACCAATGAGCTCTCCGCGACCTCAAGCGTGCGGAAAGCATGCTTGCTCTTCGTCTTTTGCTTCGCTCTCTTTCTCGACGCGTTCATCACCAGTGGCATGATCATATGTTTGGACACTGTTCGTTCTCCCTTCCTCCTCCTGTCTTTCAATGTTGTTCAATCTGCCTTTAGATCGCTACCGAATTCATCCAACCACCAAACATTACTTCTTGGCTTGTTACCGGTTACAGTCTGACCTTTGGGTCTTTCCTGCTTCTTGTACGTCCTCCTGTCTTTCATAGACTGCACGGACGATTTAAACCCTACACAGGCGGGTCGAATTTCGGACATGTATCGCCCGAAATATGTATTCATCGCTGGAATGTTTACTATCGGCGTGTTCTCTATCGGCGCGGGTTTCGTGCACAGTATCATTGGGCTCATCGTCATTCGTGCCATTCAAGGAATCGGGGCAGCCATGACCATTCCCTCGGCCACGCTCATGCTTACCCAGGCATACCCAACCCCCATGGCGAAAGGGATCGCTTTGACTCTGTATGTAACCCCATTCCATGACATGTTATTACTTGCTAAGTTGTCCGCCTCAGATTCGCGGCTGCAGGAACGCTTGGAATATGTATGGCATTCGTCATCGGAGGTGCCCTGGTCCAATTCGCGACCTGGCGTTGGGTCGTCTGGATTGTTGCGGTCGTTTCCCTACCTCTTGCCGCAATATCAACCATTCTCATACCAAAAACCGAGAATGACCCTGCGGCAAAGAACCAGAAATTGGACGTGCCAGGTGTATTTGCGTTCACGGGTATGTTTTTGTGTGGCTCACGCTGTTCTTCACTTGTATTGACCTTGTCCCTAGCTTCAATCATTCTACTGATATTTGCGCTATCGCAAGCACCTTCCTTCGGATGGGGAACAGCCCGCGTTTTGGCACCACTTATTATCTCAGGTGCACTCTTTCTCGCCTTCCTCTATTGGCAAACGCGATTGCCTGAGGACACAGCGCTCGTTCCACCGAATATGTGGTTTATTCCAAATTTCCTCGTCCTTGTCTTCGTATCCTTTTGCACGCAAATATACTTGACAGGCCCTATCCTGATTCTGAGCGAGTACTGGCCGGTCGCGTACAGATGGAGTCCATTGACGATCGGGCTGCATGCGTGCGTCCTTGTCCCTGCCTCTTATGATGCACTATCGTTGACGAGCATGCGTCCTTGGTAGATTGCCCATGGGAATCACGTCAGTGATTGTCTGCACAATCTTGCCCTACTTCATCCTTCAACTCCCTCCCCGATTGGGCCTCGTCGCATCAAACTTGATCGCTGGCTCGTTCTCCATCCTCTTGGTATACTCATCAACACGCGAACGATATTGGTCATTCACCGTGCCTTCCATGATTTTGATCACTTTAGGGTCCACATCGGCGTACATAATCTCAAAGTCCGTCCTGCGATCATCACAACTATTTGCATCAGAAATCCTAACATAACTCTACTTTTAGCGTTGGGATCATCTCGTCTGTGCCTCCTTCCAAGGTAGGAGTGGCAGCAGCGATATTCAGTGCGGCGCAGCAAGCTGGAGGAGCCATCAATATCGCCATCGTGACGACTATACTGGTGCAAGTGCAAGAGCATCATCCGTACCCATCTTACGAAGCCCCTTCTTCGGCGTTCTGGTACTTGGTAGGACTTGGGTTTGCTCAAACTGTGATGGTCGCGGTGTTCTTTAGACCAAAAGTCTCTGTGGCGCCGTGACGATGCAATGATACGACATCAGCCATATCAGGGATGTGTGTTTTCAGAAATGTTCAGTCAAAGTGCAGCATTTGACTCCGAGTGCTTTGATCCACGATGAATTGTCACGCATCCGCGACCCATGTCTCTTTGCGTCTTGCACCACCCATCTGCTATCAGCATCACACCGCGCAAGCCATGACACAACTTCTTGAAACTGACACTGGTACACTCACGGTCTCAATCTGCGACACTATCCCCAGGTCGCCTCGGCATCGCTATTGTGTTTTGTACTTTTCTGATATTCTCTGCTCACGGGGAGCTCTTGGACTCTTCATGTGCTCTCATGCTCAGATCCTGCCAACAACCTGACACCACTGATCGTCATCACTCCGTCTTTCATTTTGCATGATCTCCATGCCCTCTGGAGATCGCCGTACTGCATCGGAACATCACTAGCACTATTACCAGCGCCTTAACTAGGTCTGTGGATCTACCGTTTAAGGTTTTCGTCACGCCGGATTCTCGCCGGGATGTGGGGGTTCAATTCGTTCAATATTGATTTTCACGAGTCAGGCCGGAAATGTGGGAGTCCCAAATGCGTCTGCTATACACGTTAAAGTGTTAAGTGTGTGAGTGTCCTTTTGGGGGTATCGATGACCGATGCCGACTGACCCGGAAATCTGGTCACTTCAATCTAGGCCGACTTGCGAGTGGTGGGTTCTTCGGATAGCAGAGCGATTTGTTGTCTTAGGATTCTGTAGTAGTGGTGTACAGCACATACCCATGATAAGGTTGCATACAGTCCCTGTGTCCGAATGGCGCGACCGATGTCTTCTGACCGTGACGCCGATCGAAAACGCTTGTCACGGAGGGCCACACTGGCAGACCAAAGCCGTCTTCATTTTCCAGGTGAACCCGATCCTTGAGGTAGCTTACCTATGCAGTGAACAGGCCGCAGAATTAGATCTCCCTCGCCGTTTCTCCAGCGCAGATGGCATCAACGCAAGGGCGTGTTTTGAACGTTTGAACCCACGGATTCAGTGTGCGTGCGGTATCTCATGATCGTTCGTCCTATAATTGACTGGGAACCTCACGAGACGGAGATATCCCCGCAAAAACGACCCATTGAACGCGCGGCGAGTTCGAGCTCTTTGTGTAAGGGACGAGTCCTTTCTTACCCACTTGCGTAGAAATCATCCTGACCGAATCAACCATGTGGACCGACGCTCCGCCGAGTGTATACCTATATGTCGTCGCTCTTGGTATCATTCTCCTCACCTCCCTGTCGCTCAGTACCATCGGCAAGAAGCATTACCCGCCTGGTCCGAAAGCGCTCCCTATCATTGGGAACATCCTCTCCATCCCGCAGGACGCAGCATGGAAAGTGTACGCTGAATGGAGTCAGAAATTCGGTGCGTCTCCTCGCTCTCACACACTCATGTTCAGCAATGTGGTTTGACAGTGATCGTATTGCAGGTGATATAATATACTTACGCGTCTTCCGTTCGCACATCATCGTCATCAACTCTGTGTCCATCGCACGCGAGCTCCTTGAGAACCGCGGTGCCATCTATTCCAGTAGACCATGGGTCCCCATGGCAGGTGACGTGTACGTATCTCTTTCCGTCTTCGCCCTCATCGTTGGTGTCTGATATCGTGGCATCAACAGAATAGGATGGAGTTGGTCGTTGCCACTCCTCCCCTACGGCGAGACGTTCAAACGTCACAGGAAATACACCCAACTATTCTTCTCCCGAAGCCGTCTCCCCCAGTTCTACGCTTTCCAGAGGAGGGAGGCATATAGACTGATCAACGATGTTTTGGACGCTCCTGAGAACTACAAAGAGCATGTCCAAAGGTAAGTAGGTAACTTCGTGAGAATCAATCTCGACTGAGTCGACAATATCATTCCTAGGATGGCCGGAGCGGTCGTAATGGCACTGGTATACGGGCACGACGCGAGGAAGCACGACGATTGGTTACTGCAGATTGCCTCCAAAGGCGCGAGAACAATCGAGTCCGTCGGTCCTGTTGGCGCGCACTTGGTCGATTTGATCCCCATATGTATGTCAACCGTCTTGCATACTCAAATGAATACACTCTGATTGCTTGGCTTCAGTGCGATTCATACCCGACTGGTTCCCTGGGGCAGGGTTCAAGAGACTTCCGCCTGGGACAAGGGAGGCGTTATCTGATATGCGATTCGTTCCCTATAACTATGTGAAGGAGAAGATGGTCAGAATTTCTGCTCGTGGTCTGATCATCGCGAGGCTTACCTTGAAACCGTAGGCAATGGGCACAGCGGTCGACTGCTATGTGACGGAACTTTTGGAGATGACCAAATCACAGGACGAGGAAGGTGTTAGGGATACTGCTGCGAATAACTATTCCGGTCAGTCTACCATTGTTCCGAAGTTGTGCTCATTGCTGCTTACTAACAATTCTACACCGCACAGCCGGGTCCGATACGGTATGTCCAGGCCAAGCAGGTCGTCTTGAGTGTTGACAGATTCTCCCACCTCCCCACAGACAACAGCGCTCCTCATATCCGCTATACTTGCGCTCACTGTCAACCCGATTATACAAGCAAGGCTTCAAGCTGAACTCGACACGGTCGTGGGCAAAGACCGCCTTCCTGATTTCTCCGACAAGGATAATTTACCGTACCTACAATGCGTCATTAGCGAAGCCATCAGGTTCGTCCATTATCTTCACCCTGCGTGTACGGTGAATGACGATGCCCTTTGAATTTCCGGAAGATGGGGAGCAGTGACCCCGATCGGCGTACCCCATACCTCCGTGCAAGACGATGTGTACGATGGAATGTATATACCGAAAGGCACAACGATCATCGCGAACGCATGGTACGTTGCGCTACATTGCCATTCACCTTGAGAACGGGTGTTTGATACCGTTCTATGCTGTGGTTCCCAGGGCGATGTTGCACGACCCGCAGACCTACCCAGAGCCCGAGTCGTTCAACCCTGACAGATTCCTAACCGGTGAGGGTCGGACCCCGCCTCCTGATCCACGAACCCCACTGTTTGGCTTTGGGCGTCGGTACGTTCATCGCTGCTCGCGCGTCCGAGTCAATGACTGACTAAGCGCCATAGACAATGCCCTGGAAAAGATACGAGCGGAAACACGATTTTCATCGCCCTCGCCACACTTTTCCATGTGTTCAAGTTTTCGCCGATGACCGACGAGGAGGGAAACCCGATTCCTATCGATGTGAATCCCTTTGAGCATTCAGTTCGGTTGGTATTCTAACGAATTACCTCGGTCTCGTTGGACGATTGGCTGATGCATTCGGTTGATGTAGACATCCAAAGCCATTCCTTTGCAAGATTAGGCCACGGAGACCGGAGTCGATCTCGTTGATCAGGAGTGTTCAGGATTTTTGAGGCTGGGCGGCATGGATGATGATCGTCACACTTTAGGGGAGCGTGGAAATAAATAACATAAATAAATAACGTTTCTGAGTGCTGAAAGCGCCTAACGCAAATGGCAACTTCGTGCAACTTGCACCAGTCCGAATCCGAATCCTGATTTTCTTCAGACTCTCGCAGAACAGCTGTGCAGATCGAGCGCCATTATAGCACTTCCAACATGACCATGCGGATTTGGATTGATTCTTCCCATCGCAATGAAACGGGGACTTTGGACGAAATTCGAATCCAACCATTGGCCTCGGGAGTCGGGCTGCAAAGTTCAATCAGCATCAGTTTAACTACTACATGCCTGGACTCTACCAGCACTGCATCCGAATCCGAATTGAGGTTACCAGGTGGTATTTCCTCCATCAACTCAGTCCGGATCTCATAGCCAAACCCCCTTGCTCCTGCCATCTCTTCCCTTCTCACTCGTTCGCTATCATCCCACCCACGACCGAATGGGTATCCCACTCCAGATTGCTGCCGTAGGCGCGCTCAGCTATCTGTTGTGGCGTGTCGTTAAGGCTCGCTCTACTCCTTCGCACTGGAAGAACATTCCGGGTCCGAAATCGGATTCCTTCCTCGCAGGTAGGCTCCATTGTTGCTTTCTACTCACGATGCGATTGGTTGACAGGTGGATATTCTCGCAGGCCATTTCCTCGCGCTCAAGAGCAAAGATAGCTGGGCGTTCTTGGAGAATCTGTGCAGTAACTATGGTGGCATCGTAAAGCTGCAGGCCTTACTTGGGGTGAGTTTGCATTGGGTGAATGCGTCGGATGTTGCGCTAATGGCTTCCGCGCAGTCAAAGTTTCTGTACGTCTCCGACCCAGCTGCACTCTACAGCATGTTCGTCAAGGAGCCCTCCTCATGGGAGGAGACGCCCGTGTTTCTCATGTGCGTCTATCCCTGAATGACCGATGTTGCGCCATCATCGTTCCAGTCTCTAACGTTATGCGCCAGTGGAAACTCGCTCCTCTTTGGTGCTGGCATTGCTGGATCGAGTGGTGAGACGCATCGGAAACAGCGGAAGCTGTTGACTCCAGCGTTCGCCCCATCGCACCTTCGCCAACTTACCCCGGTCTTCTTACATGTCGGAGAAACGGTACGCTGCCGTGTCTTTCTCTTCATGAAAACCGATGATGATTCTCACTGGCGATCTTGACAGCTTCGTGATGCTATTGCTGCTCAAGTACGGGACGGTCCTCGTGAGGTGAATGTCGCCGCCTGGGCGGGACGTGGCGCATTGGAAATTGTTGGTCAAGGTGCTATGGGATACTCCTTTGATCCCTTGGTTGATGCCATGTCCAACGACTACGGTATCGCTCTGAGACAGCTTTTGTATGTCGTGTCCCATGCAATCATTATTCTCTCAATTAACCTAATTCTAGGCCCTCCGTGTTTGAAGTCGCCTACCACTGGGCGTTCGTCCCCTTGTCCGTTTACCTGGGGCCTCCCAAGTTTCGCCGATGGTTGTTGAATAGGTACCCTTACCGAAAAGTACAACATTTGAAGAATGTTGTCGATACCGTGTGGAACAAATCCATCGACATTGTTGGCCAAAGGAAAGCTGCTCTGGAGGCTGGCGAGGAGGCTGTCAATGCCATGGTCGGTGGCGGAAAAGATATTATGAGTATTCTACGTGAGTCAACTCACATATGTCTGGTTTGTGTCTCGCTCACTTCGAAGTTTGCAGTGCGCGCGAACATGGAGGCGTCCGATGAGGATCGGATCCCAGATGAACAACTAATCGCTCAAGTGAAGTACGTTGAGCCTTATTCTTGCTGAGCGATGATCATCTGACGCTTCTCGCCGTCACCAGCACCATTGTCTTTGCCGCCAGTGACACTACCTCCAACTCTCTTGCCCGAATTCTGTACACCCTTGTTGAACATCCTGAGGCCCAGGCGAGACTGAGGGAGGAGATTATTGAGTTCCGCGAATCTGGCGATGAACTAACCTATGAAAGACTTGTTGAGCTCCCTTACCTCCACGCAGTGTGCTGCGAGACATTCAGGGTGTACGTCATCTCCAACAACTATACAATCAGTCCAATACTTATACATCTCTCTATCGTAGGTATCCTACCGTCCTCTCCATGGACCGAGAGTAAGTAATGTTTCCCTTTCTTCATGTCAACGCGTGCTTACATCTTTTACGCTTGCAGAGCTCAAAACGATACCGTCCTCCCGCTATCCCAACCCATCACGGACAACCACGGTAACACCATCAACAGCGTTCCCATTAGGAAAGGCGACAAGGTCGCGATTGGTATTCACGGGTTCAACAGGAGCAAGGCTGTCTGGGGCGATGATGCTCTAGAGTGGAAGCCTGAGAGGTGGCTCAAGTCCGAGAACTCCGCGCCATATGCCAAGGGTGCACTCAGCGGAGGCGCGTTCTATAATCTGTGGGTGACGATTCCACTTTCTTTCGTCGTTTGGGTTAGCTGATGTTTGGGAATGCTCTTCTTTGTATGTAGGATGACGTTCGCGGGTGGTCCGAGGTCGTGCATGTGAGTGAAATTGCATCTCTGGTGATGCTTGTAACGTTGACTGATGCGATACCTCCTCTCCTTCCTTAGTGGTTTCAAATACGCGGAACTGGAGATCAGTACGTCTTCTTTCATAACCTCGTTCGCAAAAAGCTAACCGACACATCAGAAACATTCTTGTTCTACCTAATCGGGTCCTTCACTTTCAAGGCCGGAACGGGGAAGATCATTTGGAACAGTTCCTTCACCGTCTTCCCTTCCATTGACAAGGACTCCATGAAGGCGGAGATGCCTCTGCTGGTTGAGTTGATTCGATGAATGGGAACGCTTCGTTATATTTCAGCATGGATTGCAAGGGTACCGTAAGTGTGATATACAATAATTTCATGATTCATTGATTGCTATCATCAACTTCGACCACCAATGGTTCCTTTTCACGTCCCTCCGTCTTCATGTCCGTAATCGCTCGGATACCAGGGTCCTACTTCTTCCACTTGTTGTCGATGTGAGGGAAAGTCAGCGTCCTTGACTATATCCCTGTGACCATCCATCCGTTTCCTCACTAGCATATCAGCAATGCTATTTCGTATGAACTTGGAAAAATGCGTCAAAGCACAAGCTCCGAGACCAGCGATTCTCCCATTTCACAGGGCACATATTGACAATGGCTTGCAGACGTCAATGAGGCGATGTGTATACTGTTACTGATGAAGCCAGATTAAGCGTGAAGTTGAACACTGCATGGCCTTTTCTTGGCTCTTGTCCTTAGTGCAGAGGATTGATGTCGCTGGGAGCCCACCAAGCAATATTGTGCACGGGAGACAGACCAAATGAATCGCGATCGATCGTCATGGCCTTTGAGCAATATCTTATCAGCAATCTGGGTCCATCCTCCGTTGCTCACGGGCGTTGGTGACGCATTTGCAAGTTGTTTGCAAGTCCCTCACCATTTGTTCTGATCCCGCATCTTGACCGTAAGACTCGGAACACCGACAATTATGTCGCTCTCACGAGGCACCAATGGCCGGTCGGTCGTCCGTATGAAGAGCCTGAGGCCGGGGCTCTGATTGTTCGCCAGGTCACAAGTGGGCAGACACACACCACTGGCAGATGGATCTTGGATTCAAACGATGCGTGGTGTTCTAAGAAGAGGACGGCGGTAGAAGGTGTGTAATGCCCATATTCGTGAAGTACACACGAGATCGCTGATATGTGCTCTTTCTGACGGGTGTTCTGGCGTGACCGCAGCCGCAGCGGGGTCAATTGGGTTCGGATTCGACAGCATGGAAGATGATGTCCGTGATAGATCCTCACGTCCTCCTCCGGGGACATGCGCTACAGGGCGTTTCGGGCGTGAGCTCGGGCAGGTGACCACACACGGTTTCCCTCCTTCATCGTCCCCGTTCCTCTCTGTCTCTCCCAATCGTCCCTCTGCAATAACCATGGGTCAAACGTTGTCTCAGGTCTTTCCGCCTACATCCAAGTTCAGTGTCAATGACATTCCAGACCTCTCTGGCAAAGTCATGATCGTGACCGGTATGCCAATTCCGAGATAACGCCCGAGTAAGCACTAACACCATTTGCAGGCGGTTATGGCGGTATAGGCAAAGAGACTGTCCGCGCGTTGCTCAACCATAACGCGAAAGTCTACCTTGCAGGGAGAAACAGCAGCCATGCGACTGCTGCCATTGAGGAACTCAAGAAGGACACGGGAAAAGACGCTGTGTTCCTCCAACTCGATCTTGCGAGCCTCAAGAGCGTGAAACGTGCAGCGGACGAGTTCTTAAGCAAGGAGCAGCAATTGGACGCGTTGTTCAACCTTGGGTACGCAACTTTTTCATGAAACAACAATGCTACTGAAGCGCCCTCGCAGAGGAATCATGTATTTGACGAACTCACCAGGAAACTTGGATCTTACCGAAGAGGGCTTTGACATTCAATGGGGAACAAACCTCGTCGGTACGTCTTTCTGCTCTCGTGTTATCCGACGACTAATAACTGACACTTCAGCCCTATCTACTAGGTCCTTACTACTTCACTAAACTCCTTCTCCCCGCGCTCCTCGCCGCCGCGAAGAGTTCACCAGATAAGAAGGTGCACGTCACTTTCACAGCGTCGCAGGCGCAGGAGAAGCAAATCAAATTCGATACGCTCACAGATACGCCCGAGCGGAAGAAGTTGGGACCCGACGCCAGGTATGGTCAGTCCAAAATGGTGCGTCCACTTAAACTCTGTATTGTGTTGCAAGAGCGCGTGCGCTGACGTGTGGTGTTTCGGCAGGCGAACGTGGTGATCTCTAAGGAGTTTGCGAGGAGGTTTTCCGATCAAGGATTGGTCGCTTTCTCGCTGAATCCAGGTGGGCATTGTCAACGAGGTCTCGTTTCATGCAGACAATTGACTCTAGCTCGCCGGCGATGACAGGAGGCATCAAGACACCGTTGCAACGCAATCTGCCCTCTATCTTCAGGACCCTCTTGGTACGCAGACCTCGGACAAACGAGCTTCGTCTTTTCTAACTTGATATTTCTTTATCGTAGAGTCCGCTCCTTTATCCTCCGCCAATGGGTGCGTTGACGCATCTGTGGGGCGTCACCTCCGCCGACAGCTCGTACGTGAACGGACAAGTACGTTCTCCATTTACTTTACCCTCAACTTCGCTTCTCGGAGTCTGAGCATATATCTGATCTTCATTATCTCTCAGTACCTCATCCCATGGGCAAGGAAAGGCACAGCACTCCCGGAAAGTCAGGATCCAAAATTAGGAGAGCAGCTTTGGAAGTGGCTGGAGGAGCACGTGGACTCTATCCCTCTGTAAACTTGGTTTTGGGTTCAGTTTATCTCCCTGGGATTGTTACTTTGTCTGAATCCTTTCACTTCCATGCATGTTCGTATTACTCGGGGCTGCAACTCTCGATCGTGTGCTCTACTGGCCGATGCTGGATGGAGATTATTTATCATGCAGCGTGTCAGATACTTATGGTTCAGTCTTTGAGCTCGCGGGTGGCCGGAGAGCATTCTCAGTCTGGACCCGAGCGAGAAGGCATTCGTGACCTAAAGAGTGGAGTGGAAATGGAAGCAGTACTTACCACTCCCGCGAAGGGCGGACTCGGAGTGTTTTGAGAAGTGTCGGGACTGAACTGAACCATATTATTTATGCGATATATATCGGTCTCAGATGGCGATGTCGACGGACAATCTTGTTGGACACAAAGATGGGGTTTGTGAAATTCGCAGTCCGAGAACGGAGATATCAGAGGTTTGCTCCTTCTCAACGTTTCAAACAAAACTCAAAAGCACCCAGAAGGGCCAGTGCTGCTGTATCACAATGGGTACTGTACATTGCGCAACAACGGCGCGTCTAGATCTGATACACAGAAGCTCAGTTACACCGAGATCAATAATCCCTGCGATACCAAATTCGAAAAGAACCAAGGACCCTTCTCTAAGCCCCACGCACGGGCTGCAGTTCCAGCTGCTCTACGAGCGGGATATCCACATTCTCCCTCCTCCCCTCCTTCAGCTTGTGCTGACTCTTCACCACCTTCGGCAACCTCGGCACCCTCCTCGTCTTTTGGAACTCCCTCCCCTTGTTCCCAAAATACCTCCCAGACTCGAAGTTCCAGCAGTCGTTGCATCGTGGCCAGTTCGCCAGCCCGTGGATGTACAGTTGCAGCTGTGCGTCGACGTGTGGGCCAAACGAGGGAACACGCTTGAGGCCGTCGAGGAACCGGGTCTCGACGAGGGTGTGGTTTTGGACCACCCAGTCCATGGCGCCTTCGAAGTCGGTGTTGAACTGACGCATGGCGAGGGTCAGGATGTTGTGCCTATCGTCGCCGGTAGCTTGTTCCTTGTTGTACGATGCGATGTCCTGCACAAAAATAGTGTAAATCATCTTTTTCTCCTTCTGGAACGCGAACCGAACGACTTACGTTGTCGAGAATAATCAAATCAGTGATATACACCGACAACTCCTGCACGACGGGGTGATAGAACGCCTCGTCTGGCAGGTGGAGCTGCAGCTCCAAAGGCACGAAAGAAGGCCTTGCGCCGATGTTCTGGCGGCGGTTCTCCAGGTACTCATCGATCGTCCTGAACCGGTTCTCGTCCCTGTCTTCGGCTTGTTGCACAACGGATTCCAGATAGTCCGTGAAGCTCTCGACCATGTGCTTCTGGGAGGTGGGGCTCGCGGTCTTGACAGCCAGAGCCCAAAACCTATGGAAGAGTGAGTGTGATCCTGGTCGCGCATGCCATGATGAAGTGGTACTTACTGCCGTGCAACTTCGCCCAGGATGATCTCGCCTTCTGGGCGAGGTTTGTGCGGGTTGTTGAGTGCATCTATGACGACGTCGACCATCTCACGGACGACGGGGGCTGGCTCGACGTCTGTGTACTCGTCGACGATGAAGAAGAGATTCATGAGGTCACATCCGGTACGAAGGTCCTCTAGCGACAAAATTGAGATAAAGAATACGGGGTGAACACAGCCGTCGACGTACCTTTTGAGGACCACGGATAAGCAAGTGAAGCGAGGCGAGCTATACGACATAGAACTATGTCAAAATAAATCATTTTGTGAAGTCGTCATGACACGTACCAAAGTCACATTTGTCGAAAGCATAGAGAGATTTCGGTTTGAAGGGTTTGAAGCTATAAAACCATGCATTTGAGGCCGCCTTCACCTCCTCATAGTGAGGGTTAATAGCCCGTGGCCACGGCCAGTCTACCATGGTCTCCGGAAGGTAAAGCACGTCCGGTATTTTCTCGGAGCTGGTCGACGCGGTGGATACAGGCATGTTTCGAGAGAGTATTGTAGCGCGTCGACAGTAGCAGCACCTCAACGCTTGGGGTTAAAAGCGATGTGTGCACTTTAGCTCTTTATATATGAGGCCTTTAGACTAGAACACAGGGTGCACAGGCACCTAGGTGAAGGCGGGAGAACTTGATACTTGCTGTCCTTCATTATGATGCAGGGGGCGATCGGCGATTCATGGTAAAGCACCCTCTCCGGCATAGCAGGCCTTACATAACACCAGATAAGTCACGGTACTACCGGGTTTCTTGCAGGTCGTGCGTTCCGAACGACGCGTATTCGTCTCAGGACACTGAATTGCACAGGATGTGACGAAAACACTGCTGGCGCAGTATTATCTACCATCTCAGGTGCTGCGAACCCGGGATAACCGCCGAGTTATCTCCATTTCTCTGTTCGGTCTCGTGTCAGGTAGCTCTTGAAGTTTCATACATTAAAGCGCGCACCTGGATTTGAACAAGTTAAGCTGATGGGATCAAGCTCTGATATGTAGTTCCTTGAGGGTAGAACGGGCCACGCGTACGTAGTCTGAGAGTTGTAAGAGCTGGAACGCAAGGGCGAATGGTCGCACGTTTCGCTGGCGAGGTCATTTTGATGAAGGGGACTTAACGCGTGCGTTGTGTGATATCGTACTCTGCCAGTAGACCGTATTCAACTGGTGCAAATGTCACAAAGGAAGAGGCTGAAGACTGACCTGACAACGTCTGAGGTGGCTGGGTAATCCTTCTAAACCGCTGCATGGGCCGTGATACTTTTTGCGTGCTGATCGCCATAGATCGCCCTATAGTTTTGGTATTGCTTATAGATCGCGCATTAAGTTCGTTCGTACCTTCGCTACCCTTCCTAAAATTGCGGACGAAAGTCAAGGTTGAAATCATCATACTGTGGGGTCGTTCTCTCCTTGAGGCACTGTACTCGGCTGCGAGATGACATTCAATTTCAACGTCAAGGCATGTCTGAAGGATACGCAAACGTCAACAATCCCATCCAGAGTACGTGGTGGTAATTCGAACCTATCACTCGAAGGCGCGGACAAGGGATCTTCCAAGTGGCGGCGCCAGTAGTGATCTATAGAGTGTATATTAATGTGCTAGTGCCGACCACGAAAGACTGATAAACAGTCCTTAAGATGAAGCAAGCCGGGGCTATAACATCATGCCAATGAATAGGAAGGAGCGAAAGTCACGAAGTCCGAGTGCGAGTCCAAGTTGAAGATATTTTTCTCGTCTTAGCGCCGTTTTAGCGCCTTGTGCCACTGGCAACTCACTGGCACAACGCCACGGGCAAACGTTTACCTTCTCTCACCTCCATTGCTAATCTGTGTTTGCTGTCGAACCTTGAACCACCATAAACATGACTCAACGTTTTCTCTCTCATAACCCAAGCTCAGCCGACAATCTTGAAGGCTTGGAACCCACAGAAGGCTGCCGTATGCGGTGAAAGTACCCGGGGCATCACTCATTTTGCTTTCTTATGAGTTATATGGCAATGAAAGGTCCAAACTCTTAGAAAACCATGTGCCTTCATTGACAGATGCGTATACCGAGGTCCGTGGGGAGATCAATGTTGCGGGGAATGCAAGAATCACGCGTACAGTTCATACAGACACAGTATATTATTACTCTCGTAGAAGATGGTGAGTGTGATCTTCGTCCTTGCAATGGAAAAGAACGTGACGGCGTGTCGCTCGGCCAGTGACTCCGTGCGTCCGAACTAAACGGTCATGTTTGGGGGTTCTCGACTTCCTACATTGTTGGGCCCGGATACCAATCTTTCGGCTGGAATTTATATGTCTGGAAGAATACGAAGGCGCCAGCGAGCCGAAAGTTCGGACAGGACGTCCCGTCAACCACCCGACTTATGAAGTGACTGGCGTACATATGCCAACACAGTCTCCCATGGAAGGAATCAAACTATCGGCAACCCCCACGATCTTAAGAGGTTTAGGCATCACCGTAAGGTGTAGGAAGAAGACGCCGCGATGCTGGCAGTGAAGGCACGAGCTGGAATCTTTCCACCGGGAAGCAGCAGCTATATATTGGCTGGCGAGTCAAGCAACCTCTCACACCCGGGCAATCCGCAGAGATGAGACTTCTAGTAGCTGGAGCAACAGGTGCAGGTACGCCATTATCCATACACCCTACTCGTCATGTTCGTTGTGATCTGATCACATAACTGCAGGCGGTCTTAACGTGTACCGAGCGGCCCTCGCAGACCCAACTGTTACCAGCATTACCCTTCTCCTCCGACGCGAGTTGCCATCCTGGGCCGTTCTCCCAGCCGACGCCGAGGCCAAAACCACCACAATCATCCACAGCGACTTCTCTTCCTACCCATCTGACGTCGCCTCCCGTCTTGCCCAGAACGACGCGTGCGTGTGGGCTGTGGGTATGAGCGCCAGTGGTGGAGTCAAGGAGGCGGACTATACGCGGGTGACATATGAGTACCCTATGGCGATCGTGAAGGCGTTGAAAGATGCTGGTGCAGGCGAAGGCAGGTCCCAGGACAAGCCTTTCAGATTTGTATACTTCAGTGGGGAGCTGGCGGACCCAACGGAAAAGAGTGGTCAGATGTGGGCTCGTGTTAAGGTGCGCGCG
This sequence comes from Cristinia sonorae, assembly GCA_021029105.1. Classification (NCBI taxonomy): domain Eukaryota; kingdom Fungi; phylum Basidiomycota; class Agaricomycetes; order Agaricales; family Stephanosporaceae; genus Cristinia; species Cristinia sonorae. The sequence goes on from JAEVFJ010000011.1 coordinate 619,723, forward strand.
ATCAAGACTGAAAGCGCAGGCTCTATGCTCACCAGGCACGTCATCATGGTCTTTTAGGGCCGCACAGAGAAGCACCTCTCTGAATTCAGCGACGAGAATCCGGGAATACAGGTTCACAGTATTCGTCCGTCGTTCTTTGCGCCCTCTAGAGAGTTTCCTGAAGACAAGAAGCACCAGCGTGGCGCAGGCAAAAACATCGTCGATTCCATCATGGGCCCTCTGCTTCGTGTGGGGCTCCCCTCATACTATACGTCCCTCCCAGAGTTGACCACTGCGACACTGGCGATTGCGTTGGGGAAATACCCTAACCAGTATTTGTTCAGGAATACGGATTTGAAAAAGATCGCGAAAGAGTTGGGTGTCAAGGCCTAAACGTGCCCTTAGCATCGGGTATATGTTTGGTACGTGGAGGTGATAACTTTTACAGTCAACAGAAAGCAGATCACGCTGAACGGACCAAGTAGATATGTTGGGAAATTTAACGATAGCTTTTACGCTCCTGCTTCAAATTACGCCACATGCAACTGCGAGCAAAGTGCGAGTGTCATCATAGTCAAACAAATATATGATCGTATAGGAAGTCAAAGTTAACTTTACTCGAAGCTGCCAGCTTTGTAAAATGTGTCTTGGGCAAATCTCGTAATGCCAGACAAAAAGCAGAGCTGGGATCCGAGTCGAAAGTTGCCGGGCTCATCGTCAGCTTGACATCTCTCAACCTCGGCCACCCATCCCCTGCCAACTGTTCGTCAATTGCACGCCATTCCATCGGGATGTCAAACTCCATGTCCGTATCAACTCCGAGGATAAGTTCGATCCTTTCAACACAGTTCGTCCCTCGCAACTTGGAAAGGCTGTTCATGAGGCTTAAGGACATCGATGCGCTACGTCCCTCCCTGATAGTCATGTCCAATATCAGATGCCGGAGGGACCGTTCAAGTGCGGGGCCAAGATAATCAGGAAGTCTTTGCAAGACCAGCGGATCGTCAACTGGGCGAAGTGTCAATGTGCCGAAGAAGAGCAAAATCAGATCGAGCACGTACTATGGTATACTTTGATCTTGGATAAATTTCCACCTTGAAACAGCGGCCATGCTTCATTGAACAGCTCCACCCGAATACTGGGGACTGAAATTTCTTTCAAGGAGGTGACGTCGATGACAGGCCGGCCGTTTTGTCCTTTCACTTGTACGAGTGAGGTCATTGAACCGACTTGTTCGGTCTGGTTAAACCAGACGCTGATGGACTCCAGCGGACACGATCGCAAAGCATCGGTCACCCCATCCTCGTCGTCCCACAGCTCTCCGTGACTCAACTCGAGCGACTTGATGGATGAGTTTCGGATGTAAGAAACAGGAAACTGGAGGATCCCCGCATCGAGGTGCAGCGCACGTAGCGTTGGGAGCTGGAGTATATGTTGGAGGGAAGGCCTAAGGAAGTCCATTTCAGATCCCTGCCAACGGAGATATATGGGCAGATTGGAGTAATCGTTGGGCCTCGTTCCCAGGTGAAACGATTCCAGATTATGAAGCATCTGGAACGACTGCATAAGACCGCGACTCAGGAAGTCGACATAGCGTACGATCCAACGGAGGTTACGGATGTAGAAGGCGATTTCGGGAGACTTGGACAGCAAAGCGTCAAGACTTTCGCCGTTGCGATATACTGTGTCAGAGTGACCGAGGACGATGGAATGGAAAATATGGGATCGGGATCGAGGGACAAACAGTCGTGAGGTGAGGCTACAGTTCTTGAGCGATGAGGGGTCCTCCAGGGCGAGGATGTCAATGATGTCTTCGCAGATCTCAATGGGAATCCTCAGTGAGGATGTGGTTGTTTCCACTGGCATAATCGTGCACGAGCTTTGGTCTCCTTCTCCTTTCTAGAGTGATCAGAAGTAACTCTAATTGGTACGATAGAAAGAAACGACATACTTTGATGGTTTAAACGTTTATCGTTTACACATGTACCATCCACAACTCAGGTCTCAGGTTCAAGGGGACACCTGAATTTGCCGCACAAGGTTCAAATTACGCTGATGGAAAATTGCGGCGCTTGCTATTACTGATCAATTCGATTGAGCACCTCTGTCTCGAACATTGCATCCTACATGTGCAGGACGATGCGTCTGCCACAAAATGATCCCTCAGATTACTACGTCCGTTGACTAGTCTTTGCGTACATTGTAAACCACGTCACTGGTGACTGGTGTCAAGTACACTGGCAGGGGGAGGAAGGGCTGCCAGTGAAGATCCGGTCTTTGATTTTTTCTGTCTACCATCAGCAATCTTCACGGTAGCTGCAGAAGGGCTGCATGAAAGGCTGAGCAAATCCGGCAACAATATCTTGAGCATCCCTGCACAATGTGAAAACCGTCCGGAAACAAGGGCATCGATCCAAGGAGGCAACGCTTCCCTGATAGTCGCCTCGTTGCCATGGTCGATGAAATACCTCAGCTCAAAGGTACTGATCTGGGAGTATCTGTACGGAGAGAGGCTTAGCTGTGAGCCTGGAGTCTGAGCAACACATGGTAGAGAGGTGCGAACCTTGATGTAAACTGCGAGAAGAGCTCTGGGAGGATGTTCCGTGTGGATAACTGGAGACGGATTTCTTCAGCACATAGTAATTTCAGCTTATCGAGTCCAAGCTAACCCAACCGACCATGACGATCAGCCAGATTATTCGCTATCTTGCATAACGTAAGAAAACTCACTCTGTCAGCAACCCGGTACATTGATTTTGGGGAGCATCGAAGCAGTGTATCGTTCGGGTCTTTGGTGCCATTGATATCCTGAGACGACTTCAAGCATGCAAACGCAATTTCTCCCGTGCACAAGTAGTTGACAAGAGCCATCCATCTGATGGGGCAATATACTTTAAGAAGAGTCAACACTTTGTAATCGTCACCCAAACTCACGTTTTATGGGCTACGTCTGGGACGTAAACGACACGCCCCAATCTTGTAGGTGCGCCACTGGGAACGTGCATGGCTTCCCCAGTAACGTCAGTGTCTGCAAGCTGTTAATGTGAATGTCCATGAGTTCAGAATATATCATACAAACCGCACGGGAGAGAGGCTTACTTTCCATTCAACCTTGTTCTCAACAAGGGGAGCAGTTTCTTCGTCGTCATCCTCTAGGTCGCTGTCGTCTTCATAGACATACTCTTCCGACGTGGTGAATGACGACCGATGTTGAGGGTACCCATCATCAATATTCACCAAACCGCCCTCTCTGTATCCTCCATCAAACACTGCTGACATTGCAATCAGAATGCAAGCAATGTACGATGAGTAGCCGTCACTCACAGCCTTCAAAATAAGGATTCGCTGCTCGAAGCATGAAGCTATTCGCGAAAATGGGCAAGGGAGTGCCAATGATACCAGCCGGCTTCCTGCGAGAGAACGCGTAGAATTTGGTGTCGATGAACCCACCACTTTTGAGAGACATCCTGAAAGCTGTCTGCAGCAGTTCATTCTTGTCATTCCACACAGAGTTGACTGGCAGAGGACCTGTATACGGATTGAGATGGTATTGGGATGTTGTGGGTGTCATTGAAATGAGAGAGGAGCGGCTTATCGCTGATGGGATGAGCAGTTCGCCACGCTGAATACACGCGCAACACAACCAGCAGCAACACGAGGTCTCCCAAAACCCGAAGAGTTAGGTAGTCGCCATGTCCGTTTCTCAAAGTCTATCACAGTGTCTGATGGAACGATAAAGCCAGTACGATGAACGGGCTCACAGAATTCCAGGCCAGCAATCACCTCTTCAGGTCTCACCTGCCATCCTATATTTCACGTCCGGCCACCTTTCAGTCTCCCGCATCCACTTCAGAGTCCTTCTCTTTTCATGTTGATCATGATGCTTTATCATCTTCAGCTTGTTCGTCGCACCGAACCGTCGCACCCCTATCAAATTGAGATTTGACCAACCCGAAACACGACGGAGATGGGGGAACTATTTTGTTTGCTGTATCGCTACCGTATGGTCCGTGACGGTGTGGAGGGGATTCGCCTGGTTGAACGATGTACGAAGCAAAGAGAGACTCGTGAAGAAATGCCACAGTCCTCGTTCGTCCGTTCCGGTCCGTCAAACACGCGTTGGCGCCCGTCAGCGTTCATCCGGAGTTCCTGTGATGCAACCAACAACCGCCGCGATCCTCCGTCAACTGCAGCACGAAACTTGTCCTCGACAGCCATTCCAGCCTCTAGCTGACATACCACAGATATTGAACATGACGAGATACACGCGAAATCCCTGCTGTCCGGAAGCTTTCCTCCAAAAATCTAAGCCGATACGGAGCTCTTATAAGTATTACCAAGTCCGACTGCCCTCTACTACTACCGCCTCTCTCGTACTCTATCCCGCCGCTGCCAATTGTCTTTTCTGATGTCGCAAAACTCCTCCGCATCGCGCGCCACCTTGCCTATTGCGCTTTCAGCACTGGCAGTGTTCGCCTGCGCATGCATCCTTCTATTCAACAGGGTCTCTTCGAACCAGACTTACTGTAAGTGCATGTATTGCAATCATAACAACTCTGTGTGCTCACGGATAACCTATTTAGCGTGGGTTGGTGACGACTTTCCCCATACTCTTCCCGTCGCCCTTCCACCAAGGTCACACGTCATGGCACCGGACGAAGCTCATTTCGGATTCCATGCCGATGACGAGTGGCTCGCCATCTTCCCTAAGCCATGGAATGGGTTTCTTTCCCTCGGCCCCGAGAAGCGCACTTTCGCTGTCTCCGTCTATCACCAACTCCATTGCCTTAACCTCATACGTGGTGCGCTCGTTGGCAAGATTGAACAAGAGCTTGACGAGTTCGTCGGGCATGCCGAGCATTGCTTCCGATACCTGAAGGACACCATCCTCTGCCGTGCCGACTTGACCTTGGAGAAGACGTACTGGGCGGAGGACCGGCACGGTAACACGGTCCCGGGTGCGCATGGCATGTTCGAGACGCATGAGAACTGCGTGGATTGGGAGCTGCTGAAGGCGTTCATGGAGGAGCATCCTGTGGTGCTGCCAGCCAACGCAACTACGATGAGGACGGGAGGGGGGAGCGGAGGCCATGGGCATGGGCATCAACACCTTGGGTGAAGCGTAGAAGTACACGTTGGAATTGTCAGATACCTAACATATGCATTTGCTTTTTGTAATAATCCCGTCAGCTTTAATGTCACGATTTTGTCAATCCACCTTTGTTCAATCTTCGTGGCGATGACAAGACTCAAAGGTTGATTTCCAGACATGAATTAATTCAGACAAAAACAAGCGTGAGGTCTCGTTAAAGTTGTGTTGGAACGATAAAAAATCAAGCACTGGCACACGAGTGCAGGCTCTGTCATCATCCCACCAAGAAGATATGCCGCCACTGTTATCATTGTATAGCTAGGTGCACTCTGACTTGCGAGTCAACACGGCCGAGGGTAAGGGCGGACTCGGAAGATCACAAGGTACGAACACACTACCTGCCTAATTAGGACACACACCCGACTTATGACATCTGTGGCGCACACGGTTCCGGCCCGCTCTTCATCTCTTTCTCCCCTCATCTCTCGGCCGACGATACACTCACAAGCAAATTTTGCGTAAATCCGTCCATCGTAGAGGGTCAGGCAAACGAAAGAATGCCGATTTTTCAAGCTTACTGACTGAAGCTGGTCCGTCAGTCTCCGTGTTTCTTGCCGCATGAGAAATATCTTCGCTTCTTTGCTGGGCCAAATACTATCAAGCTACACTGCCAAGACCGAGTGGTTCTCAAGAATACGCAGCTGCACAGTGCAGTGCTGATTCGCTAGATATCCCGGCGCTGGCCATGCCGACTTGTAGCAGCATCGTGAGTCTAATATCACAGTCTCATACATTCGAGTCGGGGAGTTAAGCTACCCTAGCTGGGACAGCCTGCGAACTTCAGATGACCGGAAAAGCTGTGGATTCCTGGATGCTTGAGGTATTTTCATACCTTATCAGCGTATCCTCGTCCTGAGTGACTTCCTCGAGCAAACTTCGCCATCTTCAACACCACCAAATTAACATTCAAGCGGTGGAAAACCACAGGCAAGTGCAGTTCTTCAAGTTTACACCGTTATCGCATTCTTTGCAGCTAACGGAGCATTCGAGAGATCCAGATTGTCTCGAGATATGCTCACTTTCCAGATTCTCCGTATGGGTCAACTTATCGCCTCCTTCTCGACGAACAACACCCCCCTGGCCGTGCTTTCAAAGCCAATGGTTCCGGTTCCGTGCATACCGGTTTTGAGCTCTTCAACTTTGAAGTGGCCAACAACGACGTCATTAGGGAATTGCACGGACTTTCCGTGTACTGTGTCCCGACTGTGACGAGATATGGTCTTCTGCTGTTGACCAGGACATATAAAAGGTCGGCGTCGTCCCCTGCATTCCAACCATCCACTACTCAACAGTATCCTCCTCCTCGGCCTTTAGACACACCCCTCTCAGTTATTACCTGCACGTCATCAACAACAACGATGTTCACTGGCAAGACACTCGTCGCATTGGTTCTAGCTGCCGTCGCCTACCCCGCCATCGCGTACCCGTAAGTGCCGACGCTCGTGCTATGAAGTCGCATCACATTGTTGACGATGCAAACCCCCTCTAGCACGCCCGTTGAATACGACGTGCAGTTCAACAACCTTCATGAGCCTAAGAAGCGCGAGGACTTCGATGTGCAGTTCAACAATCTCCATGAACCCAAGAGGAGGGACAGGTACGTTGATAGTATACTCACTTTTCGTTCGTGTCCTCACTACTTGTTACAGCTACGACGTGCAGTTCAATAACCTTCATGAGCCCAAAAGGCGCGAGGACTTCGACGTCGAGTTCAACAACCTCCAAGAACCCAAGAGGCGCGAAGAATACGACGTTCAATTCAACAACCTCCACGAGCCCAAGAAACGCGAGGACTTTGATGTCGAGTTCAACAACCTCCATGAACCCAAGAGGAGAGAAAGGTGAGCTCACAAAACGGTTCCCGTTGGAATTGATACTCACAGTTCGATGCAGCTATGACGTCGAATTCAATAATCTTCACGAGCCCAAGAAACGTGAAAACTACGATGTCCAGTTTAACAACCTCCACGAGCCCAAGAGGAGGGAAAGGTGCGTTACCAATAAGCCCACTGAAATATGTTTTGATTATCTGCTCCAGCTACGACGTCGAGTTCAACAACCTCCACGAACCCAAGAAACGCGAGGAGTACGACGTCGAATTCAACAATCTTCACGAGCCGAAGCGGCGGGAAGACTACGACGTGCAATTCAACAACTTGCATGAGCCCAAGAGGAGGGAAAGGTGCATTACCAACAAGCTCATTTCGGAATATATCCTGATCATCTGCTGCAGCTTCGACGTAGAATTCAACAATCTCCACGAGCCCAAGAAGCGCGAGGACTTCGAGGTCGAGTTCAACAATCTCCATGAGCCGAAGAAGAGGGAGAGGTGCGTTGACATCATTGACTCCTGGAATACATTCTCACCATTTATTACAGCTACGATGTGGAATTCAACAATCTACATGAGCCAAAGAAACGTGAAGACTACGACGTCCAGTTCAACAACCTCCACGAGCCCAAGAAGCGCGAGGATTTTAATGTTGAGTTTAACAACCTTCACGAACCTAAGAGGAGAGAGAGGTATGATGATCTCACGCCTACCTTCGGAATATAATCTGATCATACGCGACAGCTACGACGTTGAGTTTAACAATCTTCACGAACCCAAAAAACGCGAGGAGTACGACGTTCAATTCAACAACCTCCACGAGCCTAAGAGGAGGGAGAGGTTCGTTCATACGGCGCTCGCTCTTTAAATCCGTTCTCACCCTTCATTGCAGCTACGAAGTCGAGTTTAATAACCTTCATGAACCCAAGAAGAGGGAGAGGTGCGCTGGTTTCACTCATTTTTGAGAAGTAATCTGATCATGTGTTACGTTGCAGTTACGATGTCGAGTTTAACAACCTTCACGAGCCGAAGAAGCGCGAAGACTACGAAGTCGAATTCAACAACTTGCATGAACCCAAGAAACGTGAAGAGTACGACGTCCAATTCAACAATCTCCACGAGCCTAAGAAGAGGGAGAGGTGCGCTGAAATCACGCTTACTCGCGAAATATACTCTTATCCTTCGTTACAGCTACGACGTCGAATTTAACAGCCTTCACGAGCCCAAAAAGCGCGAGGATTATGAAGTAGAGTTCAACAATCTCCACGAGCCCAAGAAACGCGAGGACTTCGAGGTCCAATTCAATAACCTTCACGAACCAAAGAGATAGAACTCCGCCATCTCCTTGGAGCTTCTCCACCCGTGCCTTATCATACTCAAGCTTGTTCATATGTATTGTGTATATTCATGCTTACTATTGTAGCTGCATAATTGGTATTAGATTTACCCTTTCCACGTTTACTTACCTTTGATACGCAAACACCTCCCCCCGCCCCGCACAGCATTGACGTCAACCAGCGCAGTGGGTGCGTCCGGTCTTTTTGAATGATTGATGCATCGTAACGCAAGCCCGACACCCTATCCACCGCACATGAGCTCATGTGCTCCCACTCGACCTGAAGTCTCAGTGAGACCCATAAACTGGCTCGATCACCTCCCACGCGTCTTTCGAAACTCGCGTAGGATGTGCAATGGCGCAAGCAAGCAGCATCAGCAGTGTTGGGGCTTGACAGCGTTTCCACTGTCCAGGAATTCGGAATGGTCTGAATCACAGCATGAAATCAATTGAAGGGATAGTTTTCTTCTAAGATACAGTAATTTCATTGACTAGCATGATCATACATTGGCACAGAATTGGCAACTTGAAGTGCGCGGTCCATCTGGGATGGTTTGATAGCCAAAGATCTTGGGCTCTTGGGGAAGGGGTGGGTGGTGTTTATCCGCGAGAGCGCCGCCATCATCTCCTTGCGCATCCGGTCTATCTCTTCGTTCGAAGCCTGCGAACCAAGGCGGAAATACTAGGTATCTGTGAATACCTCCTGTTCCGTACCGTCGCTGATAATCTCCTTTGTGAGCCAATTGTATGTTGGTACCTCGCTTCTCTTCACCACCGTCCATGACCACACTGGTCCGGCGCCAACCAAAGCAATGATCTTCTGCGAAGAGTGTGATTCGAAGTACACGGCACAGTAGAACATCACCTCCTCTGCAGCTTCAATAAGCAAAGCCATGGTCTGCTCTGAACATGCGGTAGGTGCTCCTTTTTCAAGGTGCTCCTTGTGATACACATCATCGAGAGCTTCGAGGTTGCGATCGTCATCCGTGATGATGATGTCTTTGTTCGCATGCTTTCGTGTACCAGCAGTCTTCAGCTCTCCAATCAATAGAGAGCACTTGTGAACTGTCTTGACTCCCATGCGGATGTCATGCCAGTGCTGGACTTGCAAATGCGCGAGTTTATCTTGCAACTCAGAGTCCGACATGCTCGAGAAAGCTGGGATGGATCGCATACCCTCCACAGTGGTTGGCATACGGAGAGTACCACCGACAACATGATGAAAACACGAGTCTGGGTATTGGATTCTGCTATCGCCATCATGAATAGAGTCGTGACTGAAGGATAGGTCAGGCTCTTCGCTGTTCGTTTCGGCGACTACTAGTACACGGAATTCCAGAATGTGAGCCCTCGAGGGTAAGTCGTGACAAGAAGTGAAATCAAATACATACATCCCGCCAGAATAATATCTTGTCGTTCAGCCTTCTCGAACGCCATTTCGAGAGACTTTCTCGCCTTTGCTGCTGCAATGGCTGCACTTTGCGCGTGAACATCATTCTGACGCGATGTGCCACCGGTATGCGCAGCCGCCGCCAGGGCCTTAGCAACCAAAGCATTCATCGAACGTTGCTTCTCCTCCAACCTCGCGCTCCGAATGTCGAGTCCTTGAAGGAGTACCGGCGCCTGGCCCGCGACAATCAATCGGTTCGAGAAAGCTGTGACATCTCGGAGGATACTGGTCCAGCAGGGATAGTACTCGGCCTCGAGGTGTCGGGTATTATGCTCGATGGAATATGCAACACTGAGAGTCAGTTTGGTGTTGATATCTGGTGAATATGGTGGAAGGACAGGGACAGAACCTCTGCGACGGGGATTTCTTGCTGTGGAAGTTGACATGTTGACAATGGGGATGGTGTTGTAATTTTGGTGATGGCTGTGATGTTCAATGAGTCTCAGCCGGTGATGACTCTGTGAGTTATATATGTACCAGCTCATCATACAAGTGTACATGCGCCGCCACCTCCTTATTGAAGATCCAATGATGTGTTCGATACCATTTATATTCGGTTGAACTCAAGACACACATTTGACCCAGCTCCAGTTACGCCTCACTCGCGCCTTGACCGACAGGTGTTTGGTTCAGTCGCTTCTCCTGCTTTCACACTATTGACATATCTGGACTTTCAGATGTCTATGATAGAAGACGATTCTTCAAAACCAGCTTACCGCTTTTATGACGCTTGTGGCTTCCTCCGACTCAACCCTCCTCTCCTCGATGTCGACAAGCCTCTCGACATGGATTTCCGAGGTTACAGACCTCTTGAGGAATACGCCGACATCCCTCGCCACAAGCTCGACTACGGCTTTCCTATTCCTCGCCGTTGGATCCACCACCACTACTCCATAGCGAAGCGTCAATCCCCTACGATAGAAATGTTAAGATATGGGTGCATTCTGGTCAGAAAGTTGTGCAACGACGTCAAGAAACTCTGGCCTGAAGCCCCATCTCGTTCTTTCCGCGTCACCTACACCTGCTATCGGGCTGTCAGACCTTCCTCTAGCCCGGAGTCCGAGTTTTTCACGGAGGCCGACGGCTGCCCGTTCATCACGATCGCACCTCGCGGTCACCATCCTCCAAAGGAGGTCATATTGAGGATGGCGGATTTCATGTTGGAGAAGGGGATCAAGGAAGTTCCAGGTTGGTATTTGGCGAACGAATAGAAGAACCTTGTGTGAGTGGCCGTTCTTCACGTACATAGGCTACCGTCTCTCTTACTTTTCTGCTCACGTTCAATGGCAATAGGTGTTGCGTTGAGATTAGGATGCCTATGTGTATGATAGTCCTCATTGTAGTAGCCTTTGTGCTTGGGTTATGGATTAATTTACTTCAGTTCATTCAAATCAGTCGAGGCCAAGTCGCATTCACTCCACTTTTTGTTCTCTGCACGGTTTGGATCCCAGCTTGACCGCTCAAATGGCTAGGACTATCTGACCAGAACTCGAGAAGATGTTGTCCGTTTCATTGCTTTCCGGAAGTCGTGGTAATTGGAAGCTCTACAGGCGTTTTTGAGGACATCATCAATACACGTGATACGTTTGCGTATAATGGGCAGTTGCCCGCAAGTTTTACGCCACATCAAACCCTTCTCAAAGTACTGTACGTGCAGAACGCTTTCTCATCCCACTCTCGTTGCTAATGATCTGCATACCTTCAGACATCTAGGATGCAATGCAATTCTGCAAGTCAGTCGTCTAATAATCATTGTGTTACCCTCTGCTCGTCGACTTGCGATGTGATATTAAATAGTATCCTAATCCTCATACACTCTATTCCACACTACCACTACAAACACAAGAAAGACAATACACGTCGAAGAATTCAATGACATCAAACAAGCTCCCGGAATGGATAAGAAACAATAAGATAAAGATGATGGTGGATGGGTTACGTGGAGTGGAACAAAACCAGGCGGAAGAAATACAGACTGAGGGTAACACATACATATATATGTTCAACGTGAGGGGGTCGTGAAAGGGTCGTGCGTCAGATGGTATCGCAGTGCGTCGATAATAGGGTTCGAATATGGCAGTGACGAAGGGGTGATAGAGTTTCAGCTATAGGACGAACTGTGAGCAGCCACCATGACCAAAAGCAAGCAACAACTATCCTCACCTTTATTTTTCAACTCGGAATCTTCTTCGCATCCAGATCCAACGCCAACCCACTCCCCAACTTCTCCAACACCTCCCCAACCGCGCTCTCGTGCACGTTCACGTCGAACCCGACCATCGGCCTCGTCGTATCCTCCGGCATCCCATATATCCTCTTCCCAATGTACTTCCTGTCCCCCTTCACGTGCTCCACCACCGTCTTACACGTCCCCTCCAACGTCGTAATCGGGCCTTTATACCCCAACCCGCCCTCCTCGGGTGCCTTCCGCGCGCGCGAATCGTCAAACACAAGATGCACCTGCGTCAGCGCGAACATGGACGGCTGCAGGAACACGAGTTCGCCGGACATTCGCGGGACGAACGCGGAGAGTGGGTGTTTGCGGAGGGTGAGCAGCTGCGAGGTGACGTAGTACCATTCGACGAGGTGCGCGAGGCCGAGCATGAACGTCGCGGAGAGGTAGATGTACCAGACGCCTCCGTTGGAGACTTGCGCGACCGCGTCGTAAATGTCGCCATACGTGCACGGCGGGCCTGCGTCCGTTACGCAGAACGACTGACCGCCGATGTCTGGGGAGGAAGAAGAGGCGGTGTGGCAGTGTTGGAGTTCTATGAGGCGTTGTTCGTAGCAGAGATGAGCGAGGGAACAGTTTTCTGCGTGAATGAAGGATTGGAGAATGCCGGGAATCCAGCTGGGATGGATTCCGTCTTTGAGCATTCTGTCGATGAGAAGGTCTCCGCCAGTACCGTAGATTCCGTTTCCAGGACGGATACACCCAGTCCTGAGTTGTCCAGAACCAGAAGGTGTACGATCTGCGGCCTGTACGAGTCGCTCCGCCTGCAATTTGGACGCCGCGTAGTTTGAGAAGAACTCTTCGTGGCATTGGGGTAGTACTGTATGGTCGTTGATGACCTGCGTGAACTTGCGCGGCTCCTTCTCCCAGGGCCAGAGCCAGAACCGAGAGCGTTGGACGGCGACAGAACCAGACGAGGTGAACACAAAAGCAGACGCCCCAGCGCGACGAGCAGAATCCAAGACATTCTGCGTCCCCACCGTATTAACACGCTCAGAGTAAGGCATCAGCTCCGGATGTCGCTCGAAGAAACGGATGATGGCGACAGTGTGAAACACAGTGAGTTCGGGCAAGGGTTCGTCGGGGTTGTCAGAGGGAAGGCAGGGCCAAGGTTTTTGGAAGGCAGCTTCGACTGCAGCGGCGTCGGACACGTCGCCTTGGAGAAAGTCGACCTGTGCGGCAAGTCCTTCGCAGAGATCCTGTCGGGCTGGTTTGCGGAGGTCGAGCACTCGAATCCGGCGGGGGTCTTCTCCGCGCCTGATCAAGTGCAGCACAATCCATCCACCAAGGAACCCAGCCTACAGTCATCGTAGTTGAATCGAAATTGTAGATGTTGACGAATGGTAAGAGAGAGGGCCGTGTACATGAGAGACGGCGTGACTTACCCCTCCGACCACAATATACCGCCTCCCCGTCTTCGGAGGCAAGTCCGAGTCTTTCAACAACGACACCCCCTCGACTTGCTTCACCCTCGCGTTCGTCTCCATCACGAACTTGTCCGACCATCGTTCCGGCGAATGGGCGGCCGCCTCTGGGGGCAGGCGTTTGAGTTTCTGGTCGTTGCACCAGGCGTAGAGCGCGTATGCGAGCGGAAGTAGGATGTACAGCCAATTCACGGCCATGGATAGATACAGATGAGTGCAATGAGCGGGGATGCTTGACGCGACGGGGACTGAGGGGACACACGGAGAGAAGAGGGAGAGCAAGAAAACATATGCATTACTCAGAAAACAGACATGGACGGATTTGGCAGGTTCGAATTCTCCCTCCGAGTCGGACTTTTTTAGGTCTCTCAATGATCCGCCTCGTATGCTTCACAACCACACGTTTCGCAGACAGGAAGGGGTCGTCAGAGATGTGCAGAGAAGAAGATATGGTGTATACACTGGCAGTAGCACTAGATAGGCTCAAAATCTGTACAAACACACGTCGTTCATGCCGGAGGTGGCGGAGGCGGCGCAGGGTCACTTGGAGGGGGCGCAGCACCGTTGGCTGCTGCTCCAGGAACAGCAGTACCGTTAGCACTATATCCTTGCTGAGCATAGTATTGCGCGTATTGCTGTTGCTGTTGCTGCCATTCCTTGAATTGAGGGGAGTTGACATCATACCCATACGCGGCCCTAGGTGAAACATGTTCGATAAGTGAGGGCAGATGGACTGAAACATTGAACATACCAGTATGCAGCATAAGCATCCACGTCGCTTGCTGCGGGGGCAGCAGCAGCTGTTGGCGCAGCCCCTGCTGGTTGAGGAGGGGCACTGCCATCGGGCGGGGGTGGCGGAGGCTGATCACCTGGCGGTGGCGGGGGCGGGGCGGCACCTGGCTGTGGAGGAGTGTAACCCTAGATATAAGCATCGAGGTTAGTTGGACAGACGAGTAAACCGGCCGAAGATGACGATGGTCAGTGTCACAAGATCACAACTGGGTGACTGCGGACTGCAGATGTCAGAAAGGCGAGAAAGAGAAATGAACATACGTAGGCACTGTAGGCAGCGTACTGCATCTGCGCTTGGTGAAGCTCCAGCTGTTGATGCTGCAGCTGCACCTTGACCTTTGCATGCTCCTCCCGAACAACTTCCAGGAGATCATCAGTGAGAACTTTTGCACGAGCAACCTGACCTTCGTCTGGGCCTCTACGAATGGGTGTTGTCAGCAATGGTGTGTCTGCACAGTTCAAGGGCTACGCACGTTACATGAATGTACATTGGCTCGTCGTGCTCCTGTCCCGTCTCCTGATCAACAAAACCAGAGCCAATACCCTTGATTTGCACACGAGTCCCAGTTTCTTGTTGAATATACTTTACAAACGAACCCTGTGAAGACCGTGTGAGTCTCGAGAGCGACAAAGATAGTGAAAGGTACACACGGAGGGTCCAACCACCTTCGCTCGGACGTTGAAGTTCCGGATCGTTTCAATTCCAACGGGGATCTTTTCTTCGGGCCATTTACGCTGCAAAGAGGGAGATAATCAGCGTAAATACACCTCAATGTAGAGCCACGACTCACCTTCTCACGCATCCGGTCCTTCTTGTCCTCCACCAGGGAACCCATGTCGATGTTGATGAGTTCATTGACCTTGTCAATCGCTTTCTGCAGCATCTCCTGGGACGTCGCGGATATATGAAGATACAGTGGGGGTTCCCTGTCCGAAGCCTTTGACCTGTCAGGGTACCAGATACCCTTCGTGCTCACGGATGCACCCGTGTCTTCATGTATCTACAATGCGTCGGTCAACACATATGCTGCGCCTCAGTAGCACAGACAAAACCAACCTGCTGCTGCGTTGAGCCCTTCGTCAGCAGATATCGATTCCGCACGTCGTTGATGTCAATGTCGTGAACAAAGTCCCCGTCATGAGGGTCTTTGGGACCTAGGGAACTTGAACCAGTCGAGCCAGCGAACTGAGCAGCGATTTTGGCGGCAATGGCGGCTGCAGCGGCGGCGGCCTCTGCAGCTGTCTTTCCCTCGTCAGATTTCGCCGCTTTTGAGGGAGGTTCGTCGGTCGCTGGGCCCGCCTGATCCCACTTGCGTTTTGAGGACATGTCGGTGTAAAGGTGAAGAGTGTGAGTGCGTAGACGCTGGCGAGTGATTGTATCGAGATCAGTAGGAATTTGTATTGAAGTCAGAAACATTTGTATCTGAGTAAGAAACGGATTGTATTGAGTGGGAGTCTGGGAGACTTTTGCTTTTGCCAGCGGAGGAATGGGCGCTTGTTACGGTGCTCGCTCTGTCCGCTGCGACCATCTCCTCCTTTCAATGGCCTCAATTCTTTCCAGGGCTACACGGCTCTCTGCCCCAATCTCAGCTCGTACTCTTCTTAGAGCCAGCAGGTCTGGAATAATTCTGCCACGTTACTATGGCAAGTGCACAAGAAATACTCCATTCTGCTCATTTCGCTAACTTTCTCTGTCACGAACAGTTCAACCCATTGCTTCACTGCAGAGGGCTCAGAGCACTGCTGCTGCTCTCAAGGTAGAGGAGCTGTTTACTTCAGGGACTGAGGTTAAACGGCCCTCTCCTGCTCCTCGACCAGCAGTCCATGAAGAGGAACACTCTGCCATCGAAGACGACCAGGCGGAATTCACCACCCTCAAAAACGTTGTATCACAGTCCACCCTCAAGGCCCTCACTGTCTCGCCCATGCAACTTCAGCACATGAGTCCTGTTCAGGAAGCCGTCCTCGGCATGCTTCCCGACCTCATCAAGCCCCTCGACCCAAATGCAGATCCCACGCAGGCCGCTCCTCGTGATCTGCTCGTCAAAGCACGAACAGGAACTGGAAAGACCATCGCGTTCCTCGTCCCCGCTATCGAGGCCCGTCTCGCTGAGATTCAACGCTACGGCAAGGTCATGAAGCGCGAGACCGGGATGGACAGGAAATTCGAGATTCGTGCGCAGCGCACGTACGGCCGTGAAAATGCTGGCGTCGTCATCATCAGTCCCACGCGAGAGTTGGCTACTCAGATTGCAGTCGAGGCGACGAAGTTGGTCAAGCACCACCCTGAGCTTCGGGTGCATCTCTTCGTCGGCGGAGAGAGCAAGAGGCAGCAGATGAGGCACTGGATGGAGTCAACCAGGGACATCATCGTTGCTACACCTGGTCGGCTGAGGGACATGCTGGAGAACGAGCCTGCTGTTGCTGGACCGATTTCCAAGTCAAAATTCGTGAGTTGTGTCACCCAAGTCTTCGTTGTATTTTTAATTAACTTTTCTATAGCTCGTCCTCGACGAGGCAGATACTCTCCTCGAAATGGGTTTCCGTGAAGACATCGAGTCCATTGCCAAGGACCTCGCCCCAACACCAGAGAGGCAGACCTTCATGTTCTCAGCTACCGTGTCAAAGCGGATTCAGCAGGTTGCCGAGTCGATTCTCGACAAGAATCACGCTTTCATCAACTGCGTCTCTGACGACGCGCCTCCCGTTCACGCCCACGTCCCACAGTATCATACTGTGGTACCCTCCGCCGAGGACCAGATTCCTCACGTCCTCCGCCTGATCGCCCACGACCAGCTCACAAACCCAGACAACTCAAAAGTTCTCCTCTTCCTCCCCACCACCAAAATGACGCAACTCTTCAGCACGATCTTGCAGGAAATGCGCAGTACGCTGCCGAATGCACGGACACGTCTCTTCGAGATCCATTCGAAGCGTACGCAGCAGTCGCGCACGAAGATGTCGAACGAGTTCAGAAACGACACGAGCGGTGCCTCTGTGCTCGTTAGCTCGGACGTGTCCGCTCGCGGTGTTGACTACCCAGGCGTGACGCGTGTCATTCAAGTCGGCATCCCCGCCAGTGGAGAACAATATGTGCATCGTGTCGGACGTACTGGCCGCGGCAAGGATAAACACGGCCGCGCGGACCTCGTTCTCCTCCCTTGGGAACTCGGATTCGTCACGTGGCAACTCACAGACATCCCCATGAAGCCTCTCACCGTGTCCGAACTCACCTCCACCGTCAGGAAGCTCGCAGAAGAGAACGACGCCCAGCCGAAGGCGATCCGCGCGCGCATTTCAAACCCGTACCTCACCAAGCTGAACACGATCCCTGACAGGATCAAGATGTTGCAGGAGAATATGGACAAGGACGCTGTGAAGGAGACGATGGCGTCGTTGTTGGGGTACTACGCTTCGAGGTCTGGAGAGTTGAGATGCGACAAGGGCGTGATTGTGGCGGGCGTGAAGGCGTGGACCGTCGAGGCGTGCGGGTTAGAGGAACCACCGTATATCTCGGAGGCGTTCTTGACGAGAATCGGAGCGTTCGATCAGCCGAAGAGGGCTAGGAGGGGCGTACAGAGTTACAGGAGGGATCAGGGGAGAGTTCCTGGAGCGCAGTGGAGATCGTCGTCGTCTTCGCGGTCGAGGTCCGTGTTTGGAGAGGAGGGAGGGGACAGATTCGGTGGTGGTGGTGATAGGTTCGGTGGTGGGTTCAGGAGGAGGGATAGTGAGGGTGGTAGCGGCGGTGGATACAGGAGGAGAGATGGTGAGAGCGGAGGATTCCAGAGGAGGGATGATGGTGAGAGGAACGGTGGGTTCCAGAGGAGAGAAGGCGGAGGCGGAGGGTTCCAGCGGAGAGATGGAGAGCGCGGTGGGAGGGAACGGTCCTCTGAGAGAGACGATTCTTCATCGTGGTTTACGCGCGGAAGGGACAGGTCATCATCAGTCTGATCGCCCCTTCTCTCACCTTCACTTGGCTATGATCCCGCATGCTGCTTTTTTCTAGAGTCATGGAACCTCCCTCGCTCGTCGTTGAGATCGACGGGTACACCCCTACTTTATTAACAAAGTATTCTACTCGCACAACACATGTAATAAGGTCATTCTTACTGCTAATATCTAGACACAACCCACTCACTCGCTCATCATTCTAAATCGTCATCTTGTGTGATATATTGTTTTTTGTACCTCGTAAGAGGTCACATCAGCGGGAAATAGGGAAAGATCATTGGTCCGCGGACAACAAGACCTCTTTCCCTGGTGTGAGGTCCGCAAGGTCAGTATTCTTTAACGCGTCCTCGCTGACCATCGCGTCGTCCGGGTGGGGAGGTTTGAACGAAGCCATCTGGGAGGCGATCTGTTCTTCGAGGACGTGCGAGCCTGAGGCAGCGGCGACGAATCCAAGGAAAGGGGGAGATGGGTTCAGCGGACGCGTGCAGAACTCTGGATGTGCTTGGAGGCCGACGAAGTATGGATGATCTGTTGTTACCCACCGGACAAACGCGCGAGATCAGCAAGTCTGATATCAAAGAGAAGGGGAGACGTACCGCGTAACTCCATGACCTGCATCCTCTCCCCCTTCTCATCTTTCCCAGTAAACGACAACCCGCCCTCTTCAATCCGCTTGATCATCTCCGGGTTCACCTCATACCTATGCCGATGTCTCTCCCAGATCTTGTCCGCCCCGCCGTACAGTTTCCGGAGTTTCGACCATTCCTTGGTGTGTTCGTCGAAGACAGTCGGGCGCAGACCTAGACGCATCGTCCCGCCCATGTGCGTCTTGGAGATCTCGGGCATGAAGATGATCACAGGCCCGGGAGTGTTGGTGTCGAATTCCGTGGAGGTCGCGTCTGTTTCAAGTAGGGGGTTTGTTAATAGGGAAGGGAGAGGGGAAGAGGGATGTTACCTTTGATTCCACAGACGTTCCTTGCGAACTCGACGACGGCGAGTTGGAACCCGAGACAGATACCGAGGAAGGGCACTTTTTGCTCGCGGGCCCACTTGATGGCTAGGATCATGCCTTCCGTCCCACGCACACCGAATCCTCCAGGAACCAAGATACCACTGCCAAGAAGAAAAAAGAGGTAATTAGTGGACATACTCGGAGCGAAAGATGACAGAGTTATTGAACGAACCCTGCAGAGACAACTGCGCCCCACGCGTCGTGGTACTTCGCAGGATTTGTGATTTGCGTGTCCGGTTCCAGATTCGACGAGTCGACCCACTGGAGAGCAACGCCGAATGTCAGTTTCGGCTTTTTCGGGTGTCATGCAGTTTGTCATACTTTCAGCTTGAGCTTGCGATGGCATCGGAATGCAGAGTGCTCTAGCGATTTGGTGACTGACATGTATGAATCTTGCAGATCAGTGTATTTCCCGACAAGCACAATGGTAACTTCATCGAATGCTCGTTCTTGTCTGCGAATGGGTTCAGTCACTTGCAATCTGCGCACTCTCTCGCTCGGAGATACTCACCGTGTTGTCAGCTCTTTCCAACTCTGACCCAAAAGCTCCCCACGTTCCTTCATCTCTTTTGTTAGATGGATACTCGCGAGATTTAGTCGCTTTTGGAGGAATTGGATGATGCCCTGAGACTGGAGCAGTAATGGGACGTGGTACACCGAAGACACATCGTGGATGCCGAGAACTTGTTCGGTGGATACATGACAGAACATGGAGATTTTGGATTTAGTTGCGGGATCGAGGGGCTTTTGGACGAGTAAACGGCAGGCGATCTATGCAGCAGTAGTCAATATGACGCGAGGTAAGCCTAATAATGGCTCGCACTTACTAGGTCTGGAAGCAATCCCAATCCTCGCAGTGCGTGAACCGTCGTCTGCGTTGGTTTTGTCTTCTGCTCGCCGTGCATGTCCGGGACGAGAGACACATGGATGAGGGCGAAGTTCTCGTAGCCCACACGGAATTGAAATTGACGCATTGCCTCTACGAATGGTGCGGACTCAATGTCACCGACTGTTCCGCCCAGCTAGATACAAAAATGGAGATGAGTAACTGCAAGGCAGGATTGGTTGTTTTCAGAACCTCGACCACCCTGTGTGGCTGACATCGTGGAGGGGGAAAACCGTTCTAAGGGCGGTTGGAACTCAACTTACCTCTACGATGCAAACATCCGGAATTTCTCCAGTATTGTCCACCGGGATCTTTGAGACGCGCTCTATCCAATCTTGAATCGCATTCGTTACATGAGGAACAATCTGTACGGTAACGTAAGGAAACATTCATCCATGAGAGTGTTTGGAACCAATTACTTACCTGAACGGTCTTTCCAAGGTAGTCTCCGCGTCTCTGGATTTGTTATCAGCACCCATACCCACGGGACTGGGCCGTAGTCATTCCACACACCTCCTTCTCGATAACCTCACGGTATATTTTCCCAGTAGTGATATTGTTGTCTCTCGACAGCGTCACGTTGAGATACCGTTCATAGTTTCCGAGATCCAGATCGACTTCACCACCGTCGTTCAAGACATAGACCTCGCCTGGAATGATCTCATAACCTTGAGAACGCCACCAGAACGTTTGGCAAGGCGATTCTCACCATGCTCCTGCGGTCTCATGGTACCCGCATCGATGTTCATGTACGGGTCAATCTTGATCGCGGTGACTTTCAGACCCGTCGTTTTCAAGAGCAAGCCGGTGGAAGAGGCTATAAAATGGACATTGCTTGAACATGACTAGAAGAATACAGAATTGTTGACACGCTGGGGCGTACCAATCACGCCCTTTCCGATACCGCTGACCACACCTCCCGAAACGACGATGTACTTGGTCATTCTGCTCGTCCTGGATATTGTGAAGAGTGAAGGAGGAGAGGTTTCAGCGTCACTCCGTTTTCCGAGGAAATTTCGTCACAGGTCACGTACGCGTTTGGTGCACGTGACCCATCACACTGGCGTCGGTCACACCCTTTCCAAGTTTACCACTGCGTTCCAAGTCAACAACAGTGACCCATGGCCGTCGCCGTCGTGCAAATGGGATAGCATGTAAGTTTTTCGAACATTCGATCTGTACAGAAGATGAAGTGACTGTTTCTGTTAGAGTTGGAGATGCCGAATCAAGTTCAAGATCTACACATCGACGAGTCCACAGCATCGCCACTCCAGCTCATCTTGTACCGGGTCTCCTCGTTGACATATTTCTCTACGTTTTTGCTCCCCATTGCATTGATGTTGATGTTGACCTAAAGTTCTGGCCGGAAGGGTTTCCACACTGGGACACGCGTGGTGCTTGGACATCCTTGACCACCTTCACTCTCGTTTGCCGCCACTGGAGGGACGTCGCTCTCAGATCCGCTCTACTGTGGCGGAATGTTGCATTCAGTCGTGCGGAGCCGAACAAATCTTTCAGATGGTTCCTCCCTCGGCACATCTCCCACCAGTACTTCTCAAGCCGTTCGGGTCAAGCACCACTTTAAGTACTTCATCATCATGAATTTGTACGCTACAGACGTTACAGTCATCAAGGCAGAGCCTTACCGAGTCGAACGGGTTCAAATCGGTCTGACCAGCTCGCCAACTCCACCGTTGATATAACTATACCCTCAAACATAAGAGAGCTGTACTTCGCGTGCTGCCCTCAGTTGAAGGCCGCGAAGATACCTCTGATAGAACCGCTCAATGCGTTAGAAAGATTTGAGGTACTTCACCTCGAATTGGCCCCGTTTCCTCACGCATCACGATTTTTCCGCCATACGCTCAGGTCCCTGAGGCTGGCACGCACCACGTCACGGCCAAACACGACGTCGCTTTCCTTGCAGAGGACTTAGCGCAGAATCAGCTTCCCATCGTGACTTTACCCCACCTCCAGTCCCCTTGGCTGGAAGACGAGATGTACTCGACCTCCGAACTTCTCGACCACCTCGCTTTCCCCTTTTCGGTTCTTATCTCCGGGGAGCTACATATATTACTCCCCAAAATTGACAATCGTGTCCTAGTCGACAACCTGCTTATTTTCTTCGCCGTCATGAAGAAGTTGGCAGGTCAAGGTGTCGTTGGTTCCCTTCCAACCGTTGGGCACTTGATGTGCGCATCACCCAGGGGAACAACTTGGAACTATGTATCATGAAACTAAGGACGTCGAGATCTCAGCCCTCGATGCCGATGGAAAGCCAATGTTTTCGTGTCGGATCGTAGAGCTCGCGATGTTCTCAGGAGAGTGCTTAGATGGGCTATACCTCTTTCCCCACAAAGAGTTTCTCGCAAGTATTCGCACAATCACATTGAACGATGCTTTGCGCTTGGATGCCACACGATTATTCCCCTTCGAAAGCCGTGCCTCAGGTCCAGCTCTCCCACACCTAGAAGTATTGCACTGGAACCGCGTGAGGAGTTGTTCCGGATGTTTCTCAGGATGCCCGAGGCTCGCTACAATGCGGGGATACCATTGGATGTTTTTTCTATTCGCGAGTGTTCTAGCTTTTATGGGAATGACGTGGAGATGTTCAAACCATTCGTCACAGAAGTTGACTGGGATGGAAAGGTGTTGTCGATATAGTCGTTGTCTCTTCTAGTGTACTTATAGTATATACTCCGTGCGTGTTCTGAAAATAAAATGTTACGGGGGGATTTGGGATAAGAATACACAAAAAATACCCATAGCAAAGTTCTGGGGTGGAACGAGCCGACGTGAAATACTCAAGTAATACTCAGTGAGAATGTTTCACATTCAGGCCATCCTAGCCTGGCCTCGACTTGACAGTGGCTTTGATTGTGGCGTAGAATGTTGGAGAAGGTGACTGACGACAAGGTACCACCACTTGCAAATGGTCGTGAGGGCAACATCGGAGTCTCGGAGAAAATGCAACCTGGGCGTGCAGGAAATTGATAGAGATGTACGAATAGTATACAATTGTGAAGATTCCAGATTAGATCCATGGGCCATGTGTGGTGTATCGGAGCGTTAGTAGGTATAGAGAAAGCTATCATGAAGAGCACTTAGCCACGCATCATGAAGTACAGAAGTAAAATGGATTTCACCATTGAGAAACGAGAGTGTAAATCGGAAGGTGTCATTTACACTAGCGGCCGTGCCACGACGACCTTGACTTCCTGTACGTCTCGCGCACGTAGGCATGGGGGTTTTGCTCAATAGTGACCCTCTGCTCCACCTGAACCTTGATGTCCAAGTCCCTCTCAGTTTGATCAGAGGCACCGTCAGGCGGATGTATGGGTGGGCTTAACGAGTACTCGTCATCCAAGCGGTCTCTGCCCTTTTGTTTCGGATCGAGGTGTCTCAGAGATCGCATCGCACGGGAGATATCCCGTGCGGATGTAAGTTCCCGTGTAACGGCACGAGAGCTGTAGCTTTGAGCTTCCTCCGCGGCATCTGTGAGTTCATCAGTTAGCCTTGATTGGCTGTACGTTTGTAAGGGTCTTGAGCGTACCACGGAGGTGGATCAGTATACGTTGGCTTAAAATCCATGTAACAGTGTAGCCAAGCGACGCCCTACGATCGGATTTGATAAGACAATTCTCAGAGTCATGGTCACTTGACGGAGCGTACCCAGAAGACTTGATGAGGTGAGTGAGTTAGAAAGCGGAAGTTGTTTTTGAGACATTTGAACTCACTTGTGTTTCAGGATCACTGGCCCGGTACAAGATCAAGTTCACAACGTTGGCGGCTACGACAGACATGTTTCGTTAGTATAGAGCACTACTGTCGTATGGAGAATTAGAAATGCGCACCAGTAAGACAGACGAGATAACCGAGACCATCATAAAACAAACTGTGATAGCAAACATCAGTCTGTGTGGACAGCCGTCCAGATAGATAGATAGATGGGGTACGCACACTTTGACAAAACCTGACAATCTGTGAAGTCATTTAGCATTGTTGAGTACCCGTCAGTGAAAGCTTAGAATTAGACATACCTGAAGAGGCTGGACGTCGACCGGAGCAGATAATAGGATGATACGCTGACGGTGAAAGCGTCGTAAAAGATAGCTACCACGTAGAAAATCCATACAGTCTTGTGGTCGACATTGCCACCAGTACAGCTAGGTCTCACACGTCAATGGGTTACCTTATAGAAATCACTGCGCTCACTTTTGTGACTACCGGCAATATAGTGGTTAGTGAGCAAGGATATGGGACGAGTACGGAGGACGAACCTTTGATTGACCAACATGGCCTTGCACCACTGTGGACGAGAATTGTCAATCAGCATGCAAAGGAAATACATAGGACATACTTGTGCGATTATATAGATTCGTGAAGAACTCGAGCTTGGATCAATTTTAGAATGAACTAGTAAACAGGAGAAGAGGCTGAGCTCACAGCGGACGTTACAAAAATCAGGATGGGCAGGCTGTATTTCAGCCACCGGGCACGTTGTGATATATTATATGTCCTACAGTCACTTCAGCACTCGTTACCCATCTCTCTCCGGTGCACTGACCTGAGTCCCATGATTATTTGAGAAATGAGTGTCTGCACAGCTGAGGGGGGAGCTTATTGACTTGATGCCTCGAAGCAACGAAGTGATTGACTCACCTTTCATCGCTGGCGCAACAAGGAAGTACCGATGGCACGCCCCGTACGAGAAGTCATGAAAGTACCCTATGTTGCTGACAGTCAGAGTTGCGATACTTATGTAACTGGTCATGCCAGCGATATGTTAGGCCAGGGACTACCAAATGAGACTAGCCAGATCTCACCGCAAGAGAATAAACAATAAACACCCTGCACTAATGCGCCACGACCTCTGGATCTTGTAAAAACGCCATTCCGCCGGCAACGTCAAGATGTAACTAAGAACGCAACCCCAAGCCGATCGATGTCAGTGGAATGAACCAGGTGTGGGGTGGGTGAAGGTGGGCTTCGGACGTGCGAAAAGAAGCAGAAAAGAACGTACTCGTAACCAGCCACAACCAGCGATCCAACTCGCAGATACGCAGCTCCGTTATTCTTCAGAAGATGATCTGCGTCGATGAAAGAGTGTGGGCTTGGGGCCATGATGGCGTTGAGGGTCCGGGCGTCTGTTCATCCACTAGGAAGCTGTTCGCGGCGAGGAGGAAGAGAGGAACGAAAGCGTCCTCGCTATTGAACCTGATTAAATGTGTCGCTGGGGGTGTGAAGTGGGGGTCAATGTGACATGACAGATGAAGGACAAGGGGGGGGAAATGTCCACGACGTGTGGGAGTGATAGCGGCCCTTGTGCTCTGCAATCTGCGACACTCAGCGCTGGGCTTACAGGATTATCCCCAAGGTTCCTCCTCCCGCCCCGGCCGACATTGTACTCAACACCGGGTGGCGCACCAGAATATGATGCCGAGCGTTTTCGCGAGATGTATCAAGAAACCATGCTGCCCCTCGGCCCGACGTAGCCTTGCTCAACGAACATCGCAGAAGTCAAGGCAGAAGTCGAACGTTGAGTAGAAGACGACGACAAAAGGCAGGGACTGCATAATTGTTTGAAACAACCAGGCCGCCTAGATCATCGAATGTTCTGTTCGAGCTCTGCGTTCCTGTGGTTTGTTTCGATGTTCGGGAGATTCCGGTCACCTCCCCATTCACGTCTGACCAGTATCAGTTTGGTTCGAATGTCCACACAAGGTGCCGCCGGCGAAGAATGAGAGGGATATATATATATATATATGCAGCTTTCAAGAGTTACACTGTACCTAGCAGGATGTGAATCAGAGTGATTTACTGCAAATACGAAGATTTATCATCATCTGGCGATCGTTGACTTGAATCGATCGATGATTCGATATGCGACGCGTGCGGTACCAAGTGAAGCGAACCGTGATCAGGATCGGTAGGGTCCACAAACACGAGACAGTGAAGCTCAGGTGCAATGAAGCTTGAAATTGAAGGCTTGAACGTCGAATGTAAAACAGTACTTAGGTACCAACGTGGGTTGCACTAACCACTAAGATATCGCTATCTTCATACAAAGCTATAAGCTGCAGTTTTGTGTGGACGGTCGGCCATGGACTTATGTAGAGTCGACCAATCGCACATACCTCGGTCAATTGACTGAGATAGACGTCAAGATCTGTGTCAATCAAGATGTGATTCGTGAACATGACTACAGAGTAGTACAGACAGTAGGTGGAGGGATGGGGGAGGGCAATGGTGTTATGGTGATTCTAATGTACATTTGACGAATAGCAATACAGAACGTGAGGCATCCAGAAAAGACAGTCGGCAAGAAAAGTACAGACATCCAAGAAAGACAGGCAATGGAAGAAAGGTCGGGACGAAGTCAGCCCGAGGCCGATACTCTCCATGAGCACAGCGAAATACAAGGACGGCAGGTGACGCGGAGTTAGACTTGGCTACGATGTTGATCGTGGTGGCGCTGGTCATATGGTGAAGGAACGACATAGTCCACTGTGACCGTTTGTTCAACTTGTACATGGATATCCAGGTCAACCTCTGTGAGCGGATTAGAAGTCGTGTGATCATGAGTGCCGCTCCCCGAGAGTGACCTGTTCTTCAGGTCGTACTCGTCGTTCAAACGGTCCTTGTGTTGACTGTTGTGGGTGTACTGAGAACGCATCGCTCGCGAGATGTCGCGGCCGTTGTTGATCTTCTGTGAGACGATGACGTTCTTGATCCTATTTTCTGCGGCGGCATCTTTGAAGGACCATCGGAGGTTGCCTGAGTAACAAAATATTCGACAAAGAGTGGTTTCACTCACCACGGAGGTGTATTAGGATACGTTGTGACATGATCCATGTGACAGCATAGCCAATAGAAGCACTGACGTGTTGAACTGTCAACAATCACCGCCATTGCTATCCAATGCGGCAGACTCACCCCGACGACTACGGTGAACGAACGCGAAGAACGAATAGATATCAGTGATATGCCACTCTCTGCGTATCGCGAACCATTCTCACCTGGAACGACTCATTCGTCGTCCTGTACAGGATCAGATTGAATATATTCGCCCCTTCAAATGCTTGCATCAGGGCAGTGTCAGGACGAGTCATGATTGTAACTCACCTGTAAGGGCGACAAAGAATCCCAGACCGTCATAGAACATCCTGAGAAATTACACCCTGTATCAGTACACCCTGAAGAGGTGTTGTTCCGAACAGTACGAACAGTCGAATAAGTCCGGTCATTCTATTTCGAAAGAAGTCAGGAATGGAATGGAAAAAGAAAACGACTGTGATACATGCCTACTGATACTTGATGTAAATTGCACCAAGAAGTACGATGATATGGCCAGGGTGTAAAGATCGTATGACATAGCCAACACGTAGAACAGCCATACTGAGAGGCGGGTATTTCCAGGCGTGCAACTATAGAGAAGCTCAGAACTTCAGCTCACATCCTAAAGCAAATGATCTTACTTGTGCGACTAGCAAGAAGAAATTTACGACTATGCATCAGCGAGTGTCGATATTACCAGGGGTCACGAAAGGACATACCTTATTCTGCACGGCTGTTGAGAATGATTGAAACATTAAGATGCAATCTCAAGGATGTCGAGGGATACTCACGAGCACGCTTCCACAAGTTAGTGAAAGCCTCCATCTAGGACGTAAACGCGTATGCTCAATAATATTCCAGGCCGAGGGAATGAGGGAACACCCACCGCTGTGACAAGAATAAAAATGACCAGCAACGACCACATCACCCAAGTGGACCTCCTCGAAATGTTATACGCCCTATCAAGCAGCATTCAATATAACAACAACAGGGTCGCCTGAGCCAGAGTAACAAGGTACCTTATACCCAGAATGACTTGTGAGATGATCATCTGCAGAACTAAACACGACCTTAGATGGGGGCCCCCAGCCAGAAAACACGAAGAACGTACTTTTGAATATAGGTGCCGCAATGTAGTAATGGCTACATGTTTCCTTGGAAAAGTTTCCGAAGTAGCCAACGTTGGAGACAACGATCGCAGCAATGGACACATATCTAAAGCAGGGATAGGTCGTCTGAATATCAGTGCCTTCATAAAGCAACCAGGATACATACCTGATAAGAATAAACAAAATACAGCCCGGACTGATCTTCCACCCTCTCTGATCACGATAGAACCTCCACTCCGCAGGTAATGTTACGAGGTAGCTGGAGGCAAGGTGACTAGGCGCTAAAGCGTCTGGAGCTCATTGACTCACTCGTATGCGCCAATTGCGATGGAAGCAACACGAATGTACGATGCTCCATTGCCTTGCAGGAAAGACGGAGCTGAGGCCATCTGGGGATCTGGGGAGGCGGGAAATCGAGGGGGGGACGGACAGACCGCAGCTCTCTATTAATACGCCGACCAGCTTGCACCGGTGATTGTCTTGGACGGGCGTTCGAGAGGTATCAGTGGCGATTCATTAACATTTCTGGTATCGAGTAAAAGCCGTGTGCTCCAGGTCTTCTGGTGGGAGGGTCGTAAAGAGGAACAGCAATATGTGGAGGCTGCACAAGAGAAGTTTGATTCAAATTCCGTTGCTGGGACTGTTGTGCCGAGGCCCCGTCCGTGTCGGGGAGTCGACGGGGACTAACAATTTTTGCGATCAGGCCTGGGGCGGAGTACAAAAATCGCCCGTTCTGCCACTCCGACATTTCCATCCACACATGAGCGCAGAGAGGTGTTCGTGCCAACATAGCATGAATTTGAGAAGTTCAGCACTCATTTCCGCCGTGGACGAAGAGGAGGCATCCCCTCGTGTAAAGCAGGCGCTGGGATCGGTTGATGTGTGCAGATATTCGAGGCGTCCTGCGTTCTGTTTGGGAGAGATCAAATTTTATCCAAACACACCTGGTGATCGGCAGAAAAGATAAATATGGAGGACCTAGATCTGCTGAGATTCAAGAATTGATTCCGATGGTTCCTGGGATATGGGAGGACCAGCTCTCTAGGACTATCGCAGCCATGGAAGAGACGGAGATGAACTTGCGAACATCTCACAATACGTTCATAGCAACGCGCATACTGTACACACTACGTCAACATACGACATAGATACCACTCAGCTGTCTGATTTCAAATTTTTGGGGTGTCTATACTCATACAGTTGTGGCGTAACGCACTGAACGCCTTCACTAATTTCCACTACGCCCAACAGCTCGAGCAACGGAGGTCGACGCAAGCTCTGGGAGGTATTTTTCCGGATTGGCGATACTCGGAGCCGGGAGGAAACCCGCGGCAACAAGCCAGGCAAGGTATTTGCCCATGAGACCTTCGTCCACTGTGCCGTTCGTTTGGGACGTATGTGGGGACACAAGGGTCTTCATGTTGGAATCGTTCAGTTCTGGCGCTTTCGTGCTGGTCGGCAGGTCGTCCAGCACAAAGTGAAGCAAAGGGAATAAGGCATTGTCCTGGACTTCCATGACGTGCCGTTCGAGCTTGCTCCGCCAGACGAGATACTCGCATCGCTCCGTCGGGAACCCGTACCGAGCCAACGAAGACAGGAAACCATTGAATGTCGGTCGCGGTTCTGCAGCCACATGCAAGACGCTGAGATGGTTCTGCGGGTCGGGTAGAGGCGCAACAGCCGCGAGAGCTGTGCACATAGCGACATGGTCCACTGGTACGAGATTGATGGTGTTGTTGATGTCGGGAATGAGTCCAAGTTGAATGCAACCTTTGACGAGACGCCATACGAAGTCGTCCGTGTTGGTCACTGAATACGCCACCATCCGTCAGGCTTCATTGAAACGCTCAAAAAACGTGCATGATCACTCACCACCTGATTTGGAGTCACCCACCACATACCCAGGACGGACAATATGTCCGCTCAATCCCCTCCTACCCGCCTCAAACAACAGTTTCTCTGACACCCACTTGCTTTGCCCATACCCGGTTTTGAGAGCTGTCCTGGCTCCTTCAAGATCGTCACTCTCAGGCACACCTGCACTGTCAGCACCACTCGATAGGGAGTCTGAGAGCTGGACATAGTGCTCGGTGTCCAAAGCTGACGTCGAAGAGACGAACACGAAGGACTTTGGCTTCCCTGTAGACGCCAAATCGATGGCGGTAAGGGTCCCGAGCACGTTGGCCGAGCGGAGCTTTTCATATGGGTACACCCAATGAACCTGGGATGGGAGAACAGATGTCAAGTGATCAATCTTAGCTAGTAAATATTGTGATTACTCACCAATGCACCATTGTGAAGTATCACATCTGCTTCTTCTGCAACGCGTGCCCATGTCGCCTGGTCAAGTCCGAATAGCTCTTGGTCTAAATCTCCTTTGATTACTTCGAGTTTGTCGGCCTTTACCCAATCTTCATTCCATACGCCACGTCCATCTGCCGCATCTCGCAGCCGTTCCAACGCTTTGTCCGATGTGGCCGCACGAACGAGACAAATGACCTTCTTGACTCTGTCGGTGCGGTTCAGAAGATCTCGTAGTATGAAAGCGCCTAAGAATCCCGAGGCCCCAGTGAGTAAGATGGTTAATGGACGGGAGGAATAGTCTGATGGTAGAGGAGGGTATGACGTCCGAAGTCGAGATATGAGGTTATCGTAATCTGCCCCATACTCCAGACGGGCACGAGAGGGAGCTGAAACGGCTTGACCTGGTACTTCGAGAAGTTGACCACTTGGAGCCTGCTCTCCTCCGGCCTTGTAGTCAAATCCGAGATCAGCATTGCGCAGACTATCGACCGCGTCAGCTTGACCTTTAATCGTGGGTTTGTCGAACACAAGGCCAAGTGGAGCGTCAACAACGAATACTTTGCGTATCTCGAAGATGAGGCGCGTGGCCAGAATAGAATGTCCCCCGAGATCGAAGAAATTTTCGTCCACGGGAATGGGCGTAGGGGCGTTTGGTAGAATTTGTGACCAAATCTCACTGAGGGTCTTCTCCGTCGCCGAAGTGGTTGTAAGGCCGTCCCTCCGTGTCTCGCTGGCTTGAGCCGTGTCTGGGAATGGAAGTGCTGGTTTGTCGATCTTGCCGTTCGGATTCAGAGGCATGCGCTTCAACGGCACGAACACTACAATTGTAGAGTTCAATATCAGTATTCCTTGAGGAAAATGAAAGATATATAATGAACGTGAAGAACTTACGAGTGGGAACACTATAACTGGGGAGCTTCTTCTTGAGGTATTCCCGGATCTCCTTGATTAGTCGCCTGTACTTCCTCATTCCGCCTACGATATTCTTCTCGTCATCCTCCGGGATATCGCTGGCGTATTCCTCGAGCGTTGGGCTGTCCGTGGGGACGAAATAGCTGACAAGGATCTTCTCTTCATCCTTGTCACGACGTACGAGCGTCACATTCTCGCGGATGAAAGGATGCTGACTCAGATGGGTGTCGATTTCACCAAGTTCGATGCGGAACCCGCGAATCTTCACCTGATCGTCTGCACGGCCGGTACACTCCACCGTTCCGTCAGGTAAGTATCGACCCAGATCGCCCGATCGGTACATCCTGTCGCGAACGCCCTTCCAGTAACGAGCTTCTGGTCCTGGAAGCCCATGAGCGGGATGCCGAATCGTATCAAGGCGTGCCGGAGCAGTAGCGGCGAACCAGTTCTCTACGAATTTGACTGCAGTGCTCTCAGGGTCAGAGTACCCTTCAGCGAGACCTCCTGAACGAACGTAAATCTCTCCTACTTCGCCAATAGCGCATGGAAGGTTCCTATCGTTACGGTTGACTACCAGAAGCTGTACGTCGATCATCCCAGAGCCCGCGGGCATGATATCCTTCTGGGTGGCGAGGAAGGTAGGATCTTCAGAGACGCTGGGAATCAGGAAATACGAAACTGCACGTTGCGTCTCCGTCGTGCCGTACATGTTGATGATGCTGACGTTCGCTGCGAGAGATTGAAGACGGTGGCAATCGCGTTTGGTGAGAACATCACCGACGAAGAATGCATTTCGGAGAGATGGAATCTGACTTGTGGCCTGAGCGGAGAGTAGCTGGCCCATGGCAGGTGTGAGATGAGTGACAGTTACTTCATTCTCCGCCATCCATTCCGCAAGTCGACCCGGGGTGCCAATATCCTCTGCTGTTGGGACATAAAGCTGAGCGCCGAAGAAGAGGGGCGTGAACACTATCAAACGAAGTATTGAGGATATGAACTGCATTAATCATGAGAAAGTACTCACTGTCGCGTTGAATGGGATCATGTGCAATGCCGCTCAGCATAGTGAATTTGGAGTTCTCGTCTAATCCGAATCTCTCCCCCATCCATGGGAAGAAGTGAGTCAGACTATAGTGACGTCCTCTTACACCCTTGGGAATGCCAGTACTTCCGCTGGTGAAAGAAAGGGTGCCAACGCTGTCGGGACCAATGACAACATTGGGGTCGGTATCCGCAAGGTGAGCGTGGGTCTTCAGGACATCATCCTCCCCGTCTGATCCTCCAGCAACCTTTCCGTCGGGGAGCAGCTCCAAAGCGGGAACTTCAACACGAATCTTGAGTTCGGTAGAGATAAACTCCCGGACAGGAGGGCTAATTTTGCCGGCACCCTTCAAGACAACAAGAGCCCGAGGCTGTGCTACCTTGAGGTAGATCTGCTGCCTGCTCGGAGGATACGCAGGGTCTGGAGGAAAACCATGAATTACGTGAAGAGAAAAAGATAGGGGATAGTACCTATGACGGAGAACGTGGCACCTGCTTTCAAGACCGCCATGACAGCCACGACAAGCTCCACGCTGCGATATGCATACACCATAACGACTTCCTCCCTTTGAACACCTTTTTGAATGAGATGGTGCGCAAGGATGTTGGACGCGCGCCGAATGGCGCCATACGAGAACGTCCGCTTTTCCTGCTGTGCTCCAACTTCTTTGGGGGGCAAACATTGGACGACGCATGGCCGATCTGGCGAGTTTCGAGCATTGCGACTGAAGATATCAGTGATGGCACCTTTCCAATCGCACCAGTGTAGGTCACCGGTAGGATCGGGCAATTTTGCACGTTGCGCAGGCGTAAGCAAGGGAACAGAGCCAACCGGCGCCAGAGGGTTAGACGCAACTTTGCGCAAGAACACCGAGAGCTGTTCGACAATCGTGGAGACACGTCCAGGTGTAAACAAGAGCGCGTTGTAGAGAAGCCGAAGAGATATGTGGGGTGTCAGCGCTGCGCGACTGGACTCCTGTTGGCGGGTGACGAAGATGGTGAGGTCGGAAGTCAGGTTCGTGGTCCTCAGGAAATTGCTTTGAGAGTACGTCTCGTCAAAGAAACGAACTCGGAAGAGAGGTCGAGAAGTCTCTGTGATGTCGGTTTTGCCTTTACCAATTGCGCGGACGATCTCCTCGTAGGGCATCATATCGGCTTCAGCTTCCTTTTCCGCCTGCTGCACGTTGCGAACCACAGCCCAGAATGGGTCGCTCGGGTCGACCGATATGCGTAGAACCAGTGGATCACGAGCGGAGGACGACGACGACCCAATGATCAGGTCGGTGTCTCCAGTATATCTGTGCAACAACACGGCAAATGCGGCAAGGAGGAGATGGAACGCCGAAGGAGTGTTATTGGAGCTAACATCTTCTTCGTCCTGGTTTTCGTTCTCGTTGAATAGGGCAAGTTTGAGCAGACTATTACAGGTAGGATCGGACAGATCTGCAGAAATGGCGGCTTCGACAAGACGGTTACCACCAGTCGGTCGTGGATAATCCGTGGGCAGGGAAATGGAAGGCGCATTATTCAAACGAGCGACAACCCTCGCAAGCCTTTCCTTCTCCATCTTGGGAAGGGGTGCGGCCTCTGTGAGATAGAGCAAAGGTGATCTGTCTGGGTTGATCCGACATCAGCACCCACCACATGCGTTTCGAGCAGCGAACGCACACCGTGTAGCTTGAATTAAATAAATCAGGTTGCCATGTAGGACGTAGCGGATGGAGGACTTACTCTGAGCTCCCCAGATCGTCTCAAGTTTTAGTGACCAGAGCGAAGAAAAAGTTGAAGTTGAAGGTGACTCGCGCTGATGACGCGTTAATCTAATCTAATCTAGATCTGATAGTCGGATATCTGAGATTTATATCCGCCTGATCTTCATTGTTCTCCACCTCAGAGCTCTTGCCAAAGCCCTCATCATCGTCACTAACATCAAGACAAATTACTTGCAGCAATGAGTGCAGACGTTCTTTCCGAGCTTCTCATCGCCCAACTTCTCGAGGAGGATATGCGCGTCCTTACCAGCCAGCAAGAAGCGGAGAATCTCCAACTCGCACAATCATTGGCCGACTCAGCTGGTGGCAACGGTCGCATCCCCAAGCGGGCAGCGAAAGAACCCATCCCGGACATGGACTATGCGTTGAGTCTCATGGTGGAAGAAGCGAGACTCAGCAGCGATGCAGCGCTTGCCCAGTCGCTGCAGCATTCTGACGATGCAGAAGCTACGGCGAATCGGCAGTTCGCTATCAAGCTCGCTGCTTCTGACAGGAAGACCATGTTGGATGCAGAGTATGCCAAAAGGCTTCAGGAGGCTGATGACGAGATGGATATAGATGAACCTAAGATGAAGGACGCCGAAAGGTCAGTCAAGTGACATATCTCTCCATGCCACTTAACACTTCGACTCCCAGTGTACTTGGTCAAGATATTATTGAGCAGATTTTGGTGAGTATTGCTTTAGGATGACTGACAGTGATCTTGAACTGATGACTATACCAAGGCGAGTGATTTGAACGACAAGGGCAAAGGGAAGCGAGTAGCACGGGACAACGAGAAAGGTACATCACGGACGAAGGGGATATTGGATGCAGGGAAGGTCAAAGAAGAAGAGGACACAAAGGACAATATCCCCCTCCCGGTGTGCGGAATTTGCATGGATTCATTTCGAGCCACATATTCCCCCGTGAATGCTGCGAAATCAGCCAATTCCTCGAACCGACTTCCGTTCGGACTTCATATTCCTTGCTCTCAGTCTCACCCCTACTGTCTCGACTGCCTTACCAGGTATATCAGGACAAAACTCGACCCCAACGGCGATGGGAGCGGAAGCACGAATGCGGTTGTATTCCCGATCCCCTGTCCCGGATGCACAGTGGTGGAATGGTCGGACGGAATCTCGGATGAAGTTGCGAGCAGAGTATTGAGTGAAAAGGAGATGACAATTTGGGTATGTTGCTACCGACGTTTTCACTGCTGGTTGAATGTTCATTCTCGCATAGCACCATCAACGACTACTCGATAGCCTGCCCAAAGTTTTTTGTCCAAATCCCAAGTGTTCCGCTTTGGTACAAGTTCACGATGACGAAGATGAACCTCAGGCCAGCTGTCCGCTCTGTAATGTCCTTATGTGTGTTCCTTGTCGGGTTTTATGGCATGAAGGTGAGTCTTTTCCAAGCCGTATTTGGTATTGTTCGCTGACGAAACTACCCAAGATATGAGCTGTGAAGACTATCAAGTACGTTATTCTACAATGAATGCCGAGACAGATGATTGGACTTTTATAGGCACTACCACTGGATGAACGATCACCAGAGGATCAACAAGCGCTCCAATTAGCCAAGGTATGACCATGAATATAGTACACCATCTACGATGTATCTAAATTCCACCCAGGCCCAAAACTGGCGTAGGTGCCCAAAGTGTGCCGTGCGTCTACCTCGCATCGTTTTTGCTAATCAACTGACCGTATGGTGAAGGTTATTGTCGAATTGACTATGGGTTGCAACCACATCACCTGTCGATGCAATACCCATTTCTGCTTCAAGTGTGGCTGTATGTATTTTCGTGGTATACAGCCCTCGGATACTGAATTGCGATTATTAACAGCTCTCTGGGACGTCAAAGCAAGTCGGTGCACCCGCACCCCGTCGTGCGAACTTTGGGATGAAGACATGCTACTGGAAGAAAGGGAAAGGCGACGTGAAGCTCAAGCGAATGTGCGAGCACCACCGCCACCACCACCACCACCCGCTCAGCAGGCTCCTCCGCCGCCTTATGTGCCGAATGCCCCATTGTTCCAACACTATCCAGTTCGCTACGACCAGTTCGATTGGATGATGGACCGAGGTGATTTGTCGTGTTTCGCTAATGGTGGTAACATGCTAATGTTCAATCATCCAGAATTCCTCTGTACACGCCACTTTTACACGAACAACATGATATCGACTCTCACATGTTTGTATTGCGAGGCCAAGCTGAACTCGCTTGCCGACCTGCAATATCACCTCTCCCATACTCGCCGACATGAGGTGTTTGCCTGCTGCGGACGGTTCTTCAAGCGGGAAGTGGATTGGGAGAGGCATATTGAAGCGGGACCCCGCAAATGGGGCGACCATCTGCACCAAGTCCGTACTTAGTGTTGGGACGGGTAGCAATGTTCTTCTGCTTTGAATATATACTACGTATCGGACCATGGCTGTCTTGCCACTATCGCAAATGGGTCTTACCAACCATCGCTGCTCGATGCTGCACAAGGTGATTTATTCTTCTCAGTGAGCCGGAGAGGTTGCCGGCCGCATGTCTACCAAAATGGTCATGATTGGTAATATTCGGGAGCCGCTCAACTGAATGTGTTTGTTGTCAGTGGAACGACGATAACAACGGCGTGAAAAGCGCAAAGGACGTTGCATGCGATAACTGGCAGACCGACAATGCTGTAAGGCCGTCGCTCGTGGCCGTCGACCCCTTTGTCGTCGCCGTGGCCCACTGTGGCCAGGAGCAAGAAAGAGAATTATGTAAGGATATTGCCGCTTATAGGAAACGCGCGTGCCCAATGGCCGAGAAATTGTCGGACCGACGCCTCATTCCCGGCTTCGACACACTGCGCGCCAGCGCCGTCGCCGTTGCCCACGCCCAACCCCTCCTGAAAGGCTCTCCCCCCAGGCAGCATCCAACAATACTTCTCTGCCTACGCACTCCATGATATGCCCCGAAACCACAATGCTGGACCTTCCACTCATCGAAACCGCAATCGCGTCACCAACAAGACCCGTCTCAAGGTTATCAAGGAGAGCATCGATGCCGATCCGATTGTCCTCGATGAAGACGAGGAGAAGGCTAGGGTTGTGTCTACTGCAGGTGTCGACGCTGAGGACGCAAATGTGAGCTTTTCATTGCTTTTTCGTCGTCGGGGGCGACGATGTTGGTGGGCGCCGTGTGGCCCCCTCTGATTGGCTGAGACCGTGGGAATCTCATTCCATGGAATGCTTACTAATCCATCCGTTTTAGGAACACCACCTCCAGGCTGTGCTCAATGCAGCAGCATCTCGGCACCAAGGGAGGTCTCGGACATCGACAGGCGAAGGCGCCGTTGCGCCAGCTGCATACATCCCGACCCCGGGCAGCACCTCCACCGTCGAGAACTACAACGAGTTCTACCCCGCCGACCGATGGCGCGACCCCAATACCTACGTCAAGACCTCCGATACGGTCGAAGAAGCTATTGCAGACTCACTCACCGGTGGTTTCATATACTATATGGACGAGCGAGACAAGGAGTGGCTGGACAAGAACAACGAAGAGGCTCGTGGAGAGGGAACAAGTGCGCAAGGTGCTGTTCTGTCGACCACCCGCTCCGGTCGTAGCGCGAGGAAGGGCAAAGAGCCTGTGGAAGGCCCGCAGGCTATCGCAATGTCGGAGGACGAGTTTGAGCTTGTGATGGCTGTATTTGAGAAGGTGACCCATGAGAAGACGCCCTTCCTGCATCACGTGCGTGTCTCCTGGTTACATTCGACGACTTTTCCCGTTTACATTCCCTCGCAGAGTCTGGAACAAGGGTCATCCCTCTTCCCATCTTTCACGGAGTATCAAGATGTATTCGCGATCCAGTTGCACCCAACGATGTTCGCTTTGCCTGTCTTGCCGAGTTGGGTACCTCCGCCGCAACAGTTGTCTAAGCTTGCAAAAGCAGTCTATCCTCATTGGAGCAAGCGACGACAAGAACGTGGGGGGCACCCAATTATACCCATAGTTAATGTAAGTCACACATCGCATTTTGTCTTGTCAGTCGGTCAAATGATTGTACGTCTACCAGCTCGATGAGACTGATACCAGGAACGAGTCGTACATCTGCTTCCGTCGGCGAGAGATCAAGGCAGCCCGGAAAACGCGCGCTCAGCAAGCGCCCTACGGCGAAAGAATGCAGCGGCTTCAAAGCGAAATGCTTAGTGCCATTGACATCGCGAAGCTCGTCGTGCAGCGGGAGTCTTTGAAGAAGGAAACTGCCAGCCTTGGTCTCAGTCAGGCGGAAGCGCGGTTCAGAGTCGCAGATTTGAAGCGGAAGTTCACGTCGTTGGGTACGAAGGAAGACGAGGATCTTTGGTACGACAAAGAACGAGCACCGAAAAAACCCAGACTCGAAGCATCTGGGTATGTCACAACAGCTTTTGATGTTTGCCCTTCAGCACTTATATTCCTTGCCAGACGATTACCTATCAAGACGCGTACGGGAGGCAATGGCGAGTATTCCCCAATTCCCCAAGAGCCAACCATGCGTCCACAGGACCGCTATCTGATGATCCAGAAGCAAATCGACGACGATGCTGCTCGTCGCAGAGAGAAAGACCATCATTGGGAAGATCTGGTAGACGTAAGTGTCACTGAACCCTGTCCTTTCACGGAAGTCAACTGATATCCTTATTTCTCCAGAATCCATACCAGCCGACGCCGACAACATTGGCCTCACGTCATTGGAAAACAGTTTCAGAAACCCAGCAGACGAAGGCTCCCGGTGCTCCTCGGGCCACTCGGTTGCGTTACGGGCGTGGTGGGCGAATGCATTTGGATCGACATCTCTTTGCTCCTCGTACTTTACCCGAACCTTCCGACAGCGATGATGAAGAAACTCGGGACCGTGTTCTTCGTTTGAAGTCGCAATGGAGATTTGATGACGATGATGCACCAGCAGTCGGTTATAAGGGCGCTGAAGAGCGCCATCGTCAGCTAGTTGATGACTGGGATCTCAAGTAAAGTTCTTTCAACAGCAGTTCTGCTGTTCATCGCTGACACTTTTTCTGGTAGATATCTTCCGTATCGCATGACACTCATGAGCGACGGGGATTATCATACTCTAACCACAGACTGTTCTTTGACGGTTCTGAGCCCGGAGGGACGACCGCAACAGTACACGCCGTTCAAGCTCGGTGCACCATCCCGACGAGAGCATTCAACTACCCAGCGACCATCCAGCTCCGCTACCCCTTCCTCATCCACCCCTTCACGCCAACCCAACGGTGCCACCATCGCGATACCTTCCAATCCTCCTAACGGCACTGCCATATCTATGCCCGTTCAAGTCAAGAACATGCAACCGAATATGCCTCCACCCAATGGTGTACGGGTTCCATCTGGTGGTCCACGTCTCCCTTCCTCAGCTCCTCCCACTGCTTCATCCGGTGTACCATCGCAACTCTCCCCTATCTCTACGACGAATGGAATGACCCACACCGCATCCGCATCAGCTGTACCGTCAGACCCAGATTCGCAGGTCAAGCCGTCAGCCTCCCCGATTGCAAAGCCCAGCACTCCTTCCGAGGGTACGGCGCCGCCAGCGACTCCAGCTGTCGAATTGATTGTTCCAACCTCCGTATCGCCATCACGGCCGAAGTCACAGACACAGCACATGACACTACCGGTTGCGAGCAACTTTCATCTCCCCGTCAATTTTCCTACCCTCACTCCGACAACACCGTACCATCCAGGGGTACGCCCGAGCGGGATGAATGCAGTCCAGCAATTACAAGCGATGAAGCAGCCACAGTACTCGAATATGATCGGTGACCACTCGGTAGTGAGCGCACAGCACCACATGCGTACACCAGCTTCGTATATGACTGCAAATTTCAACGCTCAACTTGCTGCCGCTCGTCAAATGCAATGGACTGCCGTCACCGTCGCCCAGCAGCAACATCAACAGCAGCAGGCGGCGCAAGTATCGCGCAACACACCCATCAACATCGTCGATGCCAATGGGATGGATGCTTCGATGGCCGCCGTGCTTACCCCTCCGCCTCTCCAGAACTCCCCTACTCGGGTGCCATCCTCCAACGGGAATCGTTCTGTTTCCCTGAAACCTGGGATGTCTTCCCCTGCTTTGGCACATGCGATGTCCCCGCAAGGCCGAGCGTCCCCTGCGAATATCGCTCGTCTGACTCCTCATGGGCACACGTCTTCCCCTCATCTGGTCAGTCCGTCATTGACGGCTGCTCAGGTCGCGCAGTCATCGCCTTCACGACCACCGCAGGCGACCTTACCTTCGCCGTCACTACAGACACGACAGGCGGTAGGAGGCTCTGGCGCGGTAGGATATTAGGGCTTCAGCTATGGATAGGCTTCATTTAGTATGTCCCGTCAATTCGGTTGACTTTTGGATCTGTGTATGCAGTATACATTCTTTTCCTCGATTCTCTCCCTCCCCGACTCTTTAGTTAGCTTTTTCCCTGTTCGTTACCTTGACGCATGCTTTTGGCTACCTATAATGGTTCTTCCTCCTTTTACTTGTATTGTTATCTACAGTATGCTGCGTCATGCCCGTTGTTCCTCTCCCCTCTCAGTACGTGGCAATATGGAATCATTGTCCAATATCAACTGTTCGTAGGTGTGAGGAACATTAAAAAAAATAAGAATCCGGTACGATGAGCCAAAGTTGTCGAGGAGTGGCATGCTGGTCAACGTGAGAAGGAGGCCCGAGAGGTCCAGTGAACAATGCTCAAGCATATGAGGTCTTGACTTTGGGTCGGACGAGTAACTGGAAATCAGAAGACCGAATATTGTTAACGCGGACGAAATCCAGATAATCCATAGGATGCAGAGGTGAGAAAATTGGTCAAAGCCAGTCTGTGCTGGGCTCTTAGCGTCGAGGTATAGCTTGCGAAGATTGGGAGTATGGTGTGGAGTAATAAGATGATCGTGAGTGTAAGGAGGATTCGACTTGAAATGAATCAGCTCAACACGGTGAAGTTCCTGTTCGACGATAGGGACGTCATTGGGCCGCAAGCGGCGGTTGAGGGACGAAGGCTTGGCCCGAACGCTCGAACAACTGGCGGGATA
This sequence comes from Cristinia sonorae, assembly GCA_021029105.1. Taxonomy (NCBI): domain Eukaryota; kingdom Fungi; phylum Basidiomycota; class Agaricomycetes; order Agaricales; family Stephanosporaceae; genus Cristinia; species Cristinia sonorae. The sequence goes on from JAEVFJ010000011.1 coordinate 660,795, forward strand.
CGCGCCGTGGGTTGAGGTAAGGATCATCACCAATAGCGACATTTCGCCACAGTATGGTAGATTGGCAGACCACGTCCCGCCATCGTCGACAGACGAGGGTGAGGTCAATGAGCGTGAGCCAAGTTCCAGGGACACTCCAAGGGGGGAAGCCACCGTTTCCAACTATCCAGGGTATTCCGTAGATGAGATAAGTTAGTGGTCCCAGGCCAAGATAACCAGGAAGATCTTGATAAGAAGCTCTGTTCTAATACAGAACGACTGTCTTCTGTATCGAGGTCAGCCACGGAGACTGGTACCAACGCACCGACAGGTTGGATTGGGACGGACTGCGGTGACCTTTCAGCGTCGAGCATACTCTTCGGGTATGACTTCAAGTTCAAGAATACAGTGCATGAACGTGAGATCTCAAGAACGATACGAATCGTCTGTACTTAAGTTACATTTCCAAGATGGACGTAACGGTGAGAGGAGTTTGAGACCCAGACTTTCGGAGTTCTGAGGACTACCATCCGCGATGTGCCAGTGAACTTGAATCCATCCTCCACCTTGCTTCATCAACACAGATCCTCACTCTCATATTCATGGCTGTATGTCACCATCTTCCTTCAAGCAGTATTGTACGATGCAGTGCGTCTTGCTTGGGACATCGAGTATCCGAATAAATGTTTCACGGTCACATGGCAGGAGTTTTGGACAACAGTGCAACACTGCAAGCGGAGCTCTGTCCTTTTAATCTCACAATTACTCCGTGTCTCCGTGTAGGCCATCTTGGTGTCTTTGAGGACCGCTGTGTGTTGAAGGGCCTGCGTCTCGAGGTTTCAGCAGAGTAGTGACCATGAACCCTCCTTGGATTCGCTCACTGCGACGCGTGCGTTGGACAACTGCACCAGCACGCGGCCTCTCTTCAGCCACTTCTAGGAGACTCTCACTGTCTTCCGTAGTAGGCCCCACGACGCCAGACCTTTCAGATAAGACCCTCTTTTCCTACTTCACCTCGGAAGTTCTTGCAAGACATTCTTCTAGGCCAGCACTCATATGTCGCACGGAACAAGCTGGCGCTCTTGGTGGACCGCCGTCACGAATTCGGAACTTGAACTGGCCAGAGGGACGCGAGAGAGGTTACTTGGCCTGGGACTACGAGGAGTTTAATCGAAATATCCTGGCGGTATCCAGAGGGCTGGTGTCGTTGGGTGTGAAGAAGGGCGATCGAGTTGGAGTAGTTATGGGAAATAACAGGTGTGTCGTGTTTAAATAGATTCATGCCGATCGCATGGAATATTGTTCTCACTGTCATCTACTCAGCGGGTATGCAATGCTACAATGGGCATGTGCGAACATAGGTGCCGTGTTGGTCACTTTGAACCCCGCGTACCGGCTGAACGAATTCGTGCGTACTGCCAGTGGTCTTTGCGGACCGCCACGAACGGCAAAATCGTTAAATGCTCGTATAGATATCGACGTTAAGTCTTGTTGGAGTATCCCATCTCTTCGTTGTCCCAAACATCCGTTCGTCACATTACGTGCAGATGCTTTCATCTGCGCTGCCCTCGCTCCTTACCGCAGCCCCGGGAGAGATTCAGGAAGAAGTTCTTCCGGATCTGAAGCATCTTGTAGTCTTCGACGACATGGCGATGGATGTTAACAGAAGGACAAGCCAAAGTTCCGGAGCCATCGATTGGCGGGAAACGAAGGCTGCAGTTGACTTCAGGGAGATACTTCTGTGGAACGAGAACGGCCGGGAAAACAAGGTTGTACATGAGATTGGTCATTCGCTACAGAAGGATGATGTCGTAAATCTGCAGTTCACGAGGTATGCTCACTTTCATTATTCAGACCTTTTTCTGACGGGTCATAGTGGGACTACAGGCGCACCCAAGGCTGTCTCTGTGAGTGTCATTTATATCATCTAAATAGTGATATCCAGTTTATGCTTGCGTCCCAGCTCACCCACTCCAATCTGCTGAATAACGGTATCTTGATTGGGAATGCCATGCGAATCACATCCCAGGACATACTGTGCAATGTCCCGCCGCTCTTCCACTGTTTTGATAAGTCACTCTCTATCTAGCGGTATTGCTATTTCAGCTGATACATAGCCGTATCTACGCCTCATCCTAGGCAACCTAGCATTTTGGACCCATGGCTCCTGCATCGTTTATCCTTCACCGGTATATAATCCCTCTGCAATCGTCTCGACTGTCGTCGAAGAGAAATGTACGGCGCTGCACGGGGTGCCGACACATTTCTTAGGTGTGTTAAGTGAGGTGGAGGAGCGTCGGAAGAATGGAGAGAACTTAGACATGAGCAGATTACGGTGGGTAATATGCATCCGTTCTGAGTGATATCGTGCTGAACTTTCTCTCCCGGACGCAGAACCGGTATCGCAGCAGGCTCTTCCATACCGATGGATCTCATGAAACAGTTGAGGGCAAAGATGAACCTCACAGATCTGACGATTGCGTACGGCATGAGTATGTGCCCTCGTATATATTTACTGCAAAACACTCTAACACGCCCTCCCACCACCACAGCCGAAACCAGGTGAGTAATTATTCAACCCTTTGAAGCCTTGCCTTTCATCCCCCGTCGTATTTAGCCCTGTCTCCTTCCAAACGACACCCTCAGACCCCATAATCAAGCGCGTAGAGACTGTGGGCAAGATCCATCCTCACGTCAAAGCCAAGATCGTAGATGATGCCGGGAAAGTTGTGCCTGTGAACACCCCAGGAGAATTGCTTGTCGCGGGATATTTGTTGCAGAAAGGCTATTGGAACGACAAGAAGCAGACGGCAAGCGTTATGAAGAAAGATGAGGAGGGAACGCTTTGGATGCATACTGGCGATGAAGGCGTGATGGATGAAGAAGGGTATCTTCGCAGTACGTTTTATCGCGCTGTGAATCCAATCAAGATTTTCTGAACGGAGTGTTTGTACAGTTGTTGGTCGCAGAAAGGATATTATCATCCGTGGCGGCGAGGTATGCTTGACACTACCATCTTCCGTGGTCTGCCTTTTCTAACACCTTCCGAACAATATAGAATCTCTTCCCCGTGCAAATCGAGAATGTCCTCACCGAACATCCCTCCATCCGTGAAGCAGCCGTGGTTTCGGTTCCCGACGCGAAGTACGGAGAAGTTGTCGGCGCGTGGATCGTCCTGGAGCCCAACACCAAGATGTCCAGAGAGGACGTCAGGCATATCGTTAGCGACAGTATGAACCCTCAGGTGAGTCCCGATATGACAGTCAACCCGCATCTCGACCCGCATCTCATAAGAGGATGCAGAACGCACCTGCGTGGGTATGGTTTGTTGGTGAATCCGACGTTGTCGCCTCAGAGTTGCCAAAGACTGCGAGCGGAAAGGTCATGAAGCATGTCCTTAGGGATTGGAGTCGGGATCTATCCAAGGAGCAAGTTGGGAAGGTAGTCACCAACCAAACCAGTGTGAGATGATCGAGTTCAGAGGATCCAAAGTTTACTTGGTACGTGGCAGCTTAGCCTCTTTTTTGGCGAAGGCGACGATTGTATGACCCTGGCATTGACCCAGTATGCAGATTTCGGTCCGGACATTGTCATTTCTTGGAGATATACGGGAGGAATGTATCATACAGTGCATAATCTATTATGGACCACACTCAAAGGAATAGACGATCTACCAATACTCGCCGACTATGTCCCAGGAGCACCATCCCCTCCCTTCAGCCATGTCCATCACAAACCTCCGCAACACTTGAACCCTCCTCAGCGAAATGGTATCCGTCGTAAAAGGTCAGAGAATTGAGGTGGGATGCAATGAATCTTTCATTCTTCAGCATATCCCAAAGGTACAGAAAACCCTTAAACTATGTTCGAGCTCTACTGTCACACGACACGTTCATCCCATTCAACCTCGTTCGTGACATACTCCCGTAACATCCGCACGTCCTCCTTTCCGAAGTGCACGCCGTTGAGAATGCTGAGCGACTGGAGCGGGTTACCACACGCCTTTTGTAGCTCCAACATGTCGCGCAATGCCCAGATGGGCTCGTACTCGTCCGGCTCATACGTGGGGTCGTCAGGTGAGCGATGACGGAACTTGGTGTCGACAAGTACGAGGCGTTGCAAGGTGGGAATCGGAATCACAATGTCGAGCGATGACTGGTGAGTCAGGGCGGAGTGACTCCACACACCAGCTACCCGATCCAGACGCAGCGTCCGCAAGCCTGTGAGGTCGGTCAATTTCGACGAGAGAGAGGCGTATGGGATATCGTCGTAATCGTGGGAGGTGATGTCCATGTGTTGAATGTGGGACTTGAACCGTGCGGACGCGTGCTCCGTTAGCCAATCCAGGATGTCGCCCATACCAATCTCGCTCCGAGTAGCGCAGATAAGGAATGGCCTGTCATTCTCGCTCGGTGTGGGGATGTCTAGAACCAGCTGTCTGTCTCGCGGGAAATCATGTCCGGGTCCATCCCAATTCATCTGGATATTGAAGCTGCCGCTAGAGAGTACCTCAGCCATGACATCGTCATTCACATTAGACAGCCTCTCCAGAATCAAACCCACAGCACGCGACACCTCCGCACGTTCGCACGCAGACATTTTCAGACTGAACTGGCGGGATGTGATGACCCGGTCGGGGAAGGTGATGCGTTCGATAATGGGTATGACCTCGCTGCCAATCGCGCTAATGTGGCATGCAGAGAGTTTGGGAAGGTCAACGTGGGGTAACTCCTGATCATGGGGTGCCGAGAGTTTGGTCACGAAGAGCGAGTCAATGGCGAGGCACTCCAGTACGGGCAATCCTTTCAATGCGTGCATGAGAATTCGGATTTGAGACTCCAGGCAACGGATGTAAAGACGCGTTACAGTCGGGCGGAGGAAAGGAAGGATGAGACGAAGGGTGACTCCCGCTGCGCGAATAAGAGTAAGGTTCGGGAGAGGGGATGTCTTGGAAAGGAGGGGAAGGGTCATTGAACCACCGTTGACTACAAGGTGTTGGAGCGCGGGCATGTCTTCTTCTATTTCTATGAGTTTTGGCGGAGCACCTGCGAGACGAAGATGCAACTGCGCAACGCGACGGAGATGAGGCCTGAGCATATCGACATCTATCACGGTGTGCTTCTTGAAGGATGCATGCAAGTGTATTGGGGCCTCGCGAGACCGCCTCAGCATGGCATCCGTGAACTTTCGCATTATACCAACGCCGACGTGTACATCTCTCCAGAGGATTGGTGCCTGAAGCGCCGTTTCTCTCCAGTACCGGCAAGTCAGCATGTAATTATGCAGGGCATTCCAGATCCTCTTTGCTCTCCCGAACTCTTGGGTATATTTGGGCTGCCCGGGGTCAAAGGAATTGACGTATTTCTCCGGTACGCCGGTGTCGAATGTGAACAGAAACACCTCAGTGATGAGTTCGTGTGGAAGAGTGACGAGTGGGGAAGGGCTGATGGCTTTCAATCCAATGGGGCGGTTGTCGTAACTGTCGTTGTTGAATGCATCTTCTTCCGTGGTACCCTTCAAACCCAAGAATCAGACAAGGCGGGAGTAGTTCAAAAGCGATGAACTGGACGTACCATATCTGCGAAAAAGTCCTCGTTGATGATGAAACGACGACAGAACGCAGCGAGCGCTCAAATTAAATATTGTGTCTACGAGCGCCCATGCCGCCGCCCATGCATCATTGCATGCGCCCATGACTCGAGTCGCAAGGGCTGCATCGCAAAAGCCGTCTGAAAATTCTGATGCCTTACAAGGGGCGAAATCGCGTCATCAGCATCTTATAAGTACGAAAGGATTCCAAACTGACCGCAGCCATTCCCGGTCCCCGTAATTGTAACTGGCATCGAAACACAGAGCCTTGACTAACTGCCAGTGAGCATTCTCCTGTGCTTCTTTCAGGAGTTTTAGCCATGGTAGTTTGGAGGTGAGAGAGAAGATAATAGGGGACTTCCGACTCACGGCCTAGTGAAACACCAACACCGCTAGAAATTGTGCTCCAGGTCCGGGCTTGGGCTGATATATATTCCTGGCATGCGATGATCAAGGGTGACCAGATACTACTCATACACTACTGTAACATTTCAACGGTACAGACCTTGTAAGTCAGTTCGTCGAATTGTAAGTCTTCGGAACATTCCGTGATATGTAATCGTGAGGCACTCACTTGAAGACTCGGACTCCGACCCAGTGGTAATGCCTATGAAAGTTCAATCATCTATCTCGGCATTCATTGTAGAATAACGTACTTGATATTCTTCAAATCTCATATCTTATGTAGGTAGTTTGATCAGCGAACAATACCTACGGCTTGGAGAAACTCACCTTCATGCCACAAAACTCGACAAGGAACACATATAAGGTCATTACAGAGCGGACAGCTGTCATTTTTACCTCTGTTCTGCGTCAAATATTGCATCGCCCTAATAGTAATAAGATCCCAGCCCTCAGATCTCAGCACTCATGAGTCATTGATTGGTGGTGCTAAAGCAACCACGCACAAATGTTCAGCTTTTCATTATCACAACAAAGTTGACTCGAAAAGCGAGAACACACACCAGGCAAACGGGGTTCTTGCGTTACAAGCCCAAACCGCGCAGATGATGCTCAAGATCAACACTCATCGCCCGTCCATCCCACACAACTTCCTCCGTGACATACTCCTGCAACATCCGCACGTCCGCCTCCCCAAAGTGCACGCCCTTGAAAACGCGGAGAGACTGTAAAGGGTGCCCGTCCGCCTTTCGGGCCTTCAACATATCGCGCAACGCCCAGATGAGCTCGTCCTCGTCCGGCTCGTACTCGGGGTCGTCAGGCGGATGTTGGCGGAACTTGGCCTCGACGAGCGTGAGGCGCTTCAAGGTGGACATCGGGGATGTGGGTTCCGGTGATTCTTGGTGAGCGGAGACGAGATGGGCAACAATGCCAGGTGTCCGGTTCAATTTCAAGCTCTGCAGGCCTGTCAAGTCGGCGAGGAGCTCAGAGTACGTGGAGTCATGGCATTTGTGGGAGGTGATGTCCAGATGTCGGACGTGGGACTTGAAGAATGGGGATGCGCTGATTTTCATCTCGTCCAAGATATCCTTGATATGTAGCTCGTCGTCGCTGTAGCAGCTAAGCAACGACCGCTTGTAGTCTCCGCGTGGTGTGAGAATATCTATATCTAGATCCGAGGTTCTGTTGTCTCCAGTCCAATCAAGCTGGATCTCTAAACTGTCCCTCTCGAGCATCTCTGCCATAACTTCATCGTCAATACTGGAGAGCCTCTCCAGTAGCAGCTTCACGACCTCCAATACCTCTTGATCTGAGCATCGCCATAACTTCAGGCTGAACTCGTGAGATGTGATGACTTGGTCAGGGAAGGCGATGTGACTGAAGATGGGTATGACGTCCGAGCTGATATAGCATGCAGCAAGTTTTGGAAAGTTCACGTGGGGCAACTCTGCGGTTTGGAGAGCATCATCCTCCTCGGGCGTGTGAAGCGCCTCGATGGCGAGGCGCTCCAGAACAGGAAGTGCCTCCAGCGCGAACATCAGATCCTTGATGGAGCAATCCAGCCCGGTGACGTACAGATGCCTGATAGTCGAGCGAAGGAAAGGTTGGATGTGATGAAGGGAGACCATATATGCGTGCAGAAGAATGAGGTCCGGGAGGAGGGATGTCTTGGACAGGAGGGGAAGGGACGTGTGTGGCTTTCGTGCCATTCCTGATCGACAGCTGACTACAAGGTGTTGGAGCATGGGAATGTCTTCCTTCACACCCTCTTCTGCTGGGAAGTCAGCAATTCGGAGGTGTAAATGAGTAACTCGAGCGAGGTGGGGCAACAACATGGTCATGTTGGCAACGGTATCCTTCTTGAAAGCCGCAGTTAAGCGTATCGGTGTCTCCCCAGAACGGCTGAGCATGGTCTCTGTGACCTTCTGAGCGATACCTCTACCGAAATGTACGTTCCTCCAGAGGATAGGCGCCTGAAGCGCGACGTCTCTCCAGTACTGGCACGTAAGCATGTAGTTTTGGAGGGAGCGCCAGATCCTCCTGGCCCGACTGAAATCTTCGCCGTAGTTGGGCTGCTTCGGGTCAAGCGAGTAAGCGGTTTCCTTGGACCAGTCAGAGCTGAATGTGAACAGGAAAATGTCGACGATGAGTTCGGGAGGGAGTGTGACGAGCGGAGAGGGGTCTTTCATTTTCCCTTCGGTGTCGCCGACAAATGCATCCTCAAGCTCGCCCTTGAAGTTTGCAGAATTGTATCAGACGGGAACGAGGTGATTGTGAATTGGGAAGTACCATATCCGCGAAGAAATCCATGATGATTGAAAAAGGGCCACGATGCGAGTCGGGGGCAAAGTGTACGGGATGCTGAAAGGGAGATGCCAGTGGGTGGGAGATGGGTCATCCATGTCATGTACTGTACTTACATATATACCTCCACGCTTGAGACCGAGTTTTGGCCTTGCCTTCACCGTTCCATGTCCTCGCGGAGCCGACGGTCATTGTGACAGCGAATGAATCGACGGGCGACGGACGTTGTTGGCAGGCGCTGTTGGGCGCCGCAGTGGCGCCGCTGACAATTATCAGCGCTCAGCGCTCAGTCCTCAGCGTCCTCCGGCTTGTTTGGCAACTGTTTGGTACCGCTATGTCTCTAAGCTTTCGGGCAGAGAATTCATCATTCAATACAACCATCTGACCATGAAAACAGTCGATATTTCATCAATATAATACACATGAACCAGATTGCGAGAAAGATGACTCACGAATGGCTCATGAAGGTGGTGAGCAAATATGGGGTAGCATAAGTTATAATCTGAGAGCGTGCATCGTCCATCGAACAACTGTGATACAGAATTGGAAATCATGGGTGGTATACAGGTGGCTTCTCTTTTACTGGTATTCATGCGCCGTCACGAGCCCAAGGTTTCATTCTAAAGCTCAAGGTCGGATGACGATCTTCACGGCGTTTCGTGAGTTCATCTTATCCAAGGCTTTCTGGTAGTCGTCCAACTTGAAAACGTCGGTGACCATTCCCTTCACGTTCACCTTGCCACCATCAAGGTAGGCAACGGCACGTGGGAAGCAGAAAGCCTGTGAGAATGAGCCAATGACCTACGAGAGCGGCGAAGTCAGCATTGAGTCAAACGTATGATGATCAGGTACTTACCCTGATCTCGTCCCCGAAAATCTTGGATGGTGGCCAGTGGACCATAGCCTTGTTCTCATAGACTCCGTATATCATGATCGTGCCTCCCCTCCTCACGTAGTTGATACTCTCCTGGGCGAGCTTCTCTACTCCTGTTGCCTCCACCACAACGTCGAATCCGTATGGATTAGACTTCTTCAATGCCTCCCACTGTGGCCCGGGATTCTGCCTGTCCAGTTCAATGTATTCATCTCCAGCATTTAGCTGCTTCGCGATGTCCATTTTGATACCCTTGTTAGCAGCAATGACCACCCGGTGGGCGCCGTTTTGCTTGAGTAGCTGAGCAAGGATAAGACCTGTCGGACCAGCACCGAGAAGCAGTACGTCAATGCCGACTGGAGGATTCAACTTGTCCAGTCCATGAATAGCGCAAGCGGCAGGCTCGAGAAGTGTTGACTCTTCATCTGTGAGATTGTGGATCTTGTAGCACTTCTTCTGATGGCTACATGTGAGACGGTTTGTCAGTGATCGGACCGTCGGTCACTCCAGTAGACGCACTAGACGATGTATTCGGCGAAACCGCCAGGCATAGTAATACCCCGTGCGTTGAAGTTTTCGCAGAGAACAGCTTCGCCTCTTCGGCAGTAGAAGCAATGATCGCACTAAATGGAGGTTTGAACGCTATTATTGCCAAAAATGCAATAGCGACGTACCGAAATACCAACATCTGCTACCACCCTGTCCCCGATATCAAATCCTTTCACGTTCTTTCCCATCTCAACGACCTTTCCAATGGCTTCATGGCCAGGGATCAGCTGCACGCGGCGCATATAGTCAGACCATTGGAAGCAAAAAGAACGCGACGAGGTGACGTACCGGGAACGTTGCGATAAACTCTCCTTCGTGAATATGGCCGTCGGTACCGCAGACACCGCAGAGTGTAACTGCGAGACGAGGAACACGTTAGCAGGTGGTCAAGAGGTTATTTGAACAACACTAGCCTTTCAACAAGATCTCATCATCTCCGTATGTAGGGATGGGTACTTGCTTGATCTCAAAGTCGCGAGGCTGTATCAGACAATGATATTATGAGCAATACATCGCGGTATGCTGGTTGGAAAGATGCGTACACTGTTGTACCAAAGTGCTTTCATTGTTCCTTCGGGCATGGTGGGCGGCGGGATAGTGGTGGTAAGAGGGGACGATGAGGAGGAGGGGCGACGAGGATTTCATGTCTTTTATATATGTCATGAAAGCGATGGAAGAGCAGCCGGCCGGAGTTGGAGGAGAGACGGCGTGCCTCCCATGTGACGTCAAACGGGACGGCGTCCCCCAAAAACAGAAAAAACCAGTGCCGCCGTGGTGGCGCACATGCCGCCCCGTCCCGGCCGCGCCTGCCGACGATGCCAGACACCCACAATCTGGGGTTTCTTCCTCTCAAGCGTGGATAAGATGAGAGTTACCCATTCATCTCTTCATCGTGAAGTCAAGTATTCCCCAGGATATACGTACGGTGGAAGCCCCGAGATGATGTGTGACTAACCGTGTCTTCTGGGGCTCCACGTATCGCCGTCTTTCCTGCTGGTCGGTTCAGGACATAGCATCATGGGGGACAAACACACAGAACACGATGCACGCATATGTCTCAACCACGAAGGCATCTCCACATGGTGATTGAATCGGTGACCTAAACGGCGCGTGAATCAGAATATGTATGTGATTAGCAGCCTTTCGAGTACTTGTCAGGTTTCGCAACCCTCGGATTTAGACCTCGATACTGAATGGATATGTAGCTGCCAGAGATAAGAGATATGCAGCGGCCTTCTATGTCCTTTTCCCGATTCTGACCAGGCAAGAGATGCAGGCTTCCGCCCTGTGCCATATCCGCAAGTAGTGCCACTTGCCATGCAATTCATGCAAGGTCTTTCAGCTCTCACATTTGAATGTCCGACAAAGAATATTCAATCCGCCATAAACCCATCCAAGTTGTCACGTGAATGTTGCCCTTGTCTCGGGATTCCGTTCAGCGACTTGGACCTTGCTGTACGTTGTTTCTTTGTTCCAGCCGTCAACGAGCCCATCGACAACATAGATTTGGTTATCGTCGTGCCTTGCAGCTATGTGATCCTCGCCATGCGGGTCCAGCGGAACGTGCACTCGGACCGAAAAGTCCCTCCATTCGGTGTCAATTGGTAGACCAAACTGGAGTCCTATCGGAAATCACCTGCGGTAGACAACTTGGCCGTGCATGTGCTGGTGTCCAACATTCGATTTCCAACTTCAAGCTCTTAGGGCTCAGTTCTATTTTGTGTTGACCGTCCCAAGAGTTAACCACCAATGCTTAGTAACCCGTCTTCCCAATGGCAAAGGGCTCTCGATCTACTTTTCTTCACCGTATTCTTGTGGATCTGTCTCAAGCTACTACGTCGGTCGGGATCCAAGCGAACACCACCTGGTCCTGTGGGTCTGCCGTATATAGGGCACACATGGCACATCCCAAAGGACAGACAATGGCTGAAATTCAACGAGTGGATTCGAGAGTATGGTGCGCTGGATAATCAATCTACTTAGATGTGTGTGCTCATATTGCTACTATCATGCAGGGCATGTGGTTCGGATTACTGTAATGGGTCGACCCACAGTCATCCTCGGATCATTTCAGGCTGCAAAAGACCTCCTCGACGCGAGAGGTGTGGGACTTCACTTCATAACGCGAGGGTCCACCATCTCACATCCAATGTAGGAACTACGTACTCCAACAGGCCAGTGGCCATTATGGCCGGCGAGCTGTAAGTTGGGTACAACACTTCAGACGATCCTCAATCTGCTCGATCTAAACCGGATTTCCAGCGTTGGTTGGAATCGTGGCTTGGGTTATTCTCCTGGTCCTTACAGCGCCCGCTTCCGCGAGTTCAGACGTCTCTTTCACCAGTTCATGGGACCACGTCCTTCTCAAGAAGAGACTATCTTAGAGCTACAAGAGAAGTCAGCTGATCAACTTCTCTTGCGCCTCCTGAATACTCCAGAGGAATATATGACGCACGTCCGACAGTACGTGAATGCAGATATTTAGCTGTTTATGGACGCTCAGTTCTGTTAGGATCACAGGGGCACTTATTCTGAAGCTAGCCTACGGTTACACGGTATCCGCAACCGAAAGTTCCGATCCTCTGGTTGACATCGCAGAGACAGCTATGCAAGGGTTCTCGCGGGCTTCAGAACCGGGAGCGTTCCTAGTCGATTATATCTCATGGGTGAAGTATGTTCCCGCATGGATTCCAGGTGCCGGTTTCAAAAAGGCCGCGAAGAGTATGAGGGAAGATCTGGAGCGATTATATGACGTCCCGTTTGGTTTTGTGAATGAAGAGATGGTACGTTTTGCAGCATGGCGTGATGAAGATGTCTTCATCGCTAACAAAACATTCAAGAATGCTGGGAGAGCTCACAAGTCGTTTACCTCGGTGTATCTGAACGAGAGGGGCTCACCGACCCATGAAGAGGAAGAGCTTATCAAAGCAGCAGCAGCCTCCCTATACTCTGGTACGCCATTGATAACTCACGCATAATCTCACAACTCTTACATGACGATGAAACCAATTGTAGGTGGCGCAGACACAGTACGCAGATCCTGCCTGACGTATTTCTTGACCTCAAACGATTTCAGACACCTTCCTCCCTTGCGTCCTTTATCCTTGCCATGACACTCCATCCTGAGATCCAATCCCGCGCTCAAGCCGAGCTGGATTCCGTTCTGGGGTCCAACTGGCATCGCCTTCCAAATTTCTCAGATCGGGATAGCCTCCCTTACGTCAACGCCATTGTGCTTGAGATTCTGCGCTGGAATCCTGCTGTACCTCTAGGCTAGTGCTGTCCACCTCGAGCTGGAGTCACCTAGTAGTTGGATGCTGATACTACCACCTTTTCAACAGGATTGCCTCACTCTTTGACGCAAGATGACGTGTATGAAGGATATTTCCTTCCGAAGGGAACAACACTTTGGGCTAATATCTGGTTAGATTTTCAGTTCACCTTGTGTCCCTGCTCCCCTCACACTCACTCCTTGACCCCTTGCAGGACTATGCTTCACGATCCTAAAATCTTCTCCGATCCATCCGTATTCCAACCAGAACGTTTCCTGAACGAGGACAGGACTCTTCGAACGTTAGCGAAATATGAGGATCCAATAGAGATTGGGTTCGGTTTCGGTCGCAGGTCAGACACCTCGTCTAACTTTAACCCCTTACTTACACATGTGGACGCAGAATATGCCCAGGGATGTTCCTGGCTCTCAATTCCATCTACATAGGCATTGTCCGGATGCTATACGTATTTGACATCTCAAGGGCAATGGATGAGTATGGACAGCAGATAATCCCTGAGGTTGAATACGACGGCTTCATCAGGTCGGTGCCATTCCCTTCTAATCATGCATCTCTGACCATGCATCTTCCGTTGTGCTCACTTCCTTGTAGCCATCCGAGACCGTTTAGATGCTCCATCAGGCCTCGTTCAAAGGAAGCCGAGGAGCTGATTAGGAGAGAGGTATGAACCGTGTTCACGTGAAAGGCAATTGGGAGACGCAATCCACAAATTATGGTACATATCCAAACCTGTATGTTGAATACCGGTAAGCTACAAATTGCTACGCAACAGGCTAAAGATACACATTCAGAATTCAAAACACACATTCAGTCTACTTACGAGAATCCTTACTTGGGCAACTGTACTTCCGAGACCATAGGCTGACGTTCCAGACCGGCGAACAGGTTGTTCACGGACATGGTGGCCATGCCTATTCTACTCTCCCAGGTAGCACTTCCGATGTGAGGGATCATAACGCATCTGTAGAGGAACACCGCCGTGAATAGGGGTCACGGAATTGTGAAGAGATATTTACCTGGGCTCCTTAACGAGCGGATGGTCCGCAGTGATGTTTGGCTCGCCCTCAACAACATCCAGCCCAGCACCCCAAAGCCAACCCTCCTTCAATGCCTTCGCGAGCGCATCCGAATCTACCAACGTCCCTCGTGCATTGTTCACAAGCACCGCGGTCTTCTTCATCTGCTTCAAGAACTTCTCGTCTACAATATGATACGTCTCGGAGCCCCCAGGAGCAAGGATATACACGACGTCACTCTCCCGAGCGAGCTCGTCAAGTTCGACGCGTTTGACGGTGGTAAGGGTGGGATGACGCGCTTTGATGGTTTGTTCAATGTCCGCGGCGCGAGCGGGGTCTTTCGAACGGGCGACGTAAAGGCAGCGAGTGTATCCAAAGCCAATCATGCGAGCCAAGGTCGCTTGAGCGATACGGCCGAATCCGATGAACCCGACGGTGCGAATGTCTGCAGGGGAATTGGGACTAATCTGTGGACCGCACAATCCGTAGGGAGACCACGACCATCCTGGCCACTTGAAAAGACGGCGATCGTTAGAAATCTGAAAGGGTCACGGAAAGGTGATACGCACTTGGCCCTTTTCTACCAGATTCGTACCCTCCTTCGTGTTACGACCAGCCATGAGGGCAAGCATAACCGAAGAATCAGCGACTACTCAGACTTTCAGCCTTACTCGCATGTGATATTCGTCGATAGCGACGCACCAGATTCGGTGAGAACATCTGGTGTGTTCCCAAGCCTAACTCCCCGTTTGGCCAATGCCTTCAAATCGACATGGTCTGTATGTGGCTATGAGCTATGGTTGACACATGGAGCGATACTGCCGACGTACCGTATCCGACAGACATCGTTGACACCACCTTCAAATTAGGACCCGCTGATATCCAAGGTCAGCGCCAGTTCTGAAGGACCTCTTCATCAACATACCGGCATCGAGCACTTCATCGTCGATCTGACAGTAGGACATATGTCAACCTAGTGAACCTTGACACGCGAGAAAAGAATCACCTTCTCAAATAGCATGATAATACAGCCATCGGCACCAGCGATATTCTTGACTAGCCATTCCTTCCCAGAAGAACTCGCATGTGGCCATGCTATGATCTACAGCGTCGTCAGGACGCTGTAATACTTTCATATCGAGCAGAGCACACCTCGAGGTCGTCACGGTTATACAGCAACGGCATGACCTCCGGGCCCAAATCCAGAGAAACAACGATCTTCATCTTCCTGGACCATGAACAAATGATGAGCGTCATACTTTTTCATGGAGTTTAAACCACTCACTTCTTCGTTTCAGCCATTGCTTATAGTCCAAAAAAGATTACGCGACCAAGATGAGAGTGAGAGGTGAGAGAAAATGTGGGACATTTCGCAGAGGATCCTGATGAGAATTTGAGCAGAGGACTGGGTGTGACCAGGAAAGAAATCCGCTTCGGCCCGGATGCTCGACTTGTCGCGTTCCGGCCTTTCCCGGCGGTCCAACTTGCCAGTCCTTGTGGTGAAGGCGCTGTGCAACTTACTTACATCAAGTTGCCACAGTTACCAGTGGGTAATTATCAGCAGGACTGACCATGCAGCAACCACATAAGTTTGAGCTGACAAAAGCACCAGATACAGCGATAGGTCTCGTGGTTCAAACCGAGGATTGCTAAGTGGAGAAAGTCGTGAGGGAGAAAATGGTGCGTCCGCCATGATGCAGTGTTGTTGACTTACAGTGACCCGAGCCCATCTTCAGTCCCTATCTTCGGAGCCAGTCACGTCCTTTGCGCCAATATGGCATTTAAAGCGGGCCATTGGAGCGAAGTGGGTGCATGTAGGCGCTGCATTCGACAACGGTCTTCCGCTTTCCCACTGGCCGCACGAGTGATATGACCCCGTTATATTTAGCACGGTTGCCTACTATATAAGACTCTGCTTTGTTCTGAACAATCCATCGCCCCACCGAATTTGATTTATATGGCATTACCAACACGAAGGATCGCTGGAGTCCCTGTCAGTGCTATGGCACTATGGGTCTATCTGCAGCATACGGGACCGTCCGACCAGATGAAGAACGTCTCACGGTATGTATTCTCCTCGTGTTACTGCTGCGCCATCGCTGAGACCAAAGATAGTTCTTGGACCATCTATACGAATCAGGGTGTACTTTTTGGGATACATCCGACCGTTACGGCGACAGCGAGGACCTTCTGGGCAAATGGTTCACGCTTAACTTTTATTACATGGGTGCTACTCGCTGACGAAGCACCGACCCAGGTTTAAGAGGTCAGGAAAACGCAATGAGATATTTCTTGCGTCCAAGTTCGGCTACGTATACCATATTCCTGGCAAGGTTGTGCATGGCGGGCCGGAATACGTACCCCAGGCGCTGGACAAGTCTCTGAAGCGACTTGGAACTGAGTATATTGACCTGTACTATATCCACAGGGTCGATCAGCAGACGCCTATCGAGGTAATACTATGCTCTTAGAGAGAAAATTCGCTGAAATTGACGAAACCCGAATAGCACACCATGCAAGCGTTGAAGAAACTGGTCGAGTATGAGATCGAATGGTACTTTTCATACTTAAGCTAAACTTCTAGCACCATAGGGCGGGAAAGATCAAACATATCGGGATCTCGGAGTGCTCTGAGGACACTCTTCGCCGAGCCCACGCGGTTCATCCCATCGCAGCAGCTCAACTCGAGTACTCCCCCATCACCCTCGATATCGAGGACTCCAATCTAAACCTTCTCAACGCATGTCGTGAACTTGGGATAGCGATTGTAGCATACTCTCCTCTGGGGCGTGGCGTTCTTACCGGACAATACGTATGTGCACCATCCTGGCCTTTTGTCATCCTCGCTGATCGAGGGAAACAGCGCTCTCCAGAAGAGTTCGAGGAAAGTGATGTTAGAAAAATCATTCCAAGGTACTCTCATGAAAAGTGGCCGAATGTCTTGCAACTCGCGGACGGGTTGAAAGCCATTGGTGAACGACATAATGCGACGGCAGGGCAAGTCGCTCTCGCGTGGGTACTTGCCCAAGGAGAGGATGTCATTCCGAATCCCGGTACTCGTTCTCTCAAGGTGGGTAACTCTGTCAGCCCTCTTACTCTAATAAGCAGTAGACTGAGCCGCTTTACAAAGTACTTGAGAGAGAACTTGGGCGCGTTGAACATTAACTTGTCAGACGAGGAGATCAATGAAGTTAGGACCATTGCTGAGAGGGCGGGAGCATCAAAGATGGCACGTTATCCATACGCAGTCGTTGGCCTTACATATGCAAGTACTCCACCGCTAGATTGACGGACCCGGGACAAATCTACAACTACCATAGAAGACCAATGGCTACCTATTTTTCCTGTCATCAAAACCTTGTATCTTGATTGTCCTTGAAGCCCCGGTCAGGATTCCCGTTGAGTCTACATCCCATCCAGCTCGTCGGATATCTGCAAGGTATGTTTTGTAGACCCCATCAACGTGCCTCTTGCAATCTTCGATACACGCCAGCACAGAATCCGAAGTTACACCAGCGGATATACGTGAGGCAAGCACATTGGCTGTGATCCACGCCTCTAAATGACAAGTTTGGTCATGGCCATCCTTCAATACGACCACGATATGGGGAAGAGATGAGGAGTTGGTTGATAAAGGACGACGGGTGTCCAATCCAATGATGAATGGCTTATCGGCGAAGATTTCGAGCAATCGACGAATGGTTCCGAGGTGGTCATCGGAAGAAGAAGATAAGATATGGGCCAGCGGAGCACCAATCGTTGCTGAGCCTATGATCCGTTGCTGACCAGATTCATACTGCAGCAACGAAGAGTTGCGACCAAAAAGATATTCCTGAGACGCGACCTCAGCTGGGGTTAGAACGCGTGGTGATTTAGCCCCGCTTGCTTCTGTCAATAAAATAGAGGTTTGAATCGAAAAGGAATCCAGGAATTGATAGGAAACACGTACGAGACGCAGAATAGGCAGCCCATAGGATTGTTGCTCGTTGTCGGTTCAATGTCTTCATAACAACAACTCGAACGGCTACGTAGTTGATCCAGACATGAAGTATAAGGAGGATTGCAACAACTGTGTATGTCCGTTTCGACGTGTGCAAGTATGGCATGAGCATGGATCCGCACTGAAACCGTACATCAACAAAGGTCAAGTCAAAGACAAGCGGAGATCTTACGAGCATTCCTGCAAGAGCTAAAACTGTCTCCTTACTCGCGTCCTTCGCACTCAAGTCGCCAACATCGCCGGGAACGGCACCATCTTGAGCGAAATGCAACGTGATGGCAGCCTTCGCTCCTCCAGCAGCGACGCCACATAACGCACGGAAAGCACCACTCATACAGAGAGCGGCCATCCGAAGCGATGTCCCTGGCGTTTTTGAGATGAACGGTGGATATGTCGACAACGAGAATGACGAGAGTTGGGGAGAAAGAAGGTCGAGCACGATTGCAATGTCGTTTGTGATGTCCGCCACAAGTCGGTATGATTTGGCCTCTGGGTATAAAAGTGTTCCAAGATAATAGGCACCAAGGATAGCTGTCGAAGATGCGCAGATATTAGGGTCCACTTACATCATGCAGTATACAGAGTTGAGATACTGACTGGTGAGACGACTGAACGCATCTTGGAGAACAGTGAGAAGTACCGCATGCGTTGCAGACGCTTCTGCATTTCCGATACCATGTCCTACAAGGACAATAAGCCGGCAGAAAAGTGGGCAATAAGCCATGCACTAGCCTTCCAGCACAGCTCTCGAGGCAATCAAGGTTGCAAGAGAGCTGCAGAATGCTTGCATCCCATTGTAAATTTGTGACCTAAAGGGTCACACCATCAGTATCATCACTTCAGAAAGAGTCTTGACTTGTCCTCCCAAGCATAGACTTACGGAATATAGTCTACAGCAGAATATCAATATCCTCGCGGAAGGTCAAATAACATCGTGATTTACCTGGCGAAACGGTAGCTGGAAACCCAGCAGGTAAAAACACAGTTCTAAGGAAACTGCGCCAGTCAAGCGTCCGGCTCGATGACTGCCTCAGCTGGATATTTGTGTCCTGTATGGTTTGATCAATACAACAATATGCAAACGCCATAGTCACCAGGCGAACTTCAAGGTGCGGTGATTGGGAACGTACCGTCGGGGACGAATCCGCTCGTTTGTCGTCTCTGGTTGTATCGCGGCCGCTCAGATTGTACACCGACATAACGTGACCGGATCCATCTTGTTCAGCAATACTTAAAGGCATAGTCACAGGTCGTTCTCTCAAAGCACATGAGGGTTAAATCGAAGTACGAAGTTCGAGGACGTGACAGTTGACTATAGTGACAGTTACGTCATGCTATGGAATAACGCGTGTGACAATCTACAGCACAATCATCAGTGAATGCAAACGGTCTTCGCCATCCCAGCACAACTTTCAATTATATAGAACGATGTACAGTAAAGAAGATGTAGTGTGAAAAACGAAGCGAGACGATTGTTGCTGGAACACCAAAATAGTGCTGCACTATGGCGACCGAACCATCGGGTAGAGATCCAGCCTGAGAGCTGCCAATTAATTTACACTGCGGACACGAATAGTCACGATGGACTACCACCTCCTCGAGAGCTATTCTTGCTATGAGACCCCTCTTCAAAAATCTCACCGATAAAAGTATGCACCCTTTCATTCATTTCCCTCCACCTCCTCTGCTGGCGGCCACTGCACATCCAACTCAAAAATCTTCGCAAGATCCGCCCAAAGCTCTTCGCGTTCTTTGTTGATACGAACGCGGTGAGTGCCCTGACAAGGAAAGCACAGCCCCATTCGTATGAGCCAAGACGTCCCCGAAAGAGGATTCGCGTCGTCGTGCAGCGCGAGCAGGAAATCCTCCGCCGCCTGACTCAATATATCCTTGCAATTCTCCACAGACACACACTCGGGGCTGAGCTCTTGTAGCTGGACGAATTTCTGTTGAACAATAGAGGCCCGACGCAGTTGAGGAAGACCGAGAAGGACGCGGTAGATATTATCGGAGGACAACGACCATGTCTTCCCGTTGACATCTGTAAAGCCGAAGATGAGGGTTTTAGGGTCAAGTTGAGCGCAGAGGTACAGGGCGAGCGGGAGGAGCATTGGGAGATCAAAGGACTGAGCGAGGTCCACAACCGCAATTGCGTCGCGCAGCTCGACTTTGACGAAGTCGAGGTCCATGTCTTGGTCGGTCGTAATGCAGTAAGAACGATCCTCGAAGGTGTCAAGATCTGCTGCGAACACGGCCTTGAGTCGGCGAATGGCATCTTGACGAACGGGCTCGACGGCGTATTTCGATCCGAGTTGGAGCATCGATGTAACTGCTGCAAATGGCAGAGATTCCGGGAATGATATAACGCTACGAATTCATTCAGCCGAGAATGCATAGAGTTCATGTTCAGGTACTCACCCGTTGTTGTCAGGGACATAACACAACACAGAAAGCAGGAAGGAAATCTCTTGTTTCGTATCTGTCATCTGCACCACCGGACACCCATCAAACGTTTCTCCATCTGCCGACTGCGGGGAAGCAAACATCTCGTTGAAAACCTTCGAGTTCCTCGATAGAATGCTCTTGTGGGCCCGGAAGGCGGTATTTTCCGCTACAAGGATGACATTTCCATCCTCAAACCAGATATCTCCCTGTTCGTATCTGAGGCCCGCCATCTTGAGAGCGATCCTCCGTTGTGCGGTCTAGGAGATACAGGTGGGAAGCGGGAAGGGATGAGTCAAGGGAGAGGGGTATCTGTGGCAACCCGCATTCGGGAGAGCCCGTCAATTTGCTTCCGTCACGACTGACACTCAAACATAGGCCAAAGTAACACAATGTGTAGAGGGCGCTGCGGAGCACGCCGGTCCGATCCCCTCATGTAGGGGGAAAATTCGGCGGTGGTGTCGAAGTCGTCACTTTGTGAGAAAGAAGCATAACATTGGCAGGCAGCGGTACAACAACAGTAGCGTTTACAAGAGGGAAAACCATTATGTGCGACATAACGTACTAACGGCCACCGTACAGGCGAAAGTAAAAACGGCCACCATACAGGCAAAAGTAAAAGTGACCAGCATCACGGTAGTGTGAGCAAGATGGGGTGGCAATGAAGGCGGGGGTGGTTTGAGACATTTATGACGTGGTGGCCATGCGCTATGTAGTATAGAGTGAGTGGGCTGCAGAGGGAAGGGATAGACTCAGACCTCGACCCACAGAGTGCGGCGCAGGTGAAGCTCCATTTCGTCTAATGTCAAATCGCAGCTGTGAGTGGGTTGATGGATCTGCGAGATCAAGTAGCTGCGTTGCCGTTCAGGTGGAGCACACACTGTCGTAGCACAGAACTGTGGCAGACGTACGTAGGAGGTGCTGAGCGAGGACGACGAGAACGCATGTTATGCGTTACCGCTGCAGGATGCATGGGGAGGGTCGGGGTGGGCGTGGCGGTAAAGGGGAGGGAGGTGTGGTGTCGGAGGTTGTATGACGTGGGCCTCCGTGTGCAGACGACAATATAGACGAAGATGGTTAGCATATAGAAATTTTAGGGTACACTGTTATTAATTAGCTGTAGCTTTGGGTGCAGTGCGCCGTGGACAGAAGTATTGAAAAGAAATGAATGCACTAACCGTACATTACGCATTCAAATTGCAGGCGTAGAGAGAGAGGCGTCTATTGGCAGAACGTGACAGATTGAGGTGTGACGGAAGCTTTTCTGAGGCGTAGGCGGTGGTGAGGGAGACATTGGGGGGAGAATTGGTCTGGCAGAGTGACCCAGGGTATGTGTTTCATGCAGTTGATGTTTGGTTGAGTAAAGAGGTCGTGTTAAGAGTAATGTTACATGGTACAGTGGAGCTGCCTAATCGTACACTATCGCAGGGACTCTTCTGGAAAGTAGGTAATGGTACAAGTTGGCGAAACGGAGAACTATACCGGTCGAAGTATGGCTAAGTAATGGCTAAGTGGGTTACGACGTGAGGATAGAACTGGATTTACACATCGACAGTGTCGTCGCCACGGTCAAACTGCTGCTTGAAGGTCTTCGACACAGGTAACATGCGGTAGATAGCAAGTAATTGGTGTCGAACCTGCCACTTGCGCCATTCACGGGAACGGTCACTGGTGGTGTTGTCGGACTTGACACGGATGCGCTGAATGTGTGTCTCCATCACCACAACGTCGGAGACGTTGAGGTGATCCATGTCAACGTGCGCCATGGTGGTCTTGTTTGCAATGCGTTCACGAGCATCGTAGATGTCGGTGAAGGCGTACGGCTATGGCGGGCGTTTTAGGTGGGAATCGTAGGTAGGATGAATGAGAAGAACAGACCTTGTCGTGGACATCTGTTGCGGCCCAAGTAGAAGCCCAGACCAAACCTTGGTCGTCGAAGGTGGCAGGTGAGGTTCGGTTATCGTAGATGGCGTTTGTTCGCTTGATGATGTCGTAGTCCATTTGACGGAACGGTTCAACGGCGACCCCGCCAAGCTTGTTGATCTCCCCTCGTTTGGATCGGAAGAAAAGTATGGCGAGTTCTCCAGTGACCCACAATTTCACTGGCGTGCCCGCGAAACAAAGATATTCATCGTTATGGTTTTGGGGCGAGGTGTTGGTACCCCATTTGAGCTCGTGAAGAGGTAATGTTGAGGGGGAGTGAATGTTGGAAGGAATGTTGTGGTATGTAAGGGCGACCTTGATCCGTTTCATGAGATCGATGTTCAGCCATGGGCGCATGTTGGATGGGTCCTAACATGACAGAACACGTCAGCGTATTGTTGGGAGAGAAGTGAATGAGCTCACCACTGCGACCACAGCGGCGTGGTTACGGTGAACGACGGGTGTCGCCGGTGCTACTCTGTGGCAAGTGGATGTGAGGGCTGCGTAGAGGTAAGAGTGTGTGTGAGAACACTCACGACATCAAGGATGGATTGCCTGCTTCGTCCACGTGGGCCGGACGGCTGTCAATACCTGCGGTCGCTGTTGCACACGTTGGAAGGTGGACAACGGCATCAGACGGGTGGGGCACGGGTGCAGACACGTTGTCGGTGGAGTGAGCCTCAGCCTGAGGGGCGGCGGTGTCGTTGGCCCCATCTGTAGCAGCAGGGATGTTGGATGCACTAGAACAGAGGGTGAGAGTGATAACTACGCGGAAGGCGGGCACCTTACTACGACTTGTCACCGACGTCGTTGGTGGCTGTGACAGCTGCGATGCTGTTGGCTGTTGCGTCCGTGCTGGACGCGTTGGTGACGCGCACGCTACACGGCAAAAAAAAACAGTCAGTGAGTAGTGGGAGCGTGGGAGAGGGTGGGGTGATGCGTACGATGTGTCGTTAGTTGCGAGCGGTTGAACGATTACGTTCAGCATGTCAGAGCCGCAGGCTCCATCCGTGCGGTCGTCATTGCTATTGGAGCTGAGTGAGTGAAAGGAAAAGGTAAGAGCACGAGGAAGACATACACGTTCTTATTTCTTTTGGCGGACGGGGTGTCATCGGGAGGGGGTGGGGAGGTACGAAGACGACGAGTAGAGACCATTGTGCTGATGAAATGGTTTATGTGTGTGGAACGGGGCTGAAGGCAGGAGATAAAAGGGGATGAATCCGTCGTTATAAGCAACAAGAAAATAGGGATGCTTACGTAACTAGTCCAAAACAGTACACGACTGCTTGGGACGCTGAGAGATGCCCCAATTCGACATTGTGGACATCCACGTCCTCTAGCAAACAGTCCCCGTTAACGTCGTAACCGTCATGGACGAAAACCGCTTGAGAGGTGTTTACGATGCGTGTTCTGTAGTGACTTCCGTCGGCGTACACCACTGCAAAAAGGCGATACGTTACCACGTTGCCAACCAAGCTGATTGTCATAGACGGCTCTATAATCATGGTAGGTGCTTCGTCCATTGCCATTGGTAGAGACTCAACACACAGAACCGGTGGCACTTTTGTCAGTCGTTTTTGAGTCACTTGTCCGTATGATGCACCGCATGAGGGGCACTGCGAGAGACGTGTTTCAGCAAATATCATGTTGAAGTAATCAGAGGGAGTGGCAGAACATACAGGAGCACGATTACAAGCACGCCAGTGGTCGTTCATTGGAAGAAAACAGACCGAGTCTTCATGTGATATCGTTGGGTCTGACAGTGGACAGTGAAGACACCGAACGGAGGTTTCACAGTAAGGAACACCATGACGCAGCGCTGTGTGAAATACTGTGGTCACGTCCGCGTCCACTGCCCCGTAACGACGAAAGGACAGCGGTTGGAGTGTGTAGAGGGCATCCCTAAGCAAGTCGCGTCCTGTTGTGAACGGTGGGGATGACAAAGCCTGCAAGACGGAGCGGCGGTCCGGCAAAAGCGGACTTAGAGCTGAGCGAAGAAAAATATCGTGATCACCACAGGAGGCGTTGCACATTGCGGTGACGAAGCTGTCGTAGGAGCAGCTCCAGTTTGTGCTGTCCCATTTGCATCCTGCCAATGTGCGTTGTGTCCGTGATCGCTTGGACAATGGCATTGTACTTTCGTCGGAGTCGTGTGGCACTCTTTTTTGCAAGTTAGGGCGAACAAACGCTTCCTTCTGCTGATCAGCTGTCATGATGTCTCTAGCAGCATTGTGTTGCGTAGTGCTCAGACTGAAGAGGTCCAATGTCGTCTCTTCCTGACGGTCCAAACTCCTTGCAATGTGCGCTGTTTCGTTCTTGTTTTTCTTTTTCTTACTGATAACTCTCCAGTTGATTGGACTGTTGTTGGATGAACATTGTATAGCGGTATGCGTGAGGGAGCGGTGCAGGTGAGGTAGTCGATAACCGGCACCTACTCTTTCAAGAAAGGTACTGATCATTGTCAGTCGGTCCGTTCCAGTCACAGGATTTTTTGCGTATATGGACGTGTTCAACCTGGTGATCTCATCCAGATATTCCAACGCTTTGTATTCACCTCGGATGTCACCGTCAGCCCCACCTCGTAACACATCATATGGGATGGGTGACACAATCAACGTTCCTGTTGCAGTGGAACTTCTGGACAATGCGGTGTAAGCGGATTGGTGTGTTCTGCAGTGCGAGAGGTTCACTGGATTGAAAGGACGGGTGCGACCTTGGGATGCGTAATCCGTCATGGCGAAGTTGGGCAGCACTCGAATCTGTTTCCGGGAAATGCGAATGGATGTGTTATCACCAATTTGAACCGTAATCTTCTCACTCTGAGCAGTGAGAGGAAGGACGTTGTCAGGTAAGCCTTTTATTGTGACGACTCTTGGAGGGTTTACCAGTTTGACAAAAAGAACATCCAATGCGTCGTGGCCACCGCTCAACTTCTTCGCTTTCCAACCCCATACGGTAGCCTCCGCTCCGTTTGTGGCACAGAGCTCCGTTGCCTCGTTAATTTTCAGCATGACTGGCATGCCTACACAGAGTGTCAGTTTACCGGCAATGTGATCAGTAAGTCCTGGAGGCATGTCCCATAGTTTGAGCTGTAACGCCTCCTCAAGGTCGTTGGTTTTACGGACAGGATCAAGGACTTGTCGTTCTTCCCGGATCTCTTGTGTAACCGAGGACGAAGATTTTGCTGAGGCAAACGAGTCATCTGAGTAAAAGGTCATGAGGTGTTGATTGTGTGTGCGTGCATAATCAACCGTTGATCGAGTGTTTATGCTGTCACGGTGAGCGTTCCATATGCAAATCACAGACTGGTTTTGGAATCCCTCATCGTTCAGTGTAGCGGTACAATGTGGATTACCCAGCTGCAGACGGTCCAACAGTCGGATATCATCCTCAGTACAAGCTCGATATCTCAGATTCTCAAGCATTGTTCTATACGCGATATCACCTGCACTCATACCGCGTTGACGCATATTCTGACGAAGAATCACCACGGTTGTGAACTGATGCCAGACTACCTTTCCCATCACTTTTTGCTGCCCGTCTAGAGCCAAGCCGTTTAAGGAATGACCAATCTTATTGCTGTACAACGATCGACTTGGTCCACCCACAGGCGGTAGTTGTGCAAAGTCTCCAGCGACGACCATGTTTTTGCCACCAAACGGTTGCCCAGCACACCTAAACAATGAGCACATGCGCTCGCTGATGCGATACATGTCGTAGCAAGAGAGCATGGAAACTTCATCCAAAAAGAAAATGTCAACATTCTTCAGTCGCTCGCTAAGCTCTTTCAGTCGTGCTTGTGATGTGTAGCCGCTCTCATGACCGAACCCCAAGACTGAATGGTACGTAGATCCACCCAGCAAAGAAGCGGCAGCACCCGTTGGTGCCATTACAATCATACGGTAACTCTCACCGTTTGCATTTAACCAGCCCATCACCGCTAACAACACCCTGGACTTTCCAGTGCCTCCCATCCCACCCATGTACATTCGCAATGGCTCCGCCCCGGATGGCTTACGAAGATGAGAGGCGATGAGCCGAAATGCTCTAGCTTGCTCAACATTCAGACCGGCCAATATAATTGTTGTCTCTATGTCATTGCTGACGTTTATCCCCTGAAGACGTTGGCTATCGGTTGCTTGGATTGCCCTGTCCATTCTCTCCTCAGGAATACTAGAAACCGTTACGGAGCCGTTTGGGTCGATGTTGCCTGACGTGCTCACACCTGGTTGCGTCGCCTGCGAGGATGCACCGGTGCAACCTGACAGTGAGCGATTGTACTCACATTCGGTTTTTGCCTCCTTCACTCGCTCTTTCCAGTCTTGTGGTGAAACAGAATACAAGTGAGCAGGTACAGTGCCGGTGAGTACAGCATGTGATGAAGCGCTCTCAACATGTGTGTTCATGATATTGCCATTCAGTGTAGTGGACGGAAAACCCCACGAGGTATTTATAGTTTCAGTCATCTCCTTCATAGCTTTATGGAATTTGAATGTCTTACTCCGGACGTTGGTGCTTTCCTGGTTAAGAAGGCTTATAATTTCAGCTGAGGATAACGAAGGCTGACCATGAGAATTGGTAGGTGCAGACTTTTCTGCCGCTTCGTTGAACGTTGTAAATTGAGCATTCAGTCTTGACTGTTCGGCAAGATCATCGCGCGCATCGTAGCATTCGTACAGCTCATTCATGTGGTCCATTGCTTCCGACGCGTACTGCTCAAATCTTGTGGCGCGAAATGCCGCGTCCCAAGTGCTGTGTCCATGTTTTAAATCTCTTCCATGGCGCCATCCGCCAGGTGCAAACAACGTCAACATGGTCATGCAGTACAGCTCTCGGTCACCATGATCTCGTCGAGGCATTTTGCCGCCGACATACATGGGTACAACCTTCACTCCGTCCTTTATCACAAACACACCATGCGATGCCCACAATGGATGT
This sequence comes from Cristinia sonorae, assembly GCA_021029105.1. NCBI lineage: Eukaryota > Fungi > Basidiomycota > Agaricomycetes > Agaricales > Stephanosporaceae > Cristinia > Cristinia sonorae. The sequence continues at coordinate 688,104 of JAEVFJ010000011.1, forward strand.
CGCGGTCGAAAGCGGAAGGAAACCTTGGTTATTAACGGTGGAGAGGCAGTGGAGTAGTATGAACCTCCTCCAAACTGAACGTCGCCTGTTGAGTTGAGACAGTTGTTCCTCGGGCATTCACGAAGCAGCGTCTCTGTTTCTGGTGCAACAGAATAGTCTGAGTTCACACAATGTTTCGCCTGGCTCGTCGTCAGTCGCTGGGACCATGTTCGTGTCACATACTGATAGAGAGAAAACCGGTTAAACTGGTCAGGTCTGTGTATATAATCGTCAATACGAGAAAAGGGGACAATGTTGCTGTCGGTGGTTTGAATGGTGACGGACTCATCTTCTTGGTCTCTATTACATTCTTTGCGAGATATAGTAGTGTTAGTGTCCAATGCAATCTTTCGTACGTACGAGTACCAATGAATATTGCGAAATTCATGACTTGTGTAATGGTCCGGCCTTCCGGACATCTCGTGCATGACCATTGGACCGCCGACTTGCTGCTTCGCTGTGATGGTGTTGACAATTCTGGTGAACAGTCTACGAGCAGCGCTTTCATTTGACGGTAGTTCCTTTGTCAGTTCTTCTTTATGATCAAGAACTGACAGTATTATTTCAAACATTCCGTGCAGCTTCAAGCCCGTTTTAGTGATGTAGTCCGTAATGTAAGCAAGCACCCCACGGCACAATGTACTAGACAGAATTGGGACAACGTCTGAATTACATCGCTCAAGTAAAGCAAGAAATGTGTTCCACGTATTGAACCAAGGCTCTCTCTTCCGCATCAACACGGATCCTTCTTCTCGGTCAACCACCGTGTGCTGCCTTATCTCTCTTGGAAATCTAGCACGACAGTCATCGTCTGGCCGTTTCTTACATCCACGATTGTAATTCTCACTGTGACGGTTCGATAGATATACAATCTCGTCTGCCTCTTCTGTTGCAGCCTCATACCAATTTGTCAATTCCTCTGGAGTTGGGTTGGCCGGAGGGGCACGGGGAAGACAAGTGACAGGATCACGATAATGATCAAAGTGGCATTCATGAAGCTTTGATAGATCAACATTCTGTTGCGGTTCGTTGTCATTGTTGCTGATGTGGTCAGAGTTGCTCTGACACTTTCGTCGTATTCGTGCCTTGACTTGTTGTTCAGTACCTGAATGAAAATCACCTCGATGGCATGCTTCCAGCCAATTGATAAGATCACGCTCAAATTCAGCATTGTTTGATGGGTCCTTCAATCGATCACGGATTTGCTGAGGGCTGAGACTGTTTTCAATCCATACCAACAAGTGAAGGTGAAGCGTACTCCGGCCTTGCTCTTCTACAGTACCAAAATATGCGCTCGTCTTACCGAACAATCCTGCTCGTTCGTCGCCATATCTGAGAACGTGCTTGACAAACAGTGTAACCATGAGATGAAAGAACTTTGAACATGCGTATGGGTTAGCAATGATTGCTCGCAGTCGTTCATCATATGATTTAAGTGTTGGGCATGATTCTGCGAGATTTATGTCCATTCCAGCGAAATGGAGACAGATTGGATTTTTGAAATCGACCGGTGTAAATGTGATAAAGAAAGACGGGATACCTATGTCCATGATCAATGATCTCAGTTGGGTTCGCATTAGCTTTTTGCGAGCAGACGAACCAGGCACGTGAGAAGAGACGACGTCAATGCTGGCGAGCAGGTCCATACATCTCTGCTCGTCATCAGTTTCGGGTTTACAGAATCCAATTTTTTTCATGCGACAGAGCAGCGATTTGAGCGCATCAATGTTGATCGAAAGCAGTTCGTCTGCCACTGTACTGAAATTCTTGCGCTGAGTAAGCACATATGCGCCTTCACTGGAGCCCTTGATCTGATCTTGGTTATACAACAAAAAGGCAAAATATTCATCAACCTGGAATCTGCGGTCGTGGTATTTAAGGAGGTATTGAACATGTGGACGCAGATGAACACGTTTCTGACGATTCTCCTCCAAAGCGGTCGCCACACCAAATGCTCCATAACCATACGGAAACAACCACGGGAAGAGACCCGGGAAAAGACGAGGATTATCGTAAATGCTCTCGGCTTTATCCGCATGGCGATATTGGGCAATTTTCCCACCACTTCGCAGATGACGTACTGCATGCATGATTTTGTCGCTTGCGCAGATGTCTTCAAGTTCGTTGCCTGTAACTCCTGAGATAGAAAAGCTGCACTGACCCGTGCCTGTTCCAAGACCCTCGGTGTTGTCGTGGACAGCCGCAGAGTCAGATTGCACAGTTCCATCCGTTGCGCGGTAAAATATGTTCACAGGCAGTTGATTCTCCACTTCTTGGTACGTTTGAAGGTTTTCAAGTGATATCTGTACATCACGGTAATCTTTATGATGTAGCTTCAACCACTTTAACGCAGCGAACACCACTCTATGGCGCACCAAAAGTGGAGTGCGATTGAGGTCAATGTCTTGGGCGGAGATGTTGCCGGTAAGCATGACAGCTAGACAGTCGTCAAGGTCTTCTCGGGGAGGCGGAAGTACATCGTACAGCTTCGCGACTGGCTGAGAAAATACTATCGCATTGCCACAGTACTTGTGCTGAGAAAGTTGACCTGAAGCGTTCACCTTGACGATCATAATGAAATGTCGGTACCGTGAAATGAGCATTTTTTCAATAGGATTGAGAATTTTCAGTTCCTCAGGGATGTCTCCAATCCATAAACCGTTAGCAAGACTGAGTGAAGGAACTGCTTTTCGCTGGAGAGCATTAAGACATGCAGGACAAACACGACCTTTTTCCTTTCCGTCAGCGGTGTACACCCCTTGATGACATAGAATTGCTTGGTATGGGTACGCGGGCAAGCCTAATTGTTGCTCAATTAGAAACGCATGATTGAGCTGCAGTACAGAGAACATGTTGTGTTCAAGGTCAAACTCTGACAGTTCACGCAACGCACATGGTAGTGCACATACACAACATGGGCTTTCAGTCAGATTGTCTGCAGCAATAGACGAGCACCAATCGGTGGTCAACTCCGCTAAAAATTCTGGAGTTGGGGGTTCAGGTGGAAATTTTTCACCTGCGGTTGCTGTAGAGAAGAGAGACGGGTCAAGCCCTTTTTCAGGATGATGAGGACGATAGACCAAATCTGGAAGAAGAGGGTCGTATGTCGCTGCAGATGGCGTAGAAAATGAATTTGCATGTTCATTCACCGTATAACTTCGGTGGTGCGACCCTACAACCGTGAAAACGGGCAAAAGAGGTGAACATTTGGTGCTACAGATATGACGATCTATGAGGGAAAGTAAGGAACGACGATCTGTACATGTTCGAGAGACAGAGATGCCGTGGGATCGAGCGACACATTTCCCTTGCTGCAGTGTAAGACGCTCGATCAACTGACGAACTGGCACAACAGGGGCCACCGCACCGTCAACGGCTAAAGCATTATCCAACGTCATGCAACCCACAAAGGGCAAAACTAGGTCCGGAGGCAGACCATCCAGTGTGCCAACAGCAAGGGTGACGGATGACAGCCAAGTCACGGTTGGCTTTCCATCTCCTCGCAGGCGAATGGGTGCACCGCCAACAGGAAACATGTCTGCGATGGCGAAGGGGCGCTGCGTGAAACACATGCAGTGAGCGTTGCCATAGTGTGTAGATGCTGTATGTTTCACGTCAACACATACAGTTCAAACACAGCAGGGTAGACATACATTGAGAGGCCCACGTTGTCGAATGAATCAGTAAGCAGACATGCAACACTGCAGCGATGATCATGCGGAGAAGTAGGAGTGCTGAAATGAATGATCAATTAGAGACGATGACGACATATACTAGACACGACGCACCACTGTCAAAGTGTGCAAGACAACAAGGTAGGTAAAAGAGGCGGTGAGCGTGAGCACAAGTCATGAATGCAGGTGTGCGGTGTTGGGTTTGGGAAGAGAAAGGACGAGAAGCTTTGCGTTCGGTAAGACCCTGAAATGTGACATGGTCACATGCCGCACTTTTGTGACAATAACGGTTGCGTGATATCACTCACTCTGAGTGCAGCCGCTGCAGCCTGAGCGAGCGCAAGCGTACGGTGGTCTGAGGTCATTCAAACTCTCAACAAAAATTGAATGAAAGCGCAAGTGCAGGTGTAGTTTAATATCCTCTGTCTCTTTTGACGTCGCTGATACCGCCTTAATACTCCCCGTTCGCATCAGAGAGATCTTCCGCAGTCTATCACGTCCACTTGCTATGACTTCTTTCACCGATGGTGAGTAAGCAAGCCATTGTGAATGATGCTGGGTAAACTGACAGTTTCCATTAGAAAGCCGCCACCCGCTGTGTTCAAAGTGGCCCGACGGTGCTAGCAAAATTGATGCTCCTGCTTCATCGTCCCTGATGAACGCATACGATCTTGCGGACATTGCGAAGTCATTGGAAGTGATTGAGAATCCAAGCCAGTCTTCATCCCGCATCAATAAACATATCGTTGTCCGCCGAGACACCTCGCGGAATTCGACAACTGGTAGTTCGCCGGTGGTCAAGCAGGTGCTTTTTCGAGTGCACGGTTATGTCATTGCTGCGTCTTTGAATGCAACGGGCAACTGGAATGAGTACGCATGTTATATTTTTGTTATGAACGGATTGGTTCACACATGCAATAGGAGGATCGACGGCTGTGCACAAGCTCAGCAGTTCGTGAAACTCACAGGTGGTCATTGTGATGCTGTGTTCAGGCAGCAGTTACAGTCATTGGACGCAATCACCAGCTATGTTCGCCACCAGACATCTGTCAGAGACGACTATCGTTATATGCTGAACACGCATGCTCTTTACCTGGGAAAGAGAGTGTTCCGCAAGGTGAGTCATGTTACACTCAGCGGTCACAGCAAATGTTGACAGCGTAAGGTTGCAGAGAATCGCAGGGAGTAGAGATCACCACGCTGTGACGGACAGTGTTTGTACCCGGGCGTTGGAGAAGGTCGGTCATGCGTGGACGTTGACAGCTCCAATTCAAGTTATGGTCTGCGGCAATAACCATTCGCTAGCTGTCATGCCCAGCATGGTTATCAAGCGCGGCGACTTCGTTGAGGTTCAGGTTATTGTTGATGTTGCTACACTTAGCGGCTTTGGAAGGACCACAAAGATTGTGCGGTTGGCACCCCATCGCATCGTTCAGATCAAGGCAGACGCAATACCAAAGGTGAGTTGTGCTGATCATGGTGTATATCAGTACCGACTGCTGATTTGAAACAGACCGTCGCTCATGTCAATCAAACAGAGGCACATGGAGACATTGAGGTGTCAGTCGAAGACGATAGTGCTTACCACGTACTTGCACTTGGTCACGGTGGAGGATCAAACGTTGGTGGTGACCAAGACATTGAGATGTTCGCAGCTGAGAAAGAGGTTTCAGTTCGCCGGTCGTATGCATCGGCAGCGAAGAAGAAGTAAATTGTGTACGTGTGTCTTTGCCATGTTGTACGAATACATGAAGAAATGTTCAGTTTCTCTCCTTCCGGTGTGATTCTCTTACCACACACTCAGAGATCCCGTAAACGAAGAAGTGAAGAAGCCTGCAGAGCAATCTGTCACCCGCAGAGACGTGTGAGAGAAACGGAATCAAACAGGAATGTGGCGGGTGGGTGAAGTATTCAAATGGCGGTGGATACTTGTGAGTGCGAGCGTAATGAACATGCGATCTTATGACAACGAATTCATTGATATATAGTCACCGTGCGTTCAGAAAGTACAGTGACAAACAACGATCAGATGCAGGCTTTCATCGCTCACTACTCAGACGAATACATGCTGTGGCTCCCCAGGTGAGTGTCGACCTCCGATCGTGTGCATAACACAGTGGTCAATGAGAGCACACTTGTTCAGCACAGCGGACGCGTTTGTGAACGTTGAAGATAACCCTGACATATGGCTCAGGATGATCGGAGACATCGTACAAGTGATCCAGTACGGAATTTAGATCTTTACAATGCAACGTTACTCCTGACGCAGGGTGTGTATTACTGCAGAGATCGGCGGGCACACCGTGACAACGCATTGGATACAACCATACCCTATCCGTTCTACTTGCGGGGTAGCTTGAGGTATTTCGGCGCTGTTGCCACATTACTTCTTGTGTCGCATACTTCGGACCCTGATCGGGAAGTATTCTATCGTCTACCGGGAGGCGCAAGGGTGGAGGTTGAGGATACGCCGGGGTGTCCAGTGTTCACAGTGATCACACGTTCTTGTACGGTGTTCTATTTGTGTGACAGAGACTAGTGGGGCAAAGAGCGTATGAGAAGGAGAGGGGTACATAAGTGGTGTATTACCGTTTAGGCTTTCATCCTATGCGATCTCACCCACATTGTTATCGCCCACGAAACACTGTTAGCTGTTCATCATGGACATTGGTGACGAGATCTATCTGCTCATACGCACTGTGTACGCAGGTTAATTTTTTGCTGAACGTTGATCATTGTGAAAGGCTAACTATCAAGATGAACAGTGTCTCGAACTACTGTGATGTGGTCGACCAACCAAACGCATGGGTTGCAGCGCTCATAAGTATCCTCCATTGTTTCCAGTACGTCACAGGCTGTCTCCACGCAATACGAACTACACTGACCACAATGCAGAGGATCAGAGGCACAGCAAAGTGTTTACGTCACACCACCGATCGTAACCATAGCAGGTTACACAGCACAGTTCAACCTCATTGCGAACTTGGTTGTTGATTTAGATCGAGAGACCACGTTGTGGACGTGCTGCTCAAACGGCGACTTGTTCATAGTGTATCAACACGGGCGTCCATACCGGGCACAGGTGCTTGTGTCGAGGATGTGTATGGTAATTTTTTGCTGCTTGCAGGAGCCGCTGTGAAGCGATTGTCCTGAAAGAAATGCATCGTACAGTTCATATTACAGGGCGGAAAAATTTATCGATTGAGATCTGTCACCAACAATGTGGGAACCAGTGGGGGGATTCCAAGACGCCAAGTCAGTCGGCTTGTGGAGGATTCGCATTTAGCTTTAGCCTCTCTACTAGCCTCAGCGCAACTGACTAGCGGGTCCGTGAATGTGGTGAGTAAAGATCTTATCGTTGAAGATCACACTTGAACGTTGAATTTCGACCTGAACCGGACTGGGCTGAAACCATCCACCTTTGTTTGATCGAACATTTTACGTCTGAGGCAAAATTTACGACTTTTCCTCTCTCTGCGGTGATATTGACCCACTCCAGCCAGTTTGAACTTGTTGTCGACAAACGTTCACCATCATTCCCCGCTACATGACGAGAGAAGACTCATCTCCTACTGTTCTTGTTGTCCCGGCTCGTACTACCACACGAGCTTACACAACAGGTGGGTTCCTTCTTCGGCTACCATTACGCTGCGGTTTAATCAACATGGCGTTTGTTCCGTAGTGATTTCAGAAATGACAACTTTTCTGGGTGTAAGCTCGGTGATGCCCGTCGAGGTTTCTTTGGACAGCGTTACCTCCACGTTGAACCGTTTCTTTGATTGGCCTATTGGAGACCTGGATTTCATAAATGAAGTCGCAGCGTTGCTATCAGTAAGTGGACGTCAAAGAGACCGGCGTGATAGTACAGAACTGACTTTTTTTTCCCAGGGAGACCACACAGCGCATGATGACGACGTAGAAAGAGAGGCACTGTTTTTGTGGGAAGTGAAGCAACGTCGAGGACAGCCCGTCTACATCGCGTACTTTTGTGTCTCCAACCTCTGCGGTGAACCGGCTACCGTTTTTGACGCGGCATTTGGGTTGGTTCAGGCCATGTACCAGGCCAACGTTCATCAATACCACGATGACGATCCACGAGCACATCAGGCAGATGTCAAAACGTTCGGGTTAGTCTTTTACGAACAGTACGTATGGGGTGTCTTGGTTTTTACCTCCTCCTTTTCCCCTGGCATGGCGTATCTACAAACTGTTGCTGAGGAAAATCCCGAGATAAATCGTTCCCCCTTTACCCATTTACCTCTGATTACTGTGCCAGATGGCATGGTGAATTCATTCAGAGAGAACGAGCAACGTGACAGTGTATCAATTGGACAGTGCGTGGCCTTCACTTCAATCAGTTCGTAGTAGTGGCTGACTGGAGCTCAGATTATTGCTCAGGCTCTGCCTATAATTACATTGTATCTGTACATATCTCAGATACACTGAGTGGTTGGGTTGACATCCGTGAGCCTGAGAGAACGTGTACTTACTGTTTGCCGAAATGTATGATTCATTCGCGACGGTCAAACTGCTGCTTGAAGGTCTTCGACATGAGGTGATCCACGTCAACATGCGCCATGGTGGTGTTGTTTGCAATGTGTTCACGAGCATCGTAGATGTCGGTGAAGGCGTACGGCTATGGCGGGCGTTTTAGGCGGGAATCGTAGGTGGGATGAAAGAGAAGAACAGACCTTCTCGTGGACATCTGTTGGGGCCCAAGTAGAAGCCCAGACCAAACGTTGGTCGTTGAAGGTGGAAGGTGAGGTTTGGTTATCGTAGATGGCGTTCGTTCGGTTGATGATCTCGTAGTCCGTTCGACAGAATGGTTCAACCACGACCCTGTGTTTTGCCCTTGAAGGATTGAAGCTCACTCACTTTCCTGTGGCTCACCGTCGCGGGTTTCGTCCCCCTCTAGCAAATTCTGCAATGAACACAAGAACGATGGAAATGCTGCGCCTAAAGAAGTTTGAATGAAGAAACAGTTTCTACAGTTCGTAGCGGTTAATACACATCTGACATTTCATCTAACTCGACCTGTGCTTTTTGCATCTTCTTCGCATCCTTTTCTGCTGGGGCGTGCAAACCGTACGAGGTTTTTCGGCCCCATCCAGCAGGCTTATCCTTTAACACCTGGAACGACACCTGATTCTCCATATAAACAGTTCCAATTCGCCCTGGAGTAACGCCAAACTTTGCAGCTTCGGCGGAGACAGGGGTGGCTACCCAAGGGGCAACACGATGCGCTATCACCCCAGTATACGAGATGAAAACATCCCCAGGCTGATATCTGCATTCAGAGTTAGTTTGGCATTACGGTATTGAAATATACGCACAGAAACCTCGACTGGAACTTTGGCACCTCCATATACCCTCCTTCGAAGAACCCTGTTGGGAAGGACACAGTAGGCCCCGCCTCACTGGGGTCCATATGTGCGTACAGTTGAAGTTTGAACACAATGGCCCGCCCAAGCCATGGCCCCGGATCCTCCATGATCCAGATACCTGCGTCGAATACTCTTTTATACTTGCGATACTCTTTGGGAAAGAACTCTTCAAACATCTTGGAGATGACTTCAGCAACTTCTCGAGTAAGCATGTAGTAATGTGCCGCGGATGCCAAGCCTTTGCTTCCTTTATGGAGGTCGGAGGAGAGCACTAGATTCTGTGCATTGAACGTGAGGATGTGAGCTGTTGGGTAAGAGACAATACAACACATACAGGACCACCTGCGGCATGTGCGTGCCCTGCCATGGGCCACCCTTGCACTAAGTGGAAAACTCCTGCCCGTTCTCGGACTAAATTGCCATCGGTGTCCGTGTGCGTGGAGGTCAAGAGATCCAAATTGACACCCTCCGGGTCCTGTGCTACGCCTTCTCGAAAGGTGTCTGCGTCTGTTTTGTCGATAGGTGGTGGGGGGCTGTCATGCGAGGCTTGTGTAACCGCAACGGGGTTGTGACGAGGATCAGACTTATGGACGTGGGGGTGGACATCAGCTGCGAAAGCCTGTGTCGCGTAATGATTTAAGAGCACCAACTCGTCCTGTGTATGACATTTAGTACGCCACATGTATTAGTGTCCGTGTTGAGAAGGCAACTTACTGATAGCCCGTCTCGGAAGTACTTCTTGTTCTCTGCAATTCCGCGATGGTAATCATCAATAGTTCGTCCTTGATGTTGCTCTGAGAGCGGCCGTGCAGGATTTGCAGATTCAGAGATTGAAGACGTTTCAACCCCCTTTCCTTTAGACTTCGTCTGTTTGGAAGACCCTGGCTGTTGGTACGTAAATACATGGCTGAAACGGATAACACTTTGACACCTACATCGTTAGAAGACCGTTGTTTGGATTCAGTGTTATCCGGCACAGGACTAACACCTAGGTAGACCCCCACCACTCTACCGGTGGAATCAACGTACTTTGTGGAGAAAGGTGTGATGGGAGTGTTCGCGAGCTGATCGCACTGTTTTTCCCATTCAGCACGATTGGCCTTTGTGTTGAGGTTTACGGCTGCCTTCATACCCTCCAATGTCTCCGGCACGACGTAGGTAGGAATGCGAGCGTGAAGCTTTTTCAGACTGAAAACCTTCTGCTGCAGTGACTGGGCCCAACGTGCCTCATCCGTTCTGGCTCGCCCCTTCGAATGTGGTTGTCGGGGAGGTTCAGAACGCAAAGGTGGTGGGGCGGCTGTAGGATTGGGGGGAATAACAGGATATTGCGACAGAAGCCTCGCCTGCACCGCTGGTAAGCTGTGATGCGTAGGTTTTCACTAAGTTGACTACTCACCATGCTAACTTTCTTAGACGGACGATCTTCTTCACCCTCTACAGCAGCATCGCCGTCACTCTCCTCAGCCACTTGAGGTGAACCGTCCTTCGTTGCCTCTTGCTGCTTCGTACGCGACTTTCCTGAGGCAATTTTCGGCTTCTTCTTTGGCTTCTTCTTCTGCTTCGCATCTCCTCTGGCCTTCGACTTGCGTTGTGTCTTTACCGAAAGCTCCTCGGACGACGGATCACTGGAAGGGATGTGGTCCGGATCGTTCAGCACGTCATGCTCCACTTCGGAGTCAAAGGACTCGCGTTGGGTTGCCAGCCTTTTTGACATAGACCACAGATTGGAATGAGAGACGAGAGAGATGTTATACGGAGGGTACAGGCGCGGGGAAACAAAGGTGATACAAGATAGCTGAGTCAGCGAAATGATGGACGTGGCACGCTAGTAGTTAACTTAGAGATGTACGGCGGTTCTATTGTTGCAGTAGAGAAACGTAGAACGGCGTCCAAGCTACAACCCTGCCCCAAGAACATACACCGTCGTGGTGATAGATCAGTGAACCCTCTGAGAAGAACGACGTTGGCCGTGCAAGATACGCACCGTGCTCACCTCCCGCCTTGATGACTTCATGAACTCGCCGGAGTTCACAAGGGTCATCGTTGTTGACGGTAAATCAGCCACCACGGTTGATGTTGGTATGACAGACATTGTGGGAGAAGAGGGAGATATTGGTCTGAACGTCGCCGTTGAGGTGCTTACCCATACCGGGAAGACAGACGGTCACCGGAAAGTGGGTAGGATACTGTCCGTAACAACCACGAGCCATGTTGCTGTAACAGAGCATGGCGGTCAGAAGACGCAAATGTTTCAAAGGCCACGACACGGAGGAACATACCCATAAAGTACACTTTCCTGTCAAAAAGATGACCGAGGACTGGCAGGATGTCGTTGAAGCGGGCCCCTACTCCTTCCTCGCTGATCTGTGGGGAGCTGGAGGCTCTAAGTCTGGTTCGCAACGGTCACGGAGCGTGTTGGGATAAATCGTTGCCGACGGTATGATCGCTTCACGACGCTGCTGCTGGGTTGAATGTGAACAAGATCATATCTGGTTCCTGAACTTCAACCCGGGTCCCTTATCCGCCGGGTGCCAGTTGGACCGAACTCCCAAGGCAGCCGCAAGTAAGGTCAACCTCGCGGAAGAGGCTTAGAATCTGTATTAAGACGGCGATGGGGCCCACATCGTCTTCAAGGTCTCACCCGTACCCGGCTCGATGGGGAGTGCCCGCGACCCGCAGATGGTGTGGAAGCCAAGGGGGCGTAAGTTGAGAGCAGCGAATGAGGTTCACACCGGATGTGAATCTCACCAGCTACGCGTGATTCTGGTCGACACTAGAGGGGTGACTTCGATACATGCGAGGGCAAGACCGGTCTGTGAGAGGTGAACGCTGTGCGGTCACAACCTCAAGTGAGCTGGGACTGGCCACCGGGAGCCTGAGTGTCGTGGAGCCTATCCGCTCCATAGCCGCTGAGCGAGGTGCCAGGCAATGAGGGTGGTGAAGCCCTCTTTGCCTGTTAGAATTTGCACACCTGAGGGGTGAAAAGAATTCGTTTCAAACCGCGACAAGTCACGTTGAGGCGGTTGGGCTTCACTTGTACCCAAGTCTGAAGACACCCGGGCCGACGTCCGCATGACATTCACTAAGGACCCCCGCTGGTCCTCTCCCCGTTCGTCCACCCCAGTGGGCTTTGGAACTGGAGAAGAACAAGTGCCGGTGAGGCCAGTAGACGTTGTTATATACCCACTCAGGGTCGCTCGCTTACACCGCCAAGCCCGCCAACACTGTCTCAACATTCAAGTGTTACCGCGCCCTTCTTACGCGTCGTCGGGAGGTGTGCTCGGCAATGCGATTGGGGCTTGCGTAACGAAGGCCAAGATTATTCATCATTAGATCGACATCGTTTCTGGCGGGTACATTTGAAAAGTTGATTCGACTTCAACACACCTTACCACCCCTGCGATCGACCGATGGGACTCTTGCAGCGCCGTTTGCGAACTCCCTCTGGGCCAAAGCATCTTGAAATCATGGGACAGTTTGCTCACCCTTCGGGGAACCGATAGAAGCTCGACATTTGCGGTAGTTGGCTCCTGGCCATCCGATGAAGACAAAGGACCACTGCCATCCTACGTCTGTGAGAATCTGTTCGCATACCAACGGTCGGTCCTACAGTGTCTCTTTTCGTAACTAAGCACTAATTACAGTCTATCAAGTCGACTATATATCCTGCGCAGGTTGTAGTAAACGCATGGGATCTTTTGCTCCAGGAGATTGCCCGCGGCCAGGTCGAAAACATCGCCGAGGTGCTTTTCAGGGAACACTCGGGTTGGGGTTGGAAAGACGTGCAGATTTATGTGAAGAATATCGCATCGTGCGGTAAGGCACGGTGGTGCGTTCTCTGTATCTCTCCTTCCTCTCCTTACATTGAATCAGAACTCGCACTACGTAGGCCACATTGGTCCAAAGGCAATGGCTCTCCCAAACACGACCGTGCACCCTCCAGCTCTGTGCTCTCGCAGCCAGAACCAGAGGCTCGAGTAGTCCGACTATAGTCGGGTCTTCATCGCCTCCTCCTCGCCCTCTTGCACAGGGACCACTCCCTCATTCACGACAGTTTCGACCTGTACAACTTCGCCGCTGTCATCAACAATGGATCCTCCATTCCATCTCCCTTTGCCGATGGATAGCTGGGTTCCGCGGTGGTTTACCTCGAGGAGTTCCTCAGGGTGTTCTCGAAGGGTAAACACACAGATTGTGTCGCAACAGTCAATCAACTTACTGAGAAGTATTTATTGCTCAGTTACAGCGGCAACATTTGCCACCCCGCGTGGCGTATTATACATTTAGCGGCGCGGTTGTGCAAGGAAAGTCGTCACGCTTCGTGCCTCGTCCTCCACTCAAACTTGGTTCAGGTGATAGCGGACCTCTGGTGGCAGAATTTTCCCAGTCCTATTGAGACGTGGCGAATCCCGCTGGACGTCCAATGTCGCCAGCAATCCACACGTTTTCTTTGACTATAGGTTCACGAAGGCGGTGTATGCCCTTCCGTTGATGTCAGTCCGCCTTGCGATCGACTCTGGAACTTGCGATGATCGAGCGGTCACTCGTCTCCACGCCAGCCGGGAACTTGGCTTCGCTCCCTGAATCAGGTTGTGACCTCTTAACCCGTCTTCTTCGGTGAGTCGCACCTTGACTTCCACTGCGGTAAGTTGATGTTGACAATCTGCCACAGCGATGACAACAGGCTACGACCAAGGGCAGCACGGTTGTTCTTGCAAATGACGCTCCTTCCGGAGTCATCGTGGAAGGAGGGGTTCCTCATGATCCCTCGCACACCGTCGCCACAAACGCGGAGCAGCTCTGTCTCAACCACGTTGCCGTGCCAGACTGCGACAGCCAAAAGCGTTGCGGACAGTCAGACGTGGAGTGGAAGCACATCATTTCTCTTTCCCATTTTCTGCCTACCCGTTCACGCTTGTCGTGCCCACCTCCGATTTGTACGGTCACACAGGAGAAGCAGTGCAATTCTTGCAGTGAATGTCAGTGAACAGCACAGCCTCACAGTGACTACGCCCTGGCTCATTGCATTGACATTCACCAGTAAAGAATACAGGACGCATCATGATCGCCACATCGAGCAGAATGCAAGCCGCCTCAATGCACTGCCAAGTAAACAAGATGGTCAGCAGGTTGAGATTCAATTATTGATTCCGTGTTTGACGAGTTGTAATAGCAAGTGGAAGCAAAACGGAAAAAATGCTTAGTGCCAACGCGTGAACGAAGCCGCCATAGCCATAGAACTGATATATATTGATTTCCATTTAGGTTATCGGATTCGTAACTGTGTTTCATCATGCCCCCTCTCACACGCGAGCGCATGTATTCCGCCATCACTACGCAGCCATGTGCGCTCAGCAACCGGGACATCGAGGACTCAGTCGTGTTTGTTCATGGCTCTCCTAGATCACCGTATCACTACATCTGCTCGCGCATTCAACATCCGCCCCTCACACTCGAGCCGTTCGTGAACGGCGAGGCACACACCACTCCCATCCTCTTCACCATGGTCGGACAGCTCAGCCGTGATGACTGCCACCTATATCCAAACAAACCCGACGTTAGCCATCCCGAGCCGCCCGTCGTATCGTTCTGGCTTGAGTCGCGTCCTGACATTGAATCCAAGATTGAATTCTTGGATCTGCGACGGGCATTTGCTGCCATCTCACAAGAGGCGGACAACTACCTGAAACTAGACCTTCTTCTTCGTGAAGACCCCATCCGGGGCTGTCTGCAGTTGCAGGTGGTGTGGCTGCCGTGGACGAAAGAAGAGGCAAACAATGTACGTATTTCAACGAACCATATCACCAACACCGCTCACAAATCCGGTGGATAGCTCCTTATCATGGACGCAAATGGGGACAGTGCCGTTCCAAACAGCACGGAAGATATCCCGTTCGACATACCGGTCAGGGTATCCTTCTGGCTGCAATATGTACTCCCTCGTAACACTCATCACATCCCTCGTCTTTGTGCGGGTCTAGTTAGTCTCCGTCCTTTCTAATGACTCTACCACCACCCATTCACCTGCGCTATATCGAACTTGTGTTGGAGAACAGAGTTATTCTATGTACAGTATTGACCAACGACTCGTGTTTGTAAACGTTCCATACGTTGTACTTGTATCGTTTTTTGTTTGACAACTGCAATCAATGTACAGTATGTACCCTCGTTGCGGGTCTATGTGATCACACCTGAATCGCGATGGACAACGGGGACTGTAGGCAACCAGAGCACAAACATGGAAGATAGATGTATAGGTGGAAGTACAGAGTGAACACGCTAACAACAGTGTCAGTATCGCCTAGGCTACATCCATGTTGGGGGTGCCTAGTGGCTCACCCACTTATCTCCCAATATGGTAACACAAGTTACCGGCAACATGACGGCTTGCTTGGGCGTCGCGGCACAGTTCGGCCAGATCTTAAAATCCGATTACCGTTTTATCTCTCTCGCTTGTGTACTACAGAACCAACGCGACCGCGAATGCATCACTCTTCATTTTCCACTCCTCAACGCGACATGCGTGCATGTCATGTCAGAAGCAAGCTCTTCTGAGGGTGGCTGGTCATCTTCAACGGGCCAAGCACTACTGAAAGAACTCCTCACCCGCCTCCTGCCTCAGTGGCCGGATGGTCCTCGTGATTGGCAACTTGAGAGTACCGGCTACATCCTCGACGGTCACGACCAGCTTCTTGTTGCAGGATGCGGCGAAGGGAAAACCGCAGCTACATACCTCCACCTACTTGTCTTGCAAGAACTGTCCCGGAATCCGGAATTACCACGTCATGGCAAGAAGATTCCTCCGAAACCGGTCACGCTCCTCGTTTCCCCTCTGAACGATGTTAGCCTTTGTCAGGTGCGATGTACAGCAGCAATCTCACTTGATATGTCATTGACGAATCAATAGGTCGAGGAACTCAAACGGATTGGTCTCAGTGCAATCTCTCTAGATGCAGACGAGGTTGCGGCTGCCGTGTCCAATGGTGACGCTCTGTTCAAGGCTGTAGCAGAGTGCAGATACTCGGTCGTGATTGTTTCTCCTGAGCGACTCACTTCTCCGGGATTCGACAGGGTCATCAGAAACGAGGTTTTCCGGGCCAACCTGGTGCTCTACGCGATCGACGAGGTCCATGTGGTTGTCCCATGGAGCCTCGAGTTCCGTAAGTGCTATGGTGACATTTGTCGTGCTAAGGCGCGTATTCCCTCCACCACCGCCATGCTCGCTATGACAGCTACTGCACAGTCCGGGCTATCAGAATCATCCTTGCTTCGCATCCTTGGCTACCGGGTCGGCACGTTCAAGACTATCCGGCGCCCCTGTGAGCGAACGAACCTCCAGCAGGTTTTCCTCACACTGTCTCACGGATTGGGTGGACACGAGTTTCGAGACATCGCATGGGTGGTCCCTGCCCGACGGAAGACTGTCATCTACTGCGACACAATCGAGTTCTGTCATCGTGTTGCTCTCTACCTCCGCCAACTCCTACCAAAGGATGCACCAAGAACGGAGAATATCAAAGAATACCACTCGTTAATCACCCCCGAACAAAATCGTCGTACACTTTTCCAGTTCTCTCACAGCCCTAATACATTCATCATAATTGCCACCATCAAATTCTCACTGGGAGTCGATGTCAGAAATGTCCAGTTCTGTATCAACTTGGGTCTGCCAAAGACGATCGAGCAGGATGTGCAGCAGAAGGGACGAGCCGGTCGGGACAGGAGTATTGATGCGGTGGGGATCACGTATGTGGAGAAGAACATTGTGCAGCATTTTCGGAAGCAAGTCAAGACCCAGAACGACGGGGAGAGTCTGGACGACGTTGGATACTGTTCGGATTCTGAGGTTCCGAGGACATCTCAGTCTTGTCGTCGTCGTCGTCGAGGAGACCCTCGTCCTACGACTCATACGGTTGATGATCTCCAAGTGTCAGCAGTGAACACAATACAGACGAAACGGCAGTGCAGGGAGGTCGACGGCGGATTAAAACGTTTGGTGAGATGTCACATCAATCGAACATGTTTAATTGCGGAGATCAACAGGATCTTTGGCGAGAAAGGCCCACTCGCTTCCGTCAATTGCCATACAGCGCGCCGCCGCCTTCCCTGCTCAAGCTGTTATTCACACGATTCAGCATTCTTTTCCATCAGGCAACACCTCATTGCTGCCGAAACATGCGCCATCATCGAAACGGAACACCTGCACACCGCCGACAACGACGACAACACCATGGCGCAGGACGATTCAGATGCCGACTCTCAGCCAACGTACCAGCTTGCTCCGCTTGAGAAGTACAAGAAACTCACCAAGGAAATGCGCTCCTGTGCTGAAGCCCAACTGGATAAGTGGTCCCGTCGCACATGGTTACAGAAGGACGGTCCACCTTATCACTCCCTCCCATACACGATTCACCTTCCGGGTCACTATATGAACGTTCTTCTGGATCGTCTACATCTCATTCGCAACCGAGAGGCCCTCGCCGAAGTCCTTTTTGGCTGGGATTACCTGGAGAGTGATGGACATGCACTCTTCGGTCTCATCAAAGTCTTGAACACCACCTTTGACCGCCGGCATGCCAAAAAACTCGCAGCCAGTAATGCGAAGCGTGCCGAAACACGACGGAGACGAGTGGCAGAGAAGGCATCACAGCAGACTGCTGAGAGGGAGGTAGAGGCAGACATAGAGATGGAGGCAGAGAAGGGGGAAAGCGAGACGTGTTCAGTACTATTGAATGGAAAACCGCGAGCCATGTTGTCTCGCAATACCAGGTGAGTGACAAATATATCTATTACCTATCACTGAGTCACTGAATAACTTCGGTGTCAGTAGTTCCGGTCCTCCACCCTGTACCATCTCTAGTACGCGGAAACGCAAGTCCAAACCCATGTCTGAAGCACCATATACTAGCTCTCCACCAAAACGCCAGCAGGTTCAACTCGACAATCCGGTTTCGCCAGCGGGACCATCCACCGTGACTATCCCACCCATGCCCCACACACCATCCCGCCGTTCAATGCGATTTGATTCAAATTTCAACCTGTCAAGTGACCCTCTTTCTCCCTCACAACGCCGAAGAGCAACATCACGTACCAACGGCTGAAGTCACGGTCCTTCTTTTACTTTTTATTCGTTCTCTTCTATTATATCTGGTATATACAGACGCCCTTCTTCACTGTATTGCATTGGCGGACACATGTATGTTCTTGCGTCCGCCGTAATCATCCCATCCAACTTAATCTCCCTGTCCACACTATCCCGTTCTCGCATCGACTCCTCAATAAACTCCGCTACTTTTTTCCCCCGCTGTAGGCTCGCCATCCCCTCCTTATAATCATCCTTTGCATGGAAGCCAAAGTCCCGCCCTTCATGATGCCGATGAAGATCATATTCCCGAAATACTCGCAGGGCTTCCTGATATTCGTTCTGCAGGTGGGGGGCTGTATGTGTTTTTCGACGAGGTGCAATCTGCACGACAGCCTCCATTTCTTCCTTGAGCCGTAGAAAGTGATGGACGTGCATGGACAACACGTCACGGTACCATTCGTCGTCGAATTCTTTGCCTTTGTGTTGCGCTAACTCTTCCAGCCAAAAATTGAAGTGCTCTTGCATGAGATCAAGCTCGAGAAACTGCCCGTGTTTACCAGATAGGTTAACCAGCCAGTTATTCATGATGGCCGTTCGGGTGGCGTCATCAGTTTCGTAGCGGAACTTGCAGTACAGCTCGAGAAGGTATGTTGTGTAGTTTGAATGTCCACTTCCTGCAAACGTGAAAATCCAGACCTTCAATGGGATAACAGTGGGTATCCTTTGTTTTGTCATAGAGCTTTCTGATGAGACGCACCTTCAGGATTTCCCAAACACGTCCAGTGTCTCCCGTTGCGACTGCTCTGCATACTTCCAAGAACCAAATGCCATCACGCATGAGAAGACATGAATTGGCCAAGGGATAGTCGCCCTTAAACACCTCTGATGTTGAGTGAGACGAACTCGATTCCGATAAAGAATCAGAGTCAATGTCCATGCGTTGATCTCTGTCCTGAGAACAATCGGTCATTCCGAGGTCTGTACCCTCCCCGCACATCGTAATATCTCCATCGTGATTTGCTGACTCGCTGGATGGTCTAGGGATGTTTTCTGCACGGGGGAAGGCGTGAGGACTATCAGAGTAAAGACTCTGGTCATCAAGTGCACGTTCACATGCGTGAGTTGTGGAGTATCGACAATGAAGCGAGTATGCAATTTTGCGGAGCTCTTGGAGTGGCGGAAAGGTGTTATTGGCCAGACACTGCTGGAAGTACTTGGGGAGATCATTTGTACCAAGGTGTGTTCTATCCGGTGTCATACATGTGAGTCTACGGGTAATGTAGTATCATGAGCGTTAAAAACTCACTCCCAGCAATGTAGCATATGTGTTTTGACGGCAACCTCAAGCAACCGTGCGTTTGGATAAAATTCAACCTTTTTGAGCTCAGAGTCAGATGGTACCGGACTACCAATCGTGACGGCAAGAAAGGCAAGCGTTGACGGGTCCACCGAAGCTGCTTCCTTTCCCATCTTTCCTTGACAAATCCGTACGAGGTCGGTCCATTTCATATGCCATAGCTCTTGAACCTCATATGCAAACTGAAAGGACTCGAAGTTGCCGGGCTGTCCGAATAAGTACTTCTTGACTTTCCCAATAGTTTCGAAGGTTTTTCCATCGCCGTGAAACAACTGGACCTTGCCCTTCAACTTATCCTCGGAATCTATTCCTAGTTGCTTGGAGAAGTCGCGAAGGGCCTTTATCATCCCCGTAGTAGAGGTCTCGTTGAACGCATTGGTGCCAAGTGGCTGCACCTGAGTCTGCCTGAGAGGATTGATCTGATGCTTGCGAAGATCAGTTGCGAAGAGCTTCGTAAGGTCCGATCGATAGCATGCCAGATCGGGAACAAAGAAGACCAACGCATCCAGCCAGTGGAGTGTGGCAACTGTGTCCAGGTGCGCAAAGTCGATGTCATCCACCAGAACCTGTGCGCTAAACATTCGTCGCTCTCCCTTCTTGCGTTTCTCCAACAGGGAATCCAAGTCCAACGCTCCAGGAGGGCAATCCTCCATGTATACAGCAGTTGCTCCCGTCCCAATTATCATCTTATCGCTGGTGCCAATCCGCTGATCACGACGCTTTGCAGATGCCTGAATATTATCCAACACCACCGCAACATCTGGCGGGTTCTCTGCTCCGCGCACCTCATTTAGCTGTGCACGCTTGGCTTTTGCCATAGAGACAAGTGCTCTCCGGGTCGTGGAATACGGTGTACAGTGTGCGAAACGACTGCCGACTCGATAAATAGACTGATGTGCTTTCATCGCAAAGAAGGAGATGGAACGGACGAGGGGAAGTAGGTTGACCCATTGATTCCGCGCATACAACATCTCGCTGATAAGACTGGTAATTACCTACAGAGATCAACTCGTTAGCACGTCAAAAGCCTGACAAAACATGAACACCAGCACTTACGATCTCAACAGGGCGATAATGGCGTGTGCTTGTTGCGCGTCGCTTGCGCTCTTTCGGCCGGATGAATCGTGTGAGCAAGTGGACGGTGAGCGGTGCACGGTCATCGAACTTCTGCGCCAGCTTCTCGAGCGAGAATTGGCTGATGATATCCCAGGAGACGGTGGGGTCTGTGGTGAGTCCTCTTCTATTCCGCCTCGTCCCTGCCGCCGCAGCTTCGCTGCTTCCAGCAGATATCTGATGGCTTCCCTCGGCCCTCCCATTCTCAACACTTCTTTGTCCACTAATCTCCGGGTCCTCGCCACTACCAGCATCATCTCTCGACTCTATAGTCCATGGAATTGGTTTTGTAAGTACAAGAGATCACCGCAGCAGGTAATAGGCCACATACCATCCTCCCAATCATCGTCATCGTCCCCTCCTACAACAAAGTCGGTTCCGAGTTGATCTTCAGCCTGGGAATTATCCGCCCGCGCACCTTCAGCTTCATCATTGTTGCCAGTTGGCTCCATGATGCCCGGGGGTATGCTGAGGTTTGTAGTGCCACTACCGGACGTTGGGGGTTCTGGAAACTTGGGGTCTGCCTTCCGGCTGGCACGTACTCTGAGGCCTGCATCTGGTGATACAAGCCAATTCGACTCCGTGACAAGGCGTCGTGCAACTAGGTCCGTGGCCCAGGTGCTAATCGCCGGTTGAGCATATCGGAGTTCGTCGAAAGATTTCCCGGTTGAGAAGCTTTCGTCGTGCTCGTCAGAATCCAGAGGTGGCCGCCCAAGCTCGTTCCGGTATATGAGGTCCACAATGTTGGCGGCGTACCCAATCGGCTGGCCTTCTGAGTCCGCTTTCCTACTTACATGACCCTGCAGAAATCCAGTCAAGGAGGCTCTGTGAACGTCAGAGCGGCCTCGCAGGTGCGGCTGGAAATAGTTTTCCAAGAATTCGGCCATAGTCCATCTGGCCTTGTTGATTGTCTCGATGATATCATCGATCTTCTGTGTGGGTGTTCGTCGCGGCTGCCTCTGGCGTGAAGGACTGGGCTCAGGTGTTCGCTGGGAGGGTGGTGGCGGCGGCTGATGACCAGCAAACCTGTCAGGAGTGACAGGTTCTGCAAACTGGAAGGGTCCGCGGCCTCTGCGCGCCATGACGGTACGACTGCAATACCTATCATGGTCATCTTGCGGTCGTCCGCCAATATCTCAAGATCTCAAGACTAATCGTAATCAAAAATCTCGAATCTCGATCATAATCGGCATTAACGGCCCCACTGGCGGAGCGTGAAAGACATCCATTTTTGCTCGGTAAGAGCCGAAAGCGGGTGAGCCTCTAAGGCCTGGGAACATGGCGGCAGACCTCATACAGAACGACTATCTTCTGTATCGAGGTCAGCCACGGAGACTAAGTATCGCCTTCCCGGGTTACATTCCCAAGCATTTCCTCCTCATACACTGCAGCTAAACCGGCTGACTGCAGCGAAAGTGCCACAAGGAGAGCAGCATATCGTCGCACAGTCATTCGTAGGAACATCACGTTTTCAGGTGGGTGACGCAGAGTTCCATTGGTACGTGCTCTAGTCAATGTCATCAGCGGCACGTACGTGTTTTTGGGTTGGAGACAGATTACCTATCAAGAGCACCGATGAATGTCAATAACGACTCGAACGATTGGTCCGAGTCAACAACGACGTACTGGTCAAAAGGACTAACTCCTGAAGGTCAGCAACGAGCGAACCGAACCCGAAGAGGGTAGACGTGACACTTACATCTGGGGAATAACAGACATACGAGGAAAAGAGACAGCACAACTGCAGAAAAGCAGGTCGACGTGAAAGAGGGGTTGTTCGAGACACAGACACTTAACATCGGAGATAGTTTGCAAGACAAATGTTGATGATGTAATGTCATACGGACATCCATGGTCGACCACGTACGGTGTACAGCAAACCCAACCGGGTAAACAAGTATTACGCATATCAACGTACAGAGCACATGCCAACCGTACCCCACAACACATCAACTTCGATGGCATTGGAGGGTGACTCGAGACCAAATTTCACCAAAACATTGAGCGATCAAGTTCGGCGCCTACGACCAGCATGGTGGCCGACATGCGGTATGTCGGCCACCATGCTGGTCGTAGGCGCCGAAAGATCGTGTGGTCATAGCGCGACGAGAGCGAGACACGTCTGGCACTTGATTGCTCAAGATAGTGTACGCGTACACACAGCCGGCAAACGACAAGTTATCGACGTTGAGAAAGTAGGGCGATGCCCTTCTTTACTCCACGAGCTCTGCGTGGTTCGGTGCGACAGTCATCATACATTTGTAAAAATGCGGCAAATGCCGGTGTTCTTATCAGTCCCGTGACTTACAGCCCTCCCAGTCTCTCTCAAGCCCGATCCTAGGGGATCGGAACGTTGAAGAAAACCTCCCTTCGATTGCATATACTCTACATTATGCGCCGTACGTTTGTGTCTGAAACTTAATCCACGAAAATCCACAGGTTTTTACCATTGGGTTGAGACCTGGAACGTTGGTCAGCACAGAGCAATGAAGATCCAATTGATAGAGCACTTACCTGTCTTAGGGAGTCAAGACTGGAACAGGTGGCCACTCGACAACATCTACGAGATCAAATGTCACGGCGAGAGTATCCCAATTCCTCTTGCGTTCCTCAAAATGAAGAGACTCAAAGTGCTCCAGGCAATCCTCACACAACTGGAACTCTTCCCTGAGCCATTTGCAATCGTCCAATGCCCGTACATCGCGAGGGAGCAGCTGGATGAACGTCACCGTCCTCGATGCAACCAACTCC
This sequence comes from Cristinia sonorae, assembly GCA_021029105.1. Classification (NCBI taxonomy): domain Eukaryota; kingdom Fungi; phylum Basidiomycota; class Agaricomycetes; order Agaricales; family Stephanosporaceae; genus Cristinia; species Cristinia sonorae. Next base: position 711,507 of record JAEVFJ010000011.1, read on the forward strand.
GCCCTGCACTTGCCCACTTTGCTGCATTCAGGGCTGACTGCACCCTCGAATACGAACGAGTATAGGTTCGTGCACTGGCCTCGGATTGTATCGCGGCCTACGAGACACCGCGTCCGGTCCTCGTCGGACAGGCTCCAATGGATCCCTTCCTCGTCCGTGTACCCGCCCGCAAGTTGTTGGGGATTGAGACGCGAGCAGAAATAGAAGCTGAGAGGCAGGAGATCGTATAATTCAAATCGACGAGCGAGAGATATGACAGCGATGGCATGCCGACTGCGAAAATCGATGGCGGACTTCTCCCCTGGGCCGCCGTCACAGGCGCTCTCCGAGAAATCCTGGAGACGAGGAGGAAGATGAAGACGAAGACGACGGATTGCGTGGTCCTTGATACTGGCAATTTGGTATTTGTGTCCCATCCGGAGCATAGAAGACACAATGTCGAAAGAAATTCGAACCCCGGTGTCGAAGTACCTTTTCGTTACGCTTGAGCCGTGCTATACCTAGCCAAATGACGACTGAACGTACCTCTCTGGGTCATAGAACGCGGATAGCATGTGGGCAACATCCCACTTACTAGTATCGAAGAGAGGGATGATGGGACATCCTTCCACGAGGCCGTCATCTCGTGGATGAGCCATCGCAAACATGTCGGCGAACACTAGCGACTTTCTGATGAGCATGCCACGATGAACGCGAAACGAGTGCCCCTCCGCGACAAGGACTACGTTCCCGTCGTCAAACCAGACATCTCCTCGTATATAGTGGTGTTCAACCTCGTCGTTCTGACCGTGGTTGAGCCCCTCTGATGACATGAGTGCCAGTGGGTGGTTGTAATGGGAAGAATGCAATGTCCGATGTTGGTGGGTGCCATTGTGTTGGAGTGGTGACCGGGACAATCCCAGACAGGCATAGTCGCGGATTCACGTAACTGCCTGCCCTGAAGCACTTGACGCCCTGCGTTGCTCACTTTCAAGCAACTTTCAAGTTCGCCTTTCGTCCGCGATTTGCTCTGACGACACACCGATAAAGTATTGATCATTGTTCGTGCTACTTGTGAAGACGATTCATCTCGGTGGGGACGTACTCACGTTTCATTTCGAAACCGTCATGGTAAGCTCCCAGTCTGGGCGTTACCGCTTGGAATGTCCACGAGGAACCCATGAAGCTAATCTACATGCATGCCCGATACTTTCGTAGTACCAGAGACGATAGGTGAGCACAGTTCGAGCAGAGTCCTGTAGATGTCTATCGTAGTCTAAAAACGTCACACTCCCAGATCTTACCGTGGGTTGGCCCATTCCAAAGACGTGCCAACTTAATCAATGGAAGTGGAACTCAGCATAAGAGACCGACATCACCCACCACAAGACACCGCGTTCAAGAATTATTTCCATCTCTTGCATGGTTGCTGCTCAAACTCGAAGCTTCGCCGAAACAGGACAAAATTTGAGGGCACCGCACTTCCCCCAGCGCCGCCCACAGAACCCAGGAATGTGGGGTAGCGCTTCCCCCCACGTCTCAACGCTCACTTTGGCCATGGACGTTGGACATCCCGATTGCAAGTTCTGCTTCATAATTGCAGCTCCCAGTCGTTGGTGAACGATCGCAAGGTAATCCCACACGTTTATGCCTCATTGTCATTTCTTGGCGTTTTTTAGAGGGCGATAGAGGTGTTCGGTGCAGGGGGAGTTCCGCTTGCTGAAGCGCCATTTCTATCCCCATCGCTTGAGGCAGGCGTGGATTTACCTGCCAGTGCGTCCAACCAGCAGTCATCACGGGAAAGTACGTACTGACATCGTACTATGCGATATAAAGGAGTCGCGCGTTCCGACCTTATGTGCGACCCCCACATCCCCCTCACGATGGTTGGCTCATTGACCCAGAAACCATTCCCCATTCCCGCCTTCCATAAAATGGTCACCACAATCGAGTTTCCCCAAGAAATCACCGACATCATCGTCGACTTGGCCTCATCCGATCTCAATTGCCTGAAGTCGTGTGCGCTCATCTCCCGCCAATGGAGGGACCGCAGTCAATACCACATCCACCACACTTTGACTATCGGCCGCCTAACGGACACCGAGCTCCTCCATGAGGTCTATCGCGACGCGCTCGTCGCAAGCTACGTCCGTGAGGTCACCGTTGAGAGTATGTGGGGTCGCTACTGGACGAGCATTGCCCCCGTCCTCGAAAGACTCCATGCTGTACGCTCGCTATCCCTTATGAGCGTGGGCACCGTCGATCCCGAGATGCAGCATTTCATCACGACGCAGTTTGCCTCCTTGGACTCCATATCCCTTGCTTTCGCTGCATTTGACGACTTCCCCGCTTTGTCCGCATTCCTGAACGGCTTGCCCAACCTCTCCAAGATGGCATTCAAGAACATCTACTGGTCGAGGAGTAAAGGCGAGCTCACCGAAAAGAGCGTGCACAGGTTGCGAGAACTCAAGATCATGTACTGCACGGAGCAAGACGTCTTGCTGAAGTGGTTGATGGGTGCAGGGGACAAACTCCAGGTCAACACTCTCACCATGACGTGGTATGAGAAGGCAGATGCTGTCAGGAAATTTGTGCATTCCCTGGGCCAGCACCTCCATCACCTCACGGTTTCCTTCAGCCTTTCGGACCCGTATTCCAGAGGTACGTCTATAGTTAGACACACCTTAGTCACATTCATACTAAAAAATCGCATTGTCTGCACGCACCTATCCTCTTTTCCCTTTCACCCTCGGCGTTAGACTGGAAGAAGCACCCCCTGGATTTGAGTTCCAACACAGGGCTGCGAACCCTGGAGTTCCGCCCAAACGTCTTCCTCCCCATCGTGTGGGGCAGCCTGCCCACTGTCCCTGAAATGATCGCCACCGTCAACTCCCCACACCTCTCCACCTTGACCGTGCACATCGCGAACTTAGACGAAGACCCCGTCCCGACGGGATCCCTATCTTCCATAGACGACATCCTCGACCGCCCGCACTTCCGCACTTTGTCCGCTTTGCAGATCGTTGCGGGCATACATTCGAAATTCGAAGATGGGAGGGAGAGCTGCCAGGAGAGAACGTACGCGATGATTCGGTCCGCCATGCCCAAAATGTTTGAGAGGGATCTGATGAAGGTCTTGAGAGAGGAAGAGATGAAAAGTTCGTAGATTATCATGTTAATAGCTGTTGTATATATACCTCCCCCGACGTAATCCGTAGATGATATAAATTAATGTGCTCCTGCAATTTTTGTTTTAAATCTGGTGCATTAGTTGGTGACAAGTCCCCATCCGATGATCGCAAACACGACGGGCATGACACCTGTTGCCACGACCGCGATACCGCAGTACACGAAAACCTTCGTCAACACTAGAAATCGAAGTGTCAGTCACGTCTGAGTATAGAAATATCAGGTGTACGCACCATCAGCATCGTAATGCTTAACGACCTCAACCTCCTTTCCTCCCAACTCCTCCAAACCTAAGAAACTATCACCATAGCTCAAAGGGCTCTTCTCCAACTTGGACCCTCCCTTCCTGAGCTTGATCTGTCTCCCTTGGCCATGCGACAATTCTTTGCTGTGCGCCGTGCTGGCACCGATCCCGTCGATCTCAAAGTCACCACCGGAGCCAAAATCAATAACCGACGGAATGGCGCGCAGCCCTTTCTCGGCGGGGACGTTCTTGTAATCTGTCGCGGGGGTGTAGAAACGACGACGGGGGAGGGTGAAGAGCTGGGCGAGGAAACGGAAGATTGGAGGGAGGATACGGTGCATGAGGAATTTCGCGAAGAAACGCCAGGCAAAGATGGCAAGAACACCTAAATATACAGCGTGGGTTTGTGTTGACAGGAGTGAGCGAAAGAGTGTAGTGGCTCACCAGTAATCATTTTCATGATGGCGATGGTCCACCAAGTTGATGCGTCAGACCACGAACCAAGTGGGTGTCCAGGCATAGGAACACTCAAGTACTTCTGGTCAAGCTGATACCGGCCCATGACCCACCGAGTCAAATATTGACCCATGGCAACGGAGATGAATGCAATAGCGTCTTCGAAGCATGGGCAGTCGTCTACGGGTTGCGGATGGCGATGGACGAGAAGCAAACTGAGGGGAATGATAGTTGCAGGAACTTGAGAGAAACGAAAGTCAGCCACAGCGCAAGGCATTCAGGGCAACACGACCTACCGATCCACCCAGCATTGGCTACCCAATTATCCATCGCGTTTCCGAAGAAGAAATGAACGGCCCAGATGAATACGCCTAAAAGGATTCCAACGACACAGTCTGTGAAGGAGTGCATCCCTGTGTAGAGTCTTCCAAAAACGATTGAGAAGATGTAGAAGCCCAGCACGCCGGATGCGATCATGAACCAGCCTCTTGACAGCATTGTCTCGGGGACTAGAATATCTTCAGTTGGGAGGGTGAGTGTGGAGTTCACTGCCGCCGAGAAAGCTGCTGTTTGGGTGGCAGGGGTGGTGTAGAGGGTATACGCAGCAGTGAATAGTTGTAGAGCGATAGACATGCTGTTGGTAGAATGTGTGGAGGGGAAACCATATTCTAGATGATGATCACCAATGGCTGGGGAGTAAATGAGCATAAGCAGAGGGGTACAAATGCAGAGAGAATAGCGTACTCAAGCGTGCCACGGGTGGGGCGTACGGTCTAGGGGCGCAGATGAGATCCTTCAGGAATGAAGCCAAGTATACACCGAACGCAAGGACCAGTAGCAGCCTAATCGCCCTACCGATGAGTATAATCCAGCACATAGGGACATTCCACTCACCCTCTTCCAAAAGCGTCGTATCCGAAGAAGTAAAACGCTGGAAGCACGGTCATGAAGAACGTATGGGTCCCCAGCGAGGACGTGTACACGAAGTACGCATCAAGGAAAGGCGTTCGAATCAATTGCTGCACTCAGCAAGGGATCTTAGTGAAGGAGTACGAAGAAAAACTCATAGAGAACACACCTGCATCCGCCCGAGAACATTGGACTCCCACTGAACACTCCTCACGACCCATTGCCTGAACCCCGCCCTCCAAGGACCCAAATTCTTTGCGTAGACCTCATCAGAGAGGAGACCGACACCTCTGAAGACGGCATCAATATCGCCCTCCTGAACAGTTTGGCTATCGCCAGAGTCACTCTTCTCGTCATAGTCCCTGTTTGTGTACGGCTGATCGTCTGGACTGAGAAGCGTTGGTTCCGGTGTGCAGCTCCGAGAGTGCGTGAAGAATTTGGCTTTTGGTTTTGTCGTCGCCATGTCGTGAACGGTGTGTTACATGTACAAGGAGATAGAGGAATGTGGGGGAGGAGGAATGAGGCTGGAAGTGGTGTGAGAGGGGAAGACCGTTGTGTGCGTTTCAAACCGAACGATTACACACAGCCGCTGATGCATCTAAATAATCCACCGAAGAGCTCATTCAAATCCTCCTTTCTCTCACAACAACGCGACGCTGGCCAGCATATGGGCGGCGACGGACTGGCGACGGACGGTCATACGTCAAAGAATGAGTGAGCAAAACAGGAGGAATGCGGTCTCAGCAAGGCACGGATCCCCCAAGAACGCTCAATCGTCCCTTTCGTATTCCGAGATAAACAAGATGTCATTTTGTAAGATGCTAGCAGAAGAACAATCATACAACACAGGATAGATGGATGGATCAGATGTATGGTACAGACTGAGACTTGACAGCATTGACCTGAGGAGGAAGTCAGCGACAGAAGCAAATGACGCGGACGATGAAAGCCTCAGTGAACATTAAAGTTGTCCTTCACGAATATCGGACATATGCTTGTATAAATGAATAGGCATCATGGGCAGGGGGGATGAAGAATAGATCGTCAAGACCAACTACTCACCACAGCAAAAATCAACTCGACGATGTCCACTCCTGTATCCTGCAAAGTCTTTGACTCAGTATACTAAACATGAGCATGCAGACGAAGTGTGTTTTGAGGTCTTCAGGGGGTGGTGTATGCTAGCATTGGGCCCATGGTGTTATGGTCGCCCGCCAGAACGTATCGTCACGAGATAGGATGCTGGGGGATCACGCAGCCCGAACCCACCTACAATGTATCAGGCATACCAATCAATTCCTGAAGAATAGAGCATCAGTGAAATGTTGGAAAGCGAATATGACAAAAAAGGAAGAGCTCCGTTGGTGATGCATGTTAGTGAGTACGGCTCAGGAATCGCCACTCGATATGTTATGGATAAAACTATCTTCATCGCAAGAAACAATTATTTCCGGAAGACTCACCATAAAACTAGAGAACGGGCGACGTGGACTCACCGTTGTCGTCGACGACGACGGTGAGAGTGAGAGGAAGAAAATGCATCGGCAGAAGAGATGCGAGACGCGTCAACTGACAGCCACAGCGGAGTTTGGATCTGAGTTGTGCTGAGCTGTACAGTCAAACGTATAAAGCCGCAAAACTTCGCTTGTTGTCGTGCTCATTCCCCCTTCCTCGTCGTCGTCCACAGCGTTCGGGCATCCTTCTGGTGAGTCTTTGCAACATACTTTCTCGTAGCTTTTGTAGCTGCGCATCTTTTATGATGAGCATGACTATTCAGTTCTGCTTCCGAAAGAGAGAGCAATCTCCTTGTGGACAACACCTATACCAAAACTCTCATTCTGAACCCTCCTTGCAATTACGTCGACCTCGCACTTTTACTGACCTTCTCTGTTGTCAGGGTCCTCGCTCTTTGTGCACGGTGGGATCGGACGTGGTTGGTCGTGGTGTTTGCGTCGTATTTAGTGTAGAGTAAGGTGTGTACCTCCTTCAATGCGAACATTTTGCCTAGGACGAAAATAAGTTCATCCATTCTTTGAATGTCCCATCACGCGTCTCGTATCTTCCCGCCTCTGCTTGCAGAGGTCGTGCTTGTCGGCGTCGTCTTGATGTCCCCAGGCTGGGAGGGCATGAGAGCCTGCTTGGCGGGAAATATGAAAACATCGGCTTCTCTGATTCTTTTTTCACTTCAATCCTCTTTTCATCTCTTGAATCTGCCCTTTACTCACTCTCGCCTCTCCCACAGGTCATGTATATCGTTGTATATAGTGTCGTTGTATCTACGAATACATGGTCCCTAATATATCCTCGTATATCAAAACATTCACATCTGATAACATGTTACGAATTCCCCACTAACGAACCTTCTACAAAACTACTTCCCGTATTGCTTGCCAATAATCTCGACCCCGGCTCGCACTCTTACTATGGACGTGGTGCTTACTTCGCCGCCATCTTGAGGCGCAGTCGTAACCCACGGTCGTTCTCAGCCGCTCGTAAGCAAGGAAACGCTTCCTCCATCCACTTCCGCAACTGCACCTCGCGCTCCGGCCCAAAGTACACGATCTGCACTTCCTTCAATGCCCTCCCAGTGGCCGCCGCCACCTTCGCGTCCAGAAGGTGGTACCGACCTTCGCTTGCGCTGATGTGCCAAATATGCGGGAAGGAGATGTGGAGGATGAGCGTGGCGAGTTTGGAACACCATTTCAGACAGGTGTCGAGAAGAGAGAGGACGAATCTGTGGGGCGTCCTCATCTGAAGTTCCAGATGGCGAAGATTTTTGAGATGCGTGAAGCCCGGCATCCATTGGACCTCATACCTCACGATTTCTATCTCGTCAGCGTCAGCGGGGATAGTTACATATTTTCCAAAGGATGGACTTACCCTCGGGTTCAGGCAAAGACGCTATTGTGAGCTTCAGTGATCTCAGTGCCCGACCACATTCTGGAAGGATTTTGTTGGAGATGTCATCGATTGGATGTAGACGAGAACCCGAGTGACGTATCTCCAGAGCTTGGACTGTCCGCAAGGACTTCGTGCAGAACAGGCTCTCACAATCCTGAACGAAGTCTGGGTGATCGATCCTTAGGGAAGTGATGAATGTTTGCGGGTGGTCGTATTCCGCGGTGGGGTTGCCCTGCGTCAAGCACAAGGGCATGAAAGGGATAACCTCCTCTTGAAACTGCGCGAGAGACCGATCCGGATCGTCTGCGAGTGGCGTCCCGTGAAGTAGCGGTTTGGTGGCAACTTTCATGAGCCGCAGTTCGTTCAGGTTGGGGAATGCATGGGCAAATGCAAGGAAGAAGCCTTCGTGACCAAGACACGACATGAATGTGAGGGAACGAACTGTGGAGGCGAATGCGCTTGACACAGCTCGAATGCTGTGGGCCGATGCACCGACAGATGAGGTGTAGACGCACTCGAATGTCAGAGCGTATAGTTTCTTTAGTTTCTCGGGGAGGACTCGTCCAGGAAAGAAAGTGCCTGAACCAGGAGAAACGAAGATTTCGGGCCAGAAGGAATAGGTTTTGTAGTATCGGTGGCCACCGACGATATGAAGCTCCCTGACCCAATATCCGATCGCAGGGTCTCCGAGAAGCAGGTGTTCGAATCTCGTCAGACGTTCTTTGCTTTCAAGAACGATCCGACGATATATGAACGGACGAACGGCAGAGTACCACCTGTGGGAGACAAGCGAACAGTGAGAGATACTTTTCGGGTCATCCCAAAGAAACGAAGTAAAGTTCTCCACCATTTCTTGCGGAAACTGTGGAGGATTTGCACTGTCCTTTTCACTCATGATTCTATGGTGGGAGGATCTTGAGATGGTGCTTTCGGTTTCAAGTGGAGCAGTGACCACTGACCAGAGCTGATCTGAGCTGATTCCTGGCTGATTCAGCCGCCACGTGGATGTGACGCCCAAGTGAACCTCGCTTGAGTCCGCTCGTCCAAAGTCGAAAAGTTGACAAAACGTTTGTGGCAAACTCTCCTTGATCGTCAAGCCGACTTCTGACTATGTTATATTAGAACGAACCGTGCAAAGTGTCGTGTCGGGTCGTTGCAAGCAGACCCGCCACTGACACGCCGAGCCGATTGGCTCTCAGAGAAACCGACGCTAGTCTCCGTGGCCGACTATAAACGAGACTTGATGATGGTCGATCAAGACTCTGTATATAAACCGACGCGCCAACCAAAATCCGCCGCAAACGCGCCATCGAACTTGACCAACATCTGCCAACTCGACGGTAAAACAGAGGGCGGAATGTAAATTATAGACTCTAGTAATAAGGCCTACCTCTGACGGAGTATTTTACCAGAACTAAGCATGGCGGACACTCACCCTCCAAAGCTCCAACGTCGCACCTCCGACACAGCGTCGCAGAACACATCACCCCTTGGGCCTAGAGGAGACGTCTGGTTCGAGGACGGAAAGGTTATACTCCTTGCCAATGACGGTACCACATTTGCGTCCTCCGGGGCATCTTGGTCAAAAACTCAGGAGGTATTTTGTGACATGTTCTCCTTGCCTCAGCCTGAGGACGCAGAGGCGTCAGAAGGTTGTCCTATTGTGCGACTTTCGGACACGAAAGCGGATCCCAAATATTTTCTTGAGGCGTTGTTTTATAGTCACAACCAGTACGATTGACTATTTACGCTCTTTTGTCGATGGCGCTGATAGGAATACCTCAGGTAAACCGACGTCAGTCGTGCACCCTCCTTCCGATTCGTCTCCGCTATGCTACGATTTGGCTCCAAATATCAGGTGGAGCACCTTCGTAGGGGTGCGCTTAAGCGATTCGAGACCATCTTCCCTCGCTCACTGGGCGACTTCTAAAACTTTTACACTGATCCCTATGCCCATCGGGACCAATCATGGGAAAATCCCTACCCCGTTACTGCGGTCGACATGGACCTCTCGGACACAATTGCTCTTCTCAACATCGCACTTTCTCTCGAATTAAACCACATACTACCACAAATATTCTATATTGTTTCCCAGGCGACAGACCGTGTCCTTGCGACAGGATACACGGACAAGGATGGTACACATTGGGAATTGTCCCGAGACAAATTGAGCAGAGTTATGGCAGGACGAAAGCGGTGCATTATTTGCGCTAAGCAGTCCATCCTGAAGACAATGCTCAGTCCCTTGTGCGAGAGCAAGGAGGGTTGCCTAATGCGTCTCAAAAATCGAAGGGACGGAACCTTGTCATTCTTGCACGAGGACACGGCATCTCTAATGGGGGCCGCCTGGATTGAACCAATAGGTCTGTGTGCACCATGCACTCGTCTGCATACCGATATTTGTAATGAGGAGCGGCGAAAATGTTGGGAGAGATTGGCACATATTTTCGGGCTCGTGCTCGAGGTGGTCCGGCCTGTGTCGTCAAGACAGGTTGACAACGAGTGAGAGGTACGTGACGGTGTTGGTAGTATTGTCCACTGAACCTTGACACTCCTCGTTTTCGGTGCAGTAATTCACCTTGCAAAGCGCAGTATCCCCCCCGGAGCCCGACTCGATTCACCGAGGATTAAGGCGAGCCGAGGTTTCAATAGCTGACAGATCACCTACTACTGTGTATGCACCTGTCGTCGAAAGAAAATCAGAATTCAAATTACAGGGATCCAGCAGAAAATACACGGTGCAAGATGCGGTGGAGTGCGTAGTTTACTCGGAGCGACTGGATCACTCAAGCAGTGCATACACTACGTCGCACACATGCCAGTGATTGTTTCACCTCCCCGTGCAACAAGCATTGTCTTTCCACAAGGGTTTGATCAGGGTGTAATACCTTCACCTTATGCAGTGTTCTGAGTGTCATACGCAGTAGTTTGTAGCCAAGTCGGTCTGTCAGGTCTTAGCCAGTCATGCGTACGTGTGCGTCATGTCACCGTTGGACGTTGCGCCACAGTTCACCGGGAGAGTCGGAAATGTTTTCAAACCTCTTCTCACAACTCCCTCGGTTCAACTCTCGCATGTCCAACCATCGGAGAGTTATCACCAATTCAAAGGTCTTCCGCGACATGCTCGGGGAATCCCAGCTCGAGAATGTGGAGAGGTTGGAGAGACCAAAAGCGACAGGAACCGGGACATGCATAGCACGTCTGTAGTCTGGGCTCTCTTTTGGGTAAAGACTATATAACGCGCATTCCTGCTGCAAGGCCACCGACCAACCGTTTCATATGTTGGTAAACCTGCACGTTAATGGATAATGCAATGCAAACCCATGGACTCGACAAAACTCACGAAGACCGAGTGTCCTCGAGCTCGACGTTCGATACACGCACGTGTATTTGGACTCACGCCGAAAGACTCGGATGGACCAACTGCCACCCACAACTACATGGCAGGTTGACGTATGTCCAAACGTTGGTCGGAACAGGTGATTATTGGACGTTCCGACCATTCTTCGGGTGGGAAGGCTTGCGAAATACGTGCTCGCCACAACACTACAGTAGTCGTGGGCCAGAGGCTGCGGCGATGTTCTGGCGCGTTCTTTGGAGTTCGTCGGTCGTGACGCGCCGGTTGAGCCAAAATTGGCACACGGAATCGGCTTGGAAACAGACGCTGGGTGCCGTTGGGGCACGGATTCGGACGCTTTGTCAGCAGATTGCTTACGTTGATGGGCTGTGATTGGGTGAGCGGCGATGGCCGAGATGCAGAACACGCGTACGCCTGCGGCCTGTGGACGGCGGGGAGTGGCTGCGTCTCGTCTTTGTTTGTGCTCAACAGCCATCTCCTCGCCGTCCTCTCAGCCCTCCTCATCGTCTGCATTGTCCACAACACCCATCTCCTCGTCGTCATGCTCGTCGACAACCCTCTCGCCTTCAACTTCCCCGCCCAGCCCGCCTTCGAGGATTTCTTCAACATGGATCTCCTCTCAGGCTCATCCAGTGGCGCCGCTTCCAGCTCTCGCTCCTCCTCGAGCTCACCGTCCCAGACCTTCTCCCCCTTGCCCCCAACCCCGCCCAATGCATTCCCTGTCCACGAACCCAGCACAAATCCCTACTTCAACTTCCTCGACGATGAATTCAACACCGCAAAGATCGACCCGCTCGCTCCCCCACCTGCAATTGCTGGTCCTTTCGACTTTTTAGGCGCCTTCTCCACAACGGCGGCCCTCCAAAGCAGCAGCCCCGATGGAGGTTCAGGTGCCTCCATCAGCCCGCTTTCGTCTCTCGGGATAGATCCTCAATTGGTCGGCACCCCAGCTACCTCCAAGGATATGAGCGAGTTCGGAGAAGAGGAGGAACACCATCATGATCATCTGTCACCTCTCGATGAGGACGCTGAGGACGAGATGGACGAAGAATCGTTCGACAGCCCCTCGCCCACCGACGACAGCATCCTCGAGCCCCACAAGGTCGGCGGCCGTGGAAAGAACGCCCGCAAGGGTACCGTCCAGTCCGGCGGCATCGTCAAGAAGTCTAGCGCCACAGCGTCGAAGGAGAAGAAGGAACAACAGGCTGGCATTCTTACCACAACATCCACTGAGCCCGATGATTGGCGACCCACACCCGAGGAGTACAAGAAGATGTCCTCCAAGGAAAAGCGTCAACTCCGGAATAAGATCAGCGCAAGGAACTTCCGTGTGAGGCGTAAAGGTCAGTTCTTGTCGTTCTCATCATTTTTTTCGCTTTACTAACGTTGCCACAGAGTACATCACAACACTTGAGGGTGATATCGCTGACCGCGATCGCCTTATCGACCATATTCGTACCGAGCTCCTTGGCACGAAGTCTGAGAATTCCGCTTTGAGGCAAGAAATTCAGGCTCTGAAGAAAGCACTTTTGGAAGGCCGCGGTCTTCCCACAACGCCTGTGCTTCCTCCTCCCGCTCCTCTGTCGACTGTATCTCCAGCTGCGACCGCCTCAACCTCCGCAGCCACCAAGCCCGCCACACCCAAGAGTCCTCTCCTCACCCCGAACATCCACAAGGACCTTCCCACATCACCACGCCTCGGCGCCCGCAACTTCTGGGGTGGCGCCGCAGCTGCCAATTTGGGTGGCTTTGGCGGCATCACTCCCGTTCACACCACCCTCATGCCGGAGTGGAGCAGCGTGTTGTCGGGTAAGCCGGTCGCCACAAACGCGGAGCGACGCAACCCGATCTTGCAGGAGAACATCAATCCAAGTCTCAACGCTCCCGCTGGGTCCCAGAAGAGTCAACAACCTGGTTCACAGCTGCCGACCAACCCCTTCGATTCATTTGCGGACAAGAATCTTTTCACACTCAAGTCTATGGAAGAGTATGTCCTGCTCTTCCCAGTTTCTTTTGACGCGAGTTGACGTTATGTTCTTCATTAGCTACCGGATGCAACTCTGGACACGGATGGGTCAACAGCAGGCGCAACACCGCCAGATGCAACAACAGACCGCAGGTCAACCATCGACCTCACAGCCGGCATTGAACGGCCTTGCATCCAATATGCGTCCTCACTTCTTCACATCGAAGCAGTCCCCCACTCTCTCGGCTCTCCTCTCTGGAAAGTCATCTTCCGCATATCCCTCACCGCCACCTTCACCTCCTATGGCGCATCAATCCCCTGCCGCACTCGGTTCCTCATCTGTACACAACATGCCAAGCCACGCAGAGCAACAGGCCATCCTCGCCGCGTCTCTTGCGTCACAGACCCTCGTGCGCAAACTCGGCTCCGCGTTCTGGGATGCGTTCTCTGGTGGCTCTTCCTCTGTTGGTCTTCCTGGACCTAAGGCCTTCGACGCCGACAAGGTCCGTAAGGTCTTGGAGGGCAAGGCTGTCGTTCGCGTTGTGGATGTGGACCCCACCCCTGAGAAGACGAGTACTAATTCCGTGGTAGAGCGCATGGCTGCGATGTCTCTTGGTGGACCTGCTGCAGCTGGTCCTTCGTCGCCAACACCTTCATCATCAAGTGTCTCGGACAAGAAGTGTGGGAAGCCCGCCTGCGTGTCGAGATTGGAGGAGGGGCTGCGTAACATGCGGATGTGAGTGGAGGAAGGAGTTCGCGAGGCGATACCTTGTATCGCCTGTTAATGTGGACGTTGTGATTCTGAACGAGAAGTCAAAAGAAGAAATAGTATTGTAAGCATCTCTTTCCTTGCATTTCCTCCCAGAGTTTGTCTGACGGGGTCCTCGCCACCAGTTTGCTTTTTAATCCGAGTTTGAGAAATCGCGTTCCGGTGTCGTCTATCCTTCTTTCACTGCTATCCCCTCTCTCGTATATATATTATTTGACCGTTTGCCGGTCTACTCCTTCCCACCCTCCTTATTGGATCTTCTTGTCTCCCTCTCTGGTCTTTCGACTGACCATCCACCACTCCACTCCACCCAGCCCCCGTCATCATCTCTGCATTTTTTTCTTACCCTGTCAATGTTCTCGTTTTTCTCTTTCTTTTTTGCATGTGCATGCGGGCGTGTATCCCTCACCCTCGCTGCACCTTCCTCCCAAACCCCAACCCTCAATCATCTCCTGAATCGGCCTTGTACGTAGTCACTTTTCTCTGTCTCTTACCCTCTGTCTCTTCCCCTCTATCGTCTCGTCTCGTCTCTAAAGTCTTGCGTTTTATCCAGAGTACATAGTCCAGTCAATCAGAAAGTCGGTCGTCCTTCTTTACACATATAATGAGAAAGAACATTTTTGTTGTATATGGTGTTTTTGGTGGCGTGGTGGCTACAGCGACGTAAGGCTACGAGAGGAATACTATCCCAACGCTTGCATGGAAGAACCGCTGGCCCCGGTCCATTCAAGATTGCCTGCCCCCCCCCCCCCCACACACACACGGGGCCCTGCTTTCCGCTTTCCGTGTCATGTCTCAGGTAAACACGCTGATCTCATCTCCATGCATATCAAGGTGGACCGAGATATTAATGGGCGCCTTGCAATGTCTTTGTTACCACTTCCACCATCCAACCTACTCTACATCGCTCTTAGACGTCTCTGCTCTTTCGAAATGAAGATGGAACGTGCAACAAAGCGAATCCGGGACGACGAAGGGAGCCAGGGCGGGGAATACCAGCGAGGAGAGGTCTGGTACGAGGATGGGAACGTTGTGCTCATCGCTGAGGGTACCACGTTCCGCGTTCATCGAGGTGTTCTATCCCAAAGATCCGACGCCTTTCGTGATATGTTTGCGGTCATCTCTGGATCTCAGCCAGTGGATGCAGAGATGTGGGAGGGGTGCCCGGTCGTACATCTCTCGGATAGGAAGTACGAGCTGAAGCACATGTTAACGGCTTTGTACGACGGTAAACAGTACGTTCATTATCCTGAATATTGAGAAAATTTCTTTCTAACTCTGGTCACAGATACTTCAACGTTCGAGCAAAATTGGACCTCGTGGTTGCTTCTACCATGCTCCAGCTTGGTATGAAATACCAGATCGACGACATCAAGCAAGAAGCCATCGAATGCCTCTCATATCGCTTCCCAAGCAGATTAGGTTACTTTGCGGACCTCGCCAAAGGAGTTAGCTACAAACACATAATACCCATTGTCGCTCTCGCTTGGAAGTTCGAGCTGTATGATATCCTCCCAGTGGCGTTCTACTGGTGCTCGCAGATGTCAGTGGACGAACTGATACACGGATGGGTTGACGAGCACGGAACGCAATGGAGGCTTTCCCCTGAAGACCAGGCGCGATGTCTCAAAGGCCTGTCCACTCTTCGGCTGCAGTGCATAAAGGAGTGGGCCTTCTTGCTGCACGGTAAGCCGACTGAGCGGTGCGCCGATCGGGAGGGGTGCGAGTCGCGCATAGCGAAGTTCGGGGTGAAGTATCTCGATGGTACCTTTCCGCATACAGAAACCCCTCTCACTCATTGGTGGTCTATGTCTCTTCCAAGGGACTGTCAGCTATGTCGCAGCTGCATGGATGAGGTTCAGCGGCAGTTTAACAAAGGAAGGATTGAGGCTTGGAACGCCCTTCCGACTACCTTTGGAATATCGAACCTGGTTCAGTGGACGATCGAATAGAAAGATCATGGTAAGTTTCATTTCCATACAATTGCCTACATGTCACGGTCATTATGTTATATGTGTGGGCGACGACGACGGTCATGAGCTTGGAACTTGAAGTTGACGTAGGGCTTGTGGGCCAGAGACAGTGTATGATGAGGAGAATATGTACGTTTTGTAATATTTGTATACTAGTCTATGTGCTGCTGTTGTTTTCGTTCAACTTGTGGAAAGTGTATTGAATATGATGCCCAACCTTCCGACCGAATGATTATGAGGAATTGGTAGTCTCCGTGGCTGACCTCGATACAGAAGATAGTCGTTCTGTATGAGGTCTGCCGCCATGTTCCCAGGCCTTAGAGGCTCACCCGCTTTCGGCTCTTACCGAGCAAAAATGGATGTCTTTCACGCTCCGCCAGTGGGGCCGTTAATGCCGATTATGATCGAGATTCGAGATTTTTGATTACGATTAGTCTTGAGATCTTGAGATATTGGCGGACGACCGCAAGATGACCATGATAGGTATTGCAGTCGTACCGTCATGGCGCGCAGAGGCCGCGGACCCTTCCAGTTTGCAGAACCTGTCACTCCTGACAGGTTTGCTGGTCATCAGCCGCCGCCACCACCCTCCCAGCGAACACCTGAGCCCAGTCCTTCACGCCAGAGGCAGCCGCGACGAACACCCACACAGAAGATCGATGATATCATCGAGACAATCAACAAGGCCAGATGGACTATGGCCGAATTCTTGGAAAACTATTTCCAGCCGCACCTGCGAGGCCGCTCTGACGTTCACAGAGCCTCCTTGACTGGATTTCTGCAGGGTCATGTAAGTAGGAAAGCGGACTCAGAAGGCCAGCCGATTGGGTACGCCGCCAACATTGTGGACCTCATATACCGGAACGAGCTTGGGCGGCCACCTCTGGATTCTGACGAGCACGACGAAAGCTTCTCAACCGGGAAATCTTTCGACGAACTCCGATATGCTCAACCGGCGATTAGCACCTGGGCCACGGACCTAGTTGCACGACGCCTTGTCACGGAGTCGAATTGGCTTGTATCACCAGATGCAGGCCTCAGAGTACGTGCCAGCCGGAAGGCAGACCCCAAGTTTCCAGAACCCCCAACGTCCGGTAGTGGCACTACAAACCTCAGCATACCCCCGGGCATCATGGAGCCAACTGGCAACAATGATGAAGCTGAAGGTGCGCGGGCGGATAATTCCCAGGCTGAAGATCAACTCGGAACCGACTTTGTTGTAGGAGGGGACGATGACGATGATTGGGAGGATGGTATGTGGCCTATTACCTGCTGCGGTGATCTCTTGTACTTACAAAACCAATTCCATGGACTATAGAGTCGAGAGATGATGCTGGTAGTGGCGAGGACCCGGAGATTAGTGGACAAAGAAGTGTTGAGAATGGGAGGGCCGAGGGAAGCCATCAGATATCTGCTGGAAGCAGCGAAGCTGCGGCGGCAGGGACGAGGCGGAATAGAAGAGGACTCACCACAGACCCCACCGTCTCCTGGGATATCATCAGCCAATTCTCGCTCGAGAAGCTGGCGCAGAAGTTCGATGACCGTGCACCGCTCACCGTCCACTTGCTCACACGATTCATCCGGCCGAAAGAGCGCAAGCGACGCGCAACAAGCACACGCCATTATCGCCCTGTTGAGATCGTAAGTGCTGGTGTTCATGTTTTGTCAGGCTTTTGACGTGCTAACGAGTTGATCTCTGTAGGTAATTACCAGTCTTATCAGCGAGATGTTGTATGCGCGGAATCAATGGGTCAACCTACTTCCCCTCGTCCGTTCCATCTCCTTCTTTGCGATGAAAGCACATCAGTCTATTTATCGAGTCGGCAGTCGTTTCGCACACTGTACACCGTATTCCACGACCCGGAGAGCACTTGTCTCTATGGCAAAAGCCAAGCGTGCACAGCTAAATGAGGTGCGCGGAGCAGAGAACCCGCCAGATGTTGCGGTGGTGTTGGATAATATTCAGGCATCTGCAAAGCGTCGTGATCAGCGGATTGGCACCAGCGATAAGATGATAATTGGGACGGGAGCAACTGCTGTATACATGGAGGATTGCCCTCCTGGAGCGTTGGACTTGGATTCCCTGTTGGAGAAACGCAAGAAGGGAGAGCGACGAATGTTTAGCGCACAGGTTCTGGTGGATGACATCGACTTTGCGCACCTGGACACAGTTGCCACACTCCACTGGCTGGATGCGTTGGTCTTCTTTGTTCCCGATCTGGCATGCTATCGATCGGACCTTACGAAGCTCTTCGCAACTGATCTTCGCAAGCATCAGATCAATCCTCTCAGGCAGACTCAGGTGCAGCCACTTGGCACCAATGCGTTCAACGAGACCTCTACTACGGGGATGATAAAGGCCCTTCGCGACTTCTCCAAGCAACTAGGAATAGATTCCGAGGATAAGTTGAAGGGCAAGGTCCAGTTGTTTCACGGCGATGGAAAAACCTTCGAAACTATTGGGAAAGTCAAGAAGTACTTATTCGGACAGCCCGGCAACTTCGAGTCCTTTCAGTTTGCATATGAGGTTCAAGAGCTATGGCATATGAAATGGACCGACCTCGTACGGATTTGTCAAGGAAAGATGGGAAAGGAAGCAGCTTCGGTGGACCCGTCAACGCTTGCCTTTCTTGCCGTCACGATTGGTAGTCCGGTACCATCTGACTCTGAGCTCAAAAAGGTTGAATTTTATCCAAACGCACGGTTGCTTGAGGTTGCCGTCAAAACACATATGCTACATTGCTGGGAGTGAGTTTTTAACGCTCATGATACTACATTACCCGTAGACTCACATGTATGACACCGGATAGAACACACCTTGGTACAAATGATCTCCCCAAGTACTTCCAGCAGTGTCTGGCCAATAACACCTTTCCGCCACTCCAAGAGCTCCGCAAAATTGCATACTCGCTTCATTGTCGATACTCCACAACTCACGCATGTGAACGTGCACTTGATGACCAGAGTCTTTACTCTGATAGTCCTCACGCCTTCCCCCGTGCAGAAAACATCCCTAGACCATCCAGCGAGTCAGCAAATCACGATGGAGATATTACGATGTGCGGGGAGGGTACAGACCTCGGAATGACCGATTGTTCTCAGGACAGAGATCAACGCATGGACATTGACTCTGATTCTTTATCGGAATCGAGTTCGTCTCACTCAACATCAGAGGTGTTTAAGGGCGACTATCCCTTGGCCAATTCATGTCTTCTCATGCGTGATGGCATTTGGTTCTTGGAAGTATGCAGAGCAGTCGCAACGGGAGACACTGGACGTGTTTGGGAAATCCTGAAGGTGCGTCTCATCAGAAAGCTCTATGACAAAACAAAGGATACCCACTGTTATCCCATTGAAGGTCTGGATTTTCACGTTTGCAGGAAGTGGACATTCAAACTACACAACATACCTTCTCGAGCTGTACTGCAAGTTCCGCTACGAAACTGATGACGCCACCCGAACGGCCATCATGAATAACTGGCTGGTTAACCTATCTGGTAAACACGGGCAGTTTCTCGAGCTTGATCTCATGCAAGAGCACTTCAATTTTTGGCTGGAAGAGTTAGCGCAACACAAAGGCAAAGAATTCGACGACGAATGGTACCGTGACGTGTTGTCCATGCACGTCCATCACTTTCTACGGCTCAAGGAAGAAATGGAGGCTGTCGTGCAGATTGCACCTCGTCGAAAAACACATACAGCCCCCCACCTGCAGAACGAATATCAGGAAGCCCTGCGAGTATTTCGGGAATATGATCTTCATCGGCATCATGAAGGGCGGGACTTTGGCTTCCATGCAAAGGATGATTATAAGGAGGGGATGGCGAGCCTACAGCGGGGGAAAAAAGTAGCGGAGTTTATTGAGGAGTCGATGCGAGAACGGGATAGTGTGGACAGGGAGATTAAGTTGGATGGGATGATTACGGCGGACGCAAGAACATACATGTGTCCGCCAATGCAATACAGTGAAGAAGGGCGTCTGTATATACCAGATATAATAGAAGAGAACGAATAAAAAGTAAAAGAAGGACCGTGACTTCAGCCGTTGGTACGTGATGTTGCTCTTCGGCGTTGTGAGGGAGAAAGAGGGTCACTTGACAGGTTGAAATTTGAATCAAATCGCATTGAACGGCGGGATGGTGTGTGGGGCATGGGTGGGATAGTCACGGTGGATGGTCCCGCTGGCGAAACCGGATTGTCGAGTTGAACCTGCTGGCGTTTTGGTGGAGAGCTAGTATATGGTGCTTCAGACATGGGTTTGGACTTGCGTTTCCGCGTACTAGAGATGGTACAGGGTGGAGGACCGGAACTACTGACACCGAAGTTATTCAGTGACTCAGTGATAGGTAATAGATATATTTGTCACTCACCTGGTATTGCGAGACAACATGGCTCGCGGTTTTCCATTCAATAGTACTGAACACGTCTCGCTTTCCCCCTTCTCTGCCTCCATCTCTATGTCTGCCTCTACCTCCCTCTCAGCAGTCTGCTGTGATGCCTTCTCTGCCACTCGTCTCCGTCGTGTTTCGGCACGCTTCGCATTACTGGCTGCGAGTTTTTTGGCATGCCGGCGGTCAAAGGTGGTGTTCAAGACTTTGATGAGACCGAAGAGTGCATGTCCATCACTCTCCAGGTAATCCCAGCCAAAAAGGACTTCGGCGAGGGCCTCTCGGTTGCGAATGAGATGTAGACGATCCAGAAGAACGTTCATATAGTGACCCGGAAGGTGAATCGTGTATGGGAGGGAGTGATAAGGTGGACCGTCCTTCTGTAACCATGTGCGACGGGACCACTTATCCAGTTGGGCTTCAGCACAGGAGCGCATTTCCTTGGTGAGTTTCTTGTACTTCTCAAGCGGAGCAAGCTGGTACGTTGGCTGAGAGTCGGCATCTGAATCGTCCTGCGCCATGGTGTTGTCGTCGTTGTCGGCGGTGTGCAGGTGTTCCGTTTCGATGATGGCGCATGTTTCGGCAGCAATGAGGTGTTGCCTGATGGAAAAGAATGCTGAATCGTGTGAATAACAGCTTGAGCAGGGAAGGCGGCGGCGCGCTGTATGGCAATTGACGGAAGCGAGTGGGCCTTTCTCGCCAAAGATCCTGTTGATCTCCGCAATTAAACATGTTCGATTGATGTGACATCTCACCAAACGTTTTAATCCGCCGTCGACCTCCCTGCACTGCCGTTTCGTCTGTATTGTGTTCACTGCTGACACTTGGAGATCATCAACCGTATGAGTCGTAGGACGAGGGTCTCCTCGACGACGACGACGACAAGACTGAGATGTCCTCGGAACCTCAGAATCCGAACAGTATCCAACGTCGTCCAGACTCTCCCCGTCGTTCTGGGTCTTGACTTGCTTCCGAAAATGCTGCACAATGTTCTTCTCCACATACGTGATCCCCACCGCATCAATACTCCTGTCCCGACCGGCTCGTCCCTTCTGCTGCACATCCTGCTCGATCGTCTTTGGCAGACCCAAGTTGATACAGAACTGGACATTTCTGACATCGACTCCCAGTGAGAATTTGATGGTGGCAATTATGATGAATGTATTAGGGCTGTGAGAGAACTGGAAAAGTGTACGACGATTTTGTTCGGGGGTGATTAACGAGTGGTATTCTTTGATATTCTCCGTTCTTGGTGCATCCTTTGGTAGGAGTTGGCGGAGGTAGAGAGCAACACGATGACAGAACTCGATTGTGTCGCAGTAGATGACAGTCTTCCGTCGGGCAGGGACCACCCATGCGATGTCTCGAAACTCGTGTCCACCCAATCCGTGAGACAGTGTGAGGAAAACCTGCTGGAGGTTCGTTCGCTCACAGGGGCGCCGGATAGTCTTGAACGTGCCGACCCGGTAGCCAAGGATGCGAAGCAAGGATGATTCTGATAGCCCGGACTGTGCAGTAGCTGTCATAGCGAGCATGGCGGTGGTGGAGGGAATACGCGCCTTAGCACGACAAATGTCACCATAGCACTTACGGAACTCGAGGCTCCATGGGACAACCACATGGACCTCGTCGATCGCGTAGAGCACCAGGTTGGCCCGGAAAACCTCGTTTCTGATGACCCTGTCGAATCCCGGAGAAGTGAGTCGCTCAGGAGAAACAATCACGACCGAGTATCTGCACTCTGCTACAGCCTTGAACAGAGCGTCACCATTGGACACGGCAGCCGCAACCTCGTCTGCATCTAGAGAGATTGCACTGAGACCAATCCGTTTGAGTTCCTCGACCTATTGATTCGTCAATGACATATCAAGTGAGATTGCTGCTGTACATCGCACCTGACAAAGGCTAACATCGTTCAGAGGGGAAACGAGGAGCGTGACCGGTTTCGGAGGAATCTTCTTGCCATGACGTGGTAATTCCGGATTCCGGGACAGTTCTTGCAAGACAAGTAGGTGGAGGTATGTAGCTGCGGTTTTCCCTTCGCCGCATCCTGCAACAAGAAGCTGGTCGTGACCGTCGAGGATGTAGCCGGTACTCTCAAGTTGCCAATCACGAGGACCATCCGGCCACTGAGGCAGGAGGCGGGTGAGGAGTTCTTTCAGTAGTGCTTGGCCCGTTGAAGATGACCAGCCACCCTCAGAAGAGCTTGCTTCTGACATGACATGCACGCATGTCGCGTTGAGGAGTGGAAAATGAAGAGTGATGCATTCGCGGTCGCGTTGGTTCTGTAGTACACAAGCGAGAGAGATAAAACGGTAATCGGATTTTAAGATCTGGCCGAACTGTGCCGCGACGCCCAAGCAAGCCGTCATGTTGCCGGTAACTTGTGTTACCATATTGGGAGATAAGTGGGTGAGCCACTAGGCACCCCCAACATGGATGTAGCCTAAGGAATTGGAACAGACCAGTGTTGTGGCGGTACCACCGCCAACAGCTGCCAGCGTGCGCTTATATATATATAGGTTATTCCTTCCCTCCATCCGAGTCACAACGCTAATTTCTTTCACCTTCAAGTTCAACCCACCATGTCCGACACGCCGGTAGCTAAACGGCCCAGAATGGACGAAGTACAACCAGCACAAGATCAAGCGATGGATTCGCAGCCCGAATATCAGCGTGGAGACATTTGGTTCGAGGACGGAAACGTCGTCCTGATTGCACAGGATACCACCTTTCGTGTGCATCGCGGCGTCCTTTCCAACAAGTCTGATGTCTTCTCCGGAATGTTCTCTGTTCCGCAACCTGAGAACATGGAGATGCTAGATGGTTGCCCCGCAGTGCACCTGTCAGATTCCAAAGACAACTTGACGCACATGCTGTTGGCTTTGTATAACGGAGACAGGTACGTTCTGATAGATCATAGCACGTGTATTCCACAAAGCGAACTAAGTAACTGTGCACAGATATTTTGACCTCACCGTCCCGTTACCCTTTCACGCGGTTTCTGCGATGCTCCAACTGGGATCCAAATACCAGATCGATGAGCTCAAACGCGCCGCAGTTCACCGGCTGCAGAGACACATACCGAGCCATTTGGAGGATTTCGTTGGACCCTACCGGACCCTGCCCAGCCGCGGAGACCCCCTCATCAGCGACTTCGTAGATGAACACGCCATCGCAGTGATCGACCTCGCGTGGAGGCACGAACTTCACGCATTGCTTCCTCCGGCGTTCTACGCATGTGCGCAGCTTCGCTCGAAGGCGTTGGCTGAGGGGTTCACGGATCCTGCTGGCGTTCATTGGAAACTCTCGCGGAAGGACCTGTGGCGGTGTCTGGAGGGTCAGCGGTCGCTCCGAACACAACTCATGTTTCGGATGCAGTTCTTATGGGATAAGGAGGTCTCCCCGACCTGCGCCCAGAGTTCCTGGTGCAAAGAACGTCTCGTCTTGGAACGAGGGCGTACTGTTACCATTCAGCTCTCGGCGACCGTGTACCGCGCGCTGGAAGATTCGGGGTGGATAGAGACCTTGCAATTGTGTAAGCCATGCACGGATCATTTCGTGTGGATGCACGATGGGATCCGGCAGGATAGCTGGAGACGGCTGGCCCGTATGTTTCAGATGAAGGATATTGTTACCTGGCCAGTTGAGTAAGGTTGTTTTGGATACGAAGATACCACTTGTACTCGAAAATGGCTCCATGTAAAACTCGTCGTACCAGGGTATTATAGTATCACACACCACACACATCAACCAGATTGTCGCTATACAGGCTACAGAATTAAAGAACGTGCTTACAGGATATGGTTGACATCAACCTTGCTGTCCCTATTAGATGGTCGATTAGGCATTCTTCCAGCATCTCTCCCGCAGGTTATGGCATAAAATAAATATATTGAAAGTCCTTGTATTTTCTCGAGAGCACCCCTCGGTGTATGCAAAATGCGGTAGGGTCTGCAACAGAAGCGATGTTACCATCGTCAAACATCTCCTCTCATATATCGGCCAGCCTGGTCAGTGCGGACCTCTGGTGGCGTTTTCTGGCCGCTGTCTCTCTGGGTTTTTGTCGTACGTTCGTCGGCCATGAGGAGTAATGAAGGTTGAAGGAATGGACGGCCCAGTGCACGAAAAGTGAACACTGCCAGTCGGCATCACAATCAAGCCTTTCTCGTGTATGGGCCTGGGTTGTCAATGAAAACCAGAGCATAAGTAACATACAGCATGCAACAGCATTAACGTACCCTCAGTAGCAAACCGAGCGAAAACTCGTCGAGTACTAGAGCAGACTCAAAAATCTAAAAATCGCGGATAACTAACGTTGAACATGCGTAGAATGTCACGACATGTAAAGGAACGCACCAGGCCATACGTCACTCACGATATCTTCCAACTGAAATATGCTCGGTAACTCGTTAAATACGTGTTCCCGCTCCTGGTTGAAATGAAGTTTACAAGGCTTGCACAAGCCCCAATGACCAAGGAAATCTAGGGGCCGCAAAGCATCGACGTTGGTAGGCGACACGGATGTCCACACGGATCTCCCCTTCGTGGCCAAAGCATTCCTACACTGTGTGCCACCGTCACAAAAAGGACTGGGAACCCCGCGTAAGACAACCCTGTATTGGTCCCAGCCATGGAGTTGCAGCATCAACCGGCCGTTGAAGCATCGCTTCAAGTCCTCCGAAGAGAGCTTCCAGTGGGTCCCGTGAGAGTCCTTGTAGCCGTCCAGGATGATATCCGTAGGAAGGTTGGCACAAAAATAGAAAGCGACAGGCAGTAGGTCGTGAAGATCGAGCTTCCTGGCAAGGTTGATAACCGCTATGATATGTGCCGCTGATAGCTCGATCGTATTGTCCCATACGTTGGGCGGTGATTCGAACGAGTGGTGAAAGGTCGGACACAAGTTGTTAGGTAGATGGGTCCGCAGTCGCGAGATACCCTCTGAGCGGAGATCATCGATTTCGTACTTTGTGCCCATTTGCAATAAGGCAGAGACGACGTTAAATGGGAGCCGTTTGCGATAGTGATAGTACCTAAAATACAGGTCTTAGTAACAAGTGAAGATCAAGCTGGAGCACATTGGACGTACTCTCTTCCATTGTAGAGCGCCGCCAACATATGATATACATCCGCCTTGAGGTCTGCTAGGTGTACAACGCTGTGCCCCTCATATGTCTCCTCGTCTAAGGGCTGTGGAATGCTGAACATATCGCGGAAGATGTCGGACTTGCTGGAGAGGACTCCTCGGTGCACGCAGAATGCGGTGCCTTCCGCGACAAGGACCACGTTCCCGTCGTCGAACCACAGATCTCCCTTTTCGTAGGCGCCACGATTCTCCGGCCCTCGTTCGTCGCTCTGTCTCCGCCGTCGTTTGGCGGTGTGTTCGGTTGACATTGGAGATGAGGACTTTGAGAAAACAATCCGCAAAAAGAAAGGTCGCGCCGAAGTCACAAACGCGATTGTCACGGTCACCTGACTGAGACAACTATTGGCGCTGCGCTGCATGTCACGATCGCGACTCACGGTCTACAACTCCCAGCATGTTCAAGAACCTGATCGTCAGATTCCGTTTAAATTTGGCAGAGGTATGCATACTTATTGCTATCAACTATCTTGCTGACTGAACGCAAGGGCACTGTGCTCAAGATGGCTCTATCTGGCACCCCTCAACGCCAGCGCCGCGTAAACAAAAATGCGAAACACCTTTCAGTTTCACTCGCGACTCCTCCTTTTGACATTGTCGATGCTATTCGGACTTTTGAAGCTTGACCGCCTTGACGAGCTGTCCGTGGCGGGATGCTTTCTCACCTCATATTCAAGTCCATATCAATGACGAAGAAGGCACACTTACACTGCGTAATCGCGTCGTCTCTGACACCGTAGTGGCTTCGTGGACACATGTCATTTGTCTTGTGACCACGACAATGACCCAAGACTCGTTCCAGCAGTTTCTCGATCTGTTCACTCCAGGATCAATACCTCAATTCGGCGCGCTCTGTTTTACGATACAACAACCATCGCGTCTCAATAGGTTCATTTTGGCTATTCTGGCTCGCAAATCGTCTCATCTGGCGTCGTTCGCAGTCACCAAGGAATTGGAGTTCGCGTATTCTCAGGTCCCTCACGACACCTTTGGTAATTCCTGGACGAGTTATACATCAACAGCCTCCGTTTGCTACGCGACCTGGGTCGATTTGTCTTCCCCTTCACGCAGAGCCGCCGCCGACGAATTTCAGCACTTCCGTTATGCCTCCCAACGCTCCATGAGACGATCAACACGTTTGCTTCACTCGCATCTAGCATCTAGTTGGGGTATGGGTATCTGACCCGGCTGCATATGGGTGCGTTATTACCACTACGTTCTCTGATGAACGGTCGCAGTGAATGACATTGCTCGCGGATCTTCCGACTCAATACCAAGATGTCTTGAATCGTCCATGTTATTCGCCTTTACAACCCCTCTATCTCCGCGCCGCGGTCACTAGGAGCGGAGAGTGGGACCATTTCGGACAGAAGTTCATCTTCGACCTTGTATGTGGATGTGCCAGTGCGATGCACAAGGTTCATGTCGGTGTTGAAGTGACGGCTACGAAGGGTAAGCTTGTTTTGCGTGGTGCTCACGAATACTCCTGTTCACTGACTGAAACCCGATGCTCGCCAGTACAGATCAGGTGCAGGTACCCGACGAAAGCATTACTCCGGCGATGCATTTACTAGGCGTGAGATAACTAACACCAAATCATCCTATGTTGTCACTATCCAATCACCGCTCAACATAGCATTCCCCTGTGTTGCACGTCTCTCCGGTCAGTGGAATGGGACGCCACCACGCCGATAAACAAGGCCCAGGCAACAACCGTCCGAACGTCCTGGAAATGGCGACTTGCCTATCTCGGCTAATCATACCAATGATCTACGCAATCGCCGTGGTTTTTCAACCACGTTCCCTTCCTCGTCCTCCCAGGTGCGTATTTTGACCATAAAATGTCTAATACTTCCGTGATCAAATCATCCAGCGGCACCGAATTCTTCGACTCTGTGTTCTGGAAAGCCCAGGTCGATTATGTGTGATGGACCATTGTTTTGCATTCTGCGAACGGTCCAAGCCCTCCGCTCCGGTGCAATGGAAAGCGACGAGTCAGACGGCACTTCAACATCCGAGGATTATCGCGCTGCCACTGCAACCGTGCTGCAGTATGTGTATGTATTGCAGCAACCTTCAATCACTGTTCCTGACGATCCCCCACAAAGCTGCTTATTGCAAGGGGGAAGTACGACTTGTCGGATGACGGTCCTAGGTTTGGGGGCGATCTCTGAATGAGGTCTGTAATCACTTACCACCCACCGATTTGTCAAATGGATTACACCTTACTCTATCTCTTACTATTCTCAGCTTGTCTTTAGACGAGTGCCACCTATCCGTCCGTTTCCGGCTTATTATCGTTACCGGATGCGACGGTACAATCCATCTCCCGGATCCCTCCAGGTATGTTCCGATGCGATTGTTTTCCGCTTCATTGGAGATGATATACTGTTTCTAGTGCCTTACCCCAGTGCCTTACCCCACATTCTGACAAGGAGCATCTGCCATTCGGCGAATCAGTTCTAGTGCTGTCTGCGCTGTCGGATCTAGGTCTGATCCTCTTTGTATTCTCATTTTGCGTTTACGGTGGACAACAAAGCTGTATCGAATCGTGAATTGCAAATGAGATCATCCGCCTGGTATTCCCTCCGACCTCACAACTAGTAACGTTTTCTCCCTTTTCCACTTCCAAACGATGACAAGAGAAATACCACCGCTAATACACACCGTTTCCATAGTTCTCCATGGGCATCGTTATCGTTCAGGATAAGCTTTGTGTCCGCCGAAGGAGCCTCAGAACGCTATGAGGTGGAATCAGCACAGCGAAACTTCCTTGATTATCTAGCCGAAGCAACTCCACTTCTTACTCCACATGCAACATCCTCTTCATCCACCATCTTCCTCTTGCTCAAACTCCTGGGTGATCTGTCCCGCTTACATCTCGGATGCTTTTTCTTTGTCAGAGTCTACCCCAGACCCTTCTCGCAGCGGTTCGCTGGTAAGTCCGTCCGACTTCCATTTCCCCTCAACCAGACGCGCCACGTTGCTGTCCGAGGTTCGTTTCGCGCGGAACGTTTCGGGGCCACTAGCTCTTCTGGGGACTCATTTGGTGCGTGAATCTTGAATCTCGTCACTCTTGGCGTTCATATTCGAAGGATCAACCAATCTCACTCGCAGCAAGACCACGGAATAACGGGACTGCGTCTCATTTGTTGAAGAGGCAAAAGCCACTCCCACCCCTCTACGAACCCTGCGTTCTACCGGCGCCCGAAGTTGATGATGTACGTATACGTACATGCGTTACTAAGTTCTACGTCTGCTCGTTTTGAGCGACGCAGCACTCATTGTGTGTTTCGCGGCAGAACGTCTTCTTTCGGAACCCACAAGTTCTTATTGACTGGACAATTACCAACCCTGTGAGAACCTCGCATGCCGGTTCCGTGCTGGTGGTGCATTACGGTTTCCTTGAAGGATCGCGGGTAGACCTTCCATGTCTGCCAGTGAGAACACGTCCGGTGTTCATCGTGCAAGGGACATGCACACAGTACGTTCCATCCTCCCTGTCGATGTGCTGTGACTCTGCTGCTCACGAATCTCAGCCTTAGGTAGGCAAGTTACTTCCACACTCATTGACGTCGCCGGTAGCATAGGCCCTCTAGGCCTCATCGACACGGATCTCACCACAACACTATCTCGTTCCCAAACTGCCTTGAACGATCAATCATCACCTCCCATCATCCATTTCGCAGAACAAAGAGATGAGAAAACACACATTTTACGTACATACCTGATTCCTCTCCCTTGCCCAAACTGACTCCTCCTTCCTCTCTCGCAGGTTCTTTCCCCCCACATGGACCCCCCTTGCGGGTTCGGACATCCCTGGAATGTTCTCTAGGAAACTTTGCCAGACACATCCCCGAGGTTGGGTGCGTTTCTTTTGATGGATTCGTGGGAGAGGAGGAGCACAGGTAGGTCAAGCTGGCTGACGATGTTTAGCATCTCTGGCCAATGACGGAGTTAGGCTCAGGCCGCTTATAGCGGAACTGCCGTAGCGTCCCCTCACACGCGAGAAAGGAAAAGTG
The DNA here is from genome assembly GCA_021029105.1 of Cristinia sonorae. Taxonomy (NCBI): domain Eukaryota; kingdom Fungi; phylum Basidiomycota; class Agaricomycetes; order Agaricales; family Stephanosporaceae; genus Cristinia; species Cristinia sonorae. The sequence goes on from JAEVFJ010000011.1 coordinate 740,804, forward strand.
ACGCATGGGTTGGACGGTCGTTGCAGAAGAAACCCCAGACGGCCTGATGGAAGACGTTCTCCCTGCCCCGTTGTATACGCTGGTTAACTCTCTGCCGAGTTAGAGAGGGGAGGGGTACTGTTTTTGCAACTCAACAGAAACCACCCCTCCACCTATTAATATTGTATACCCATACACCCTTGGAGTAGGGCACCGGAGTTTGATTGTTTCAATGTGGATACCTCCGTGGGTAAGGCAACACAGAGTTATGGAGATCACCTCCCTCTCGGCGTCCGTTCCAAGACAGACGAACAGAACAGACGATGTCAATCCTTTCTACCCTCCGCAGTGGCGAACTGTAGCTCCCTCCCTCCGATGTCGGACCTGGGGGCCATCTCATCTCTCCATATCGCTGTCAACGTCGACAGTGTGGGCGCGGGGTCGGCGAGAGGTGCGCCGAGTGGTTTGGAATTTCTGTTCTTGATTGCGTATGTGGCTAGGGATTCCGATGTAAAAGGTTTATGTGGAGGCCACGAGGGCAGGGAAACACGCCCAAGGGGGATAACCTCCCCCATTCTGAGGCACTAAAGCCTAAGGACCGTCGTACGATTTCCATCTGGTGGCTGGCTCGAAATAATAATAAATCTGTTGTTCTGCGTAAACGCGTTTTGCAATAAGGTCTCATCTTGATCATCTGTAACTGAGGCTAGCGTCCACTAAACCCATCCGTGCGCGTTTTTTTAGGTTCCCCCCATGGCCAATTCCCTCCGAGTCCGAGGTCGGCTTTGGCGATTTTGAAAAAGTCTCTTTTGCAACGTTTTCAATACCGCCTTCATGCGAAACCTTAACGACGGTCCACCCTCTCTCCATACTTACCCATTCTCAATCAAGTAAAGTGTAACAAAGTCGGGGTCTGACTATACCCCGCCCCCCTCTCTCCCTCCTATTTGGTTTCCACCCGTCAAGCCACAAAAACACGATTCTTTGATCAGATCGTCCGGTCCCCGCAATCAATCCTTCTCATTTCTTCCCCACACGACAAGTGCTACATATCAATCCTTTCCATTTCATTTCCCCACACGCGTACTACGACTCGGACTCTCCCCGCACGACGGTCGTAAATCACGCATCAGAGAGCTCGAGAGAGAGAGAGATCATCGCACTCGCACTTTCACAACGTCCTTTCGACACCGCATGGGCACATACATACAGGTTCCCCAAAGCTGTCAGTGTCCGAAAGAAAGATGAAATATTCCGCTTCCTCCCCGTTCACGCGACGCTCTCACTTTCAACACCTAATCAATCGTGAACGACCATAACCTCACCTCCACACCGTCCAACAGTCAACGTCAACAAGGACCTACACCCCCGTCATCGTCGGTCCCGACGACCCTGATCAACCCATTGACAGTCCCGACGATACGATTATACGATACACGATACACGATACGATCGTATGTTGGAAGTGTGGTTTTTTTTTCGGTTTTGACAGAACCCTAACTTTCAATTAAAAAATGAACTTGCATGTATCGTCCTGGGCCCTGGGGGGGGGTACTTTAATCGATCTCGAAGGGAGGGGGCAGGGAGACTGAAACGAACTTGGCGATGGGCGACGGTTCGGTGGTTGTCATGTGGTTTTTGGTTTTGAGCAATGTTTCAACATGTACAACCTTGTGTGTTCATGCACCGATTTTCTCGTTGTGGTTGTGAGCAGTTGAGATCGTTTCGACAACTTTTGTTTTTGCAACCCTACCAAGCCCAAGCGCGACCCGCAGTCTCCAGGCGATGTTGCGAAAAACTTCCTTTTAGGCATTTTGCAAGGGGGTTCAGAGATAAAAAGAGAGAAACAGAAAACGAGAAAGAGAGAGAGAAGAGAGAAAAAGAACAGAAAAAAGCTATCATACACAGGGGTGGTGAGAGAGTCTGGGAGCGGTCAGAGTAGTCACAGAGACAGAGACAGAGACAGAGGAGGAGGAGAGTGGCAAAAAAAAAAGAAAAAAAAAAGAAGAACCGGTGTCGTCGTTTTAGCGATGAGGAGTCGGGGACGAGGTCAAGAAATGGAGATGGTACAGAGAAGAGTAAAATGGGGGGGGGGGGGGGATACTTTGGTACAAGAGGGACTTTTGTGCGTTGTGCGTGAGGCGAGCGGGCATTCCAGATTGAAGGGTGGATGGGGGGTTTTTCAGGGCGACGGAGAGGCAAAATAGGGGATAGGATTAGGAATAGATGAGATGAGAGGAGACCGTAGAAGAGACGAGGGGGACATGAATAGCGAGCGAGGGGCGAAGACGAGGACGAGGGGTGGAGGAGTATTGAGGACCGGTTATCGTTGAGTGAGAGGAGAGAGGAGAGGAGAAGGGAGGGAGAGGGAGGGAGAGAGGTATCGCGCGTGAAATTTCGTTCGTCGCAGGTCCGTCGCGGTCATGTCATGAAAAAGAAGAGAGAGAGGAAAATCGAAACAGCAAGCGTCGCGAGCCCCACAAGTGTCGTGAGGGTGAGGCCAGTTTCATGAATCACGACATCTCCATCCCATTCTCCTGCTTCACCTTCACCTCCATCTCCCTCCTACTCTTCCTCCCCCTCTCCCCTTCCTCCTCCTCCTCCTCCTGCTCGTCATGTTCATGCTTATCGCTCCCCTCCTCGTCCCCATCGAACGACCCGCTCGCGCTCGCGCTCGGACTCAAACTCATACTCATCCCGCCCATCGTGCTCGGCCTGTCCATATCCTCATCCGCATCGTCGCTCGAACGCGTGAAATGCTTCGTCGCCCCACCGGCCGTCGCGCAGTCCTCCTCCATGTCCATCTCCTCGACGCTCTCCAGTTCAAACCCGTTGAACTTCTTCGTGGACGATTGCGAGCGTTTGTGTTTCGACGACGACGAAGGCGACGAGGAGGAGGAGGACGAGGAAGGGAGGTTGGAGAGGTCGACTTCGTCGTGCAGCAGCAGCCCCATGTCGTCTTCCCCACTCGTGCCTGTCCCTGAGCTTGTGAGCGGCGTCGACGACGATCCGGAAGGCGGTGTTGGGATCCCTCCGCTGCGGTACGTCTGCAGCTGCTGTTCCAAGTCGCGGTTGCGGGACGCTTGTGCTGAGACGAGTTCCTGGAGGTAGCTAGAGACACGCATATAATCAATGAGCTGTTTGCCAAACACAACGGAGGGGCTACTTACCGAATATATTCGACGCTCTTCCTGAGGATCATGCCCTTGTTCGCCTTGACAGCCCCGCTCTCCTTCCCATCCTTGCCCGAATCCTTGCCGTCCTTCCCGCTGTCCTTGTCGTCCTCCCCGTCGAAGCCACCGACAGGCGACGTCGGCGACAACAGCCCGTCGTCGTTGGTCGCCAACGCCGAAGAGGGGGTCGCTGAAGGGTCAAGGAGACATTCCGGAATGAGCGTCGCCAATTCTGAGATCTTCTCGTTGATGTTGTCCCGACGCCTCCGCTCAACTGCGTTGTGGCTCTCCCGACGCCTCCTGCGCTTCTCGTTCGCCAGCATCGCCCTACATTTGTCGGAGGGAGCAGGAGCGGACCAAATCGGAGACGGTCAGCGGGAACTCCCGAGAGAAGGAGTGGGGGTTGACACTCACTGCTTTGTCGCCATGTCACCGGGCGGACTCTCCCCCTTCATGCTCACCGTCGTCACCCCTCCTCCGTTCATTCCGTTCAGCCCGGGCCCGGCAATGCCGACGCCGCCGACGTTGTTCAGCACCAGTCCGTTCACGTCCTTCGGCGATACGCCGAGCGGGTTCGTGAAATTCGAGAATCCACCTGCCGGATGAGCCGTGAGTTCTTTCGGTCTGACCGGGCTGGATAAAGCTGAGAAAATACCTACCGTGGACACTTTCCGGCGTGGGCAAGCTGAACTCGCCCGCTTGCTGGTTGTTGTTTGTCGGGATGAACCACCCGTTGGTGTGCAGACTCAGCGGGCTCGCCGGTCCACGTCCGTTCGCCGCACCGTTGCTTCCAGGGATCACCAGTGGCTGCGCGTGTCTCTGCAGCGGCGGAGGGCTGACGCTGGACACGCTGTTGCGCTTTGTCCGCGTCCTCCTCGCGGGGCCCCCGTTCGTGCTCGGAGGGTTCGCAGGATCCGCAGGCGCGGCGCCGTTCGTGGACGCACGGGAACGCGAGCGCGAGCGGTTCCCGAACTCTGCCTGCCCGGAGACGGGCGAGGGGGTCTGGCGGATGTGGCCGTTGTGGTAGGACTCGGAGGTGGTGGTGATGTTGGAGAAGTTGGAGATGCCGGAGATGTGGGAGTTGAAGCTGGAGACGGACGAGGGCTCGCCGCCTGCGGAGGTGGGCCCGTGCGAGGACCCTGGTGGCTCGTAGCGCATGCTGGAACCGATGGCGGGGACGGTCGAGTTGAAGTGGGTGTGCGAGGAGAAGTCGTGGAGGGGGTGCGAGCCGTGGTTGTGGAGGGAGCCTGCGTGGTGGGACGACTGGTGGGCGTGCATAGAGGCATGGTGGGAGGAGGGGGGCAGCGAAAAGGCGGAGGAGCCGGGAGCGTAGTTCTGGTGATGGGACGAGTGGTGAGAGTGATGCTGGGTCGGGGCGGAGATGTCGAAGATGTTGTGGGTGTGTGGCCGGTAGTCGTCGTATCCGTTGGCGGGGGAGTGTGTTGATCGCTCGTGGGAGGAGGGATGGTGGTGGTGGTGTCCCGAGGATGCCGAGGTTGCGGGGTTGTTGATGAGGCTGGCGAGTTCCTCAGTGAAGTCCATGCTGGAGCTGCCGTCGGAGGATGCGCCAGGGAACTTTCTGAAGCTCTCTGGGACGGAGAGGTAGGTCGGGGGAGTGACGAAGAGGTTGCTGGTGTCGAAGTTCGAGGAGGTGTTGTTGTTGTTGTTGTTTGAGCTGCCCCCCGGGGTGCTGTCTGCGCTTGGCGGAGTTGAAGGAGCTGGTGACGGGAGATGAAAGCCCTCTGTCCTGGAGAGGACCTGTGGTTTGTAGGAGGCAGCAGAGTAGAAGGCGGTCGACATGGAGGACGTTGTGTTCGTTGTTCGTTGTCGACGAAAGAGCGAGGATGGAGGGGAGGGGATTGAAAGAGGATTAGTGCGGGGTAATGCATCAAATCAGATCTTGCATATATAAATCATCATCAATTCCAACCCGAATCATTTCTCTCACTCTCTTTCACCTCCCTCTCTTCCTCCCTCCCTGCCCGACGCTTTCTGCTCTGGCCCATGAATAACCTCTGCCTGCTGCTGTGGCCACTCCTGCCCGTCCCCCCCGCCGTCGATGTGCGCGACGACGACGGTGGGCACGCGTGTGGCCAATGGGAGGGCGGCGTCTTTAAGGAGGCCCGGACGGCCGGCTACCTCGCATCCAATTTGCACCCCTTCCCCGCGCTTACCGCTCTTTCGGTGCTCGATCACAAACCCAATCTGGATGAGCGGTGTGCAAAGAGGGCCAAATACCCCATAAACAAGGCCAAGCAGGTGGGCCGGGCCTGTCCTCCTCGGTCTGAGTCTGAGTCTGACTGAGAACTCCTCCACCCCCTCTCTCCCCATCTCTGCTTCCGCCCTCTTTGTACCCCCTAGCACTCGACGAGCTGCGCACCGTACGCGCCCCGTCGTCGCGAAAACAAATGACGTCGTCGCTACTAACCAGCCCCTTGCGAGCTAGGAACCAATCGTTCAAACAAGCCTATGTTGCTCCACAAAAACGTTGCCGCGAGCATACCCGTTTTCCCCCTAGATCATCACCAGTAGTCAGCTTTCCTTCTCGAGCCAAACATATCTGATGTATTCCTTTCCTCGCTCGACTTGCAATCGCACATTGGATCAAATGCTAGCTTCGTACGATTTGTTGTTCAGAGGGATGCTTATGATGTTGTCGGGCTGATATCGGAGGATAGATATCGCGGGCGGACGACGGCCGTTTGATATTCTATGACGTCGGCGTTATATCATATCTACTCTCTCTGTCAGCGCAGGACGCTCTCAGGATTCCAACGGACAACTGGCATCTCCATGCTACATCTGCACATACCATGCAGCTCGTCACCTCGTCACTATTTCACAAACACATCATCGAGCAGGCCCTTCCTCATGGTCTGCCAGAGAAGCAGACTGGAAAAACGTCAACGTACACCTGCAATCGATCCTATGTAATAGCAATCCTAATCGGCCATCATCATCGTCATCGTCATCTAACCTCACGCCCGCTCTAACAGCCAACCATCCAGGATTCCGTTCACATACCCCACACTGTTTCCTAGAATAACCCCTCCCACGTCCAACATGCAACACTTCTACCCAACGCACACGGTGCAACGCTTCTGCTCAAGCCTAACGCAGACCACACCGTCAAATTACACCGCCTCAATGTTTCTCCCTTTCCGCCTTCCTCTCTTTCATTCGACCTTCCCTTCGAGTTCTGAGCTCACCTTCTCCTCCTAAGCCATACTTCTTACTCACGCTCCCAATAACCCGATCCCAAAAGCAGCACCAATCCCTGATTCTTGCGATTTCCATAGGTATACCAAACAGTTAAGCATCTGGCAACGGACATCCGCACGGCGGAACACGCGGCGCACCCACAACTCGCATATACCCGCCCTCCAATTCCAAATTCCAAATTCGCGTCTCTCTGGTTGGCAACCGCGTCGTCAACGCAGCGGCAAAAGGAAAAAACAAAATCATACAGCCTTTCGGACGCGAAACGGTCCAGAGCTCGAGCTCGAGGCATCATCATCACGATCATATATCGCTCTGTTTTTTTTTCTTTTCTTCATTTTTGATCGACCCTCGGACGGGGCCCCCATACTTCGCATCCGGGGATATCTCGTATCTGGTCATCGACTCTCGAGGGAGGGATGTGGGGCGGTGCCGAGAGGGCGAGGTCGACCTCACCTCACATCTCACTTCCTGAGTTCCTCCCCCGCCGCCGCCGCCATCGCCGTCGGGGTAAAAAGAACTGGGGAAAAAGGAATAATAATATCCTTGGCGGACGCGCATTTCTTTGTCCCTCCATCCCTCCTCGGACTCGGGAGGGACCGTGTTCGAACGGTTCTTCCTGAACGTTGAAAACCACGACCATCGTTGAGTATGACGCGGTTACATGAACGCGTCGTCATCCTTGGGTTTCTTTCTTTCTTTCATCCACGGCGGGTGCGATGATGGGGGTGTGATTTTTTTTCGGGTCCGATAGGACGGGGCGGGTGGGTATTCCTCCCACCGTCGCCGTCGCCACAGCGACGGTGATATCTGGGGTGCACGTCTCTGGGGGTAATGTTGGAGGAGCAGGAGCAGGGGGCGGCGGGAGGCAACCGTCGGTAAGTCTCTTCCTCCCCCCCTTACCCTGGAATGTTCATTGCTCAATGATTCATGCGCGCCGCTCGCTCAGGTTTCGAGATATAATTGTCACAGTTGTTCATCATATCATAGGACTATACTACTACGTACGCGTTCATATATATTTTTTACTTCGGTTGGTATTATTGATTCGTTTCCACAGCCACTCTAGGTATCGGTACACGAGCAACGACCTTCCTCCCCTCCCCGTCGTGCGTGGCCGCCAAACTTTCACTGTAAGTGAGTAGTTGGCGACCCCTCCGGATGAAGTCGTTCTTACGTCCTCTGGCAAGGTTGTTCGGAATGTCCACTTGTCAAGACTTCGTCAAGATGTAGTACTATCACCCGCCTGCTCTCAACGGGAAACTGTCGAGTTCCAGCAAGGCCAATCCTTTGAACGTTCAAACTCGCGGTACACCATTACACCGTCAAATTCACCACCACCCACCGCCGTTTGAATGGATGGATGGTTGAATGGTTGAATACGTATATGCCCATGGCGAGGAAAGAAAGCACCCCCTTCTTCGGCACGTCCGCGGCGCCGCTCAAAACGCAAAACGCACAAACGCTCCCATCCTCATCCCTCTCATCCCTCTCATCCCTCTCATCCCTGTCACCGTGAGGTTCCCACCGTTAACTCAATACCATATCACACTATAACACCGATCCTTACTGACGAACGGAATATGACTCAATGAAAGAGGGAAGAGGGGAAGAACACCTGCCCACCTCCCCTCTACCCCCCTCCCCCCAGGTTGACAGGTTCTTGTCTTTTTCCCCACAGTCCCTCCTCCCTCCCCTCCCTCCCCTCGTGACCGTGGGTGTATTTGCTCGGACCTTGGAGCCTAAGCGGGGGAGGGGGAGGAAGGAAGTGGGAGAGAAGGGTTTGAGTTGGAAAAGGTCACGGTCCGGGAGCAATAGCAATAGAGACCTTGGGATGCGCGTGTCCGTGCGGGGTTTCGTTTGGGTTTCGTTCGTCTTCCTCCTCTCTCTCTCTGTTGTCCTCACTTGGTGTTGGACTTACGATAACTCGTCGCGGTCTACGTCTTCACTCAGGCAACACCCGTATTACTCCAATACTACTAACAGAACCCAGACATTCGGTCCTGACATACTTTACCTTCCCCCCGTGAGAACCTCAAGAACGAACTAGAGAACCAGACAGCCTTCGTTTGATCTGACAAGCCCGAGCCGTTCCCGGATCCTCTCTCTGTTCATCCGCTGGATGGAGAGAAGTTATTCTTGGGTGGGGGTGGGGTTCTGTGCTTTTGTTTGATCAAGGGGGACTTCGGAGGGATGTTAACGTTAACGTTAACGTAGATGTTACAACTCAGCTTGGCTCGTCTGGTTCCATTCTTTGAGGTGGGGTTTTTGATGTTGCACACTGTCCGATGCGGGTCTCCCTTTCAGCCCCGGACGTGAACACCCTCAACCCGCCCGATACAACTTACCAGTAAGTTTCTACTATCAAGCTCAAGCTCAAACTACCGAACACACCCACACACCCACACACCGTCCGTGTTCCGTTCGGCGTTCGGAACCGTCAGATCCAAGTAACACAGCTCTGACGGAATCCAAAAGTCTCCTCCTGTGCAGAGAGAATACACCCGTGGTGTTGAAGTCCCTTCTCGGGACGTTTCTTCACACCCCGTCGAGCCGTCCGAGGAATGTGAACAGTGCTGGCGGGTCGGATCCTGGTGAGGCGTTGGTGGAGTTTAACGCAAGGACGTTGATCAAGAATCGTACTATTGACTCGGAAGAGCGTGTCGTTGGTTGGTTAGTTGGTGAGATCCGTTTGGCTCGTTGGACACTGGGAGGGGGACTGTAATGGTTACGTCATTGCTATTTGTGGGCGGGCGCTTCTGTGTTTGTGGCGTCGGGCACTTGGCCGACTTGACGACCTGAGGTTGGACAAACATTTCACGTCCATACTACTGTTACATTAGTTGCAGTGAGTGTTTCTGGGAGCACGAGAAACGCGTTAGATACTGTGTTGAAAAGGTGAAGGTGAAGGTTTTTTTTTTTGGAAATGTTTAGACCAAGCTTATCTGACCATTTCTCGGACTTGATTCAGGAATGGATATGTTTGTTGTACACTGTACAATGCTCAACGACAACGCATCGTCCAGATGTACAGTACACGGTAGAAACACCGCCGCAACCACAACTGCGACGATCACGGTGTTCCTGTCTCCTCGAATCACAGCAAGGTCCGTTCTTCCAAGCTCCGGTGAAATTCATAAATCCTCTGGGGTATGTTACCTTCTAATCCAGTCTGCCAAGCTTTGACGGTACGAGAAGGACGCGGACGCAGACCGACGATCAACATAGGTGAGTCCTTATGGATGTACGATTGGTTGGAAAGGGGAATTCCTGGCTTACGGTTACAGGGACACTGGCACATCTTTCTGATGCCAGGTGCTCCAGATCCGTATTTCCTCGGCCGAAGACCAGATACAATCTCGTTTCAGAGTCGGCTGGATGCTGGATTGCTTACTCGGACAGGGACGGCTGGCGGCTGCCAGTGAGGGGAAACCTGGGAGATGGAAATCCTGAAGGATTCCGAGGCCGCCAGGTGTTCTTCCGCGAACCTCGAACCCTCTAGCCCTTGCACAGGGAGACGCGGTTTTTTTGGGGGTTTGCTATGTATGTGATGTGTTGCGTTCTGTTGCGAGGATGTGACATTGACTCAATGTCAGACATCCCTCAACCAATCTCCAGCCTGAGGATGACACCCATGATCCCCAAACATCGTGGCCACCCTTCCGTTCAATCCGATCACAGTCCGTCAGTTTTGTCTCCCGCGCGTTTTTTGTCAGTCTTCTACGTCATGCAAGCGTTCATTGATCTCTTTTCATTTCACAGCGGAGAGACGACGTCCGTGAGGCGTGTTTCTGTTTTGTACATAATAAGAGGGACCAGGGACACACGTCTGTCTCTGCGTGCTTCTCGTAGGCTTCTTATTGCCCTCGACCTCACCGTTCAGTCCCGAATGGTCGGAAATCCACAAAGCACTGAAATCAAAGCAAGCAGCACCGTGACGCCCCCTCCCGACAGCGCTCCGTCCCTTCGTGTTGGAACTTGGCTCTGGGCCTTTGGGTGAGGATGGTCCGATCAAGGTGTGCATCATTCCATTCCTCGAGGTGGCGTGCAAAAAAAAACATGGGAATCCCTGGGGAGCGGCGCGCTGCGGAGAAGGTCGGTGGGTGGCTTGAAGCGAGATTGTGCTTGCTGCGCAAGAGCTTCGTGGCGTTGTTGGGCGTTCAATGGTTGTGGGTCCACCACAGCATCGTCTAGCCCCGATCATCGCTGACGATAGCCACCCCTCGAGGACGTTTACTAGAACACGTGGGTTGCGTGCACGTCCTGTATTCCTTACTCCATCGCTACATCTTATGGACGTCGATTTTGAGTCAGGACTCTGACGGCGTGGGCGATATTGGCCGGCAGACTGGGTTTTCCCTCGACATGAGGCCTGCTTCGAGTGGGTGCAAGGGCCGCCTTGACCAATACGGTCTTCGTGTTTGTGCGGCTGGTATTGTCTTGGATTAATACTATGACCGACCTTCCGAGGTGAACGTTTCTCTAAGTCCGCTCATCGGCCAAGGGAACATTCGTGCGAGTCCCTGCAGCATTGCTCGCTTGACGATGCTCGATTCCATCAGGTTTGAGGATAACCCGATTCCTCTCTCCTTCTCAAAGGATATCTGGTGAAACATACTCTTCTTTTGAAAGCACCAGGTCTTGTGGAGCTGATTTGGTTGCGTCCCTGACCGACGCACCAGAAGGCTACATCTCCACGCCTTCCAACCGATCCCAATTCAAACAATCGTCTCTGTTCTGGAGTTGGTTCTAGGCATCTCCAAGAGCATGGGCATGTGTGTACCTCTCCCATCCTATTGTTTTGTTTTTTTTGATCCTACGTATTGAATGGGAATACTCACCACTTCCACGACAACTCCCGCGAGGTTGCTCCTCAATATATTTCACTCCATCTTGAGATCGCCGGTCGGCGATTACAGAACAATTCACTGGAAGAGGTCAATTCACTTGAACATAATCCCTCAGGCCTCAGTAGTTATGTCTATTGAGTTTGGTGCGAGATATCCATGTCCGAGGTGCGCATTCTCTCAAGCGGGGATAAATCGAATATGACATTCCGAATCCAGTGTGTAGGGGGTTCCGAGTGGCGCGCTACCTTACTGCCTTGAAGAGTGTTGCTTAACCTATGCGTGCTCGTCATGAAAATCTCCGGTGCGTACGACTCTGGGAGTCGCGCAATCCGAAGAACGGAAGCTCACTCTCACTGCCACGGCTGTCAACAGAACTCGCGGTCGGGTTCTGATAGCTGCCTCCTACGGTAAATCGGTGAGTCAGTCGGATGAGTCAAAGTCGATACGGAAGTCTTCCAGGGGGGGGGCAAGTAAAGCACAAGAGAACCCCAATCCGTCAATGCGCCTGCCCGTCCCGTTGCTGTTGTCAATGGAACCGAGATGAGAAGTACGCGCTTCTAATGATCTACCTGCTTCGGGTGGGTAAAGTTGGGACGTTCGGAAGACGGGACGACAAGAAGGAAGCGGAGGGGGGTTCAAAGTTGGAAAAGCGATGATCTGGGGTAAGTGAGTGTGGCAACGAAGGGATGGCTATGGGCCGAGAGTAAGAGCTAATATTAGTACTGAATGCGATCATCACGAAGGATAGCCACCATGAATTTCCTGCCAGGAAGCTCGAGATCTGCGTTGTGGCGAGGGTGAGGGACCGACGGCCGGAGTGGTTGCAAATAGGTAGTAGACTTGCTATGTGCAGACACAAAGTTGAGCTTACCGTTCTCAGATATCTGCGAGGTTTCGATGAGCGTGGCATAAAGTTCTTCCACCCTATGAATAAACCAGAAAAGACAGCGCAAACGGCTATGCACGAGCTATCCATCCAATAACGCGATACATAGCTTGTGCATAGCATCTGCGCCGCTCTCCGATAATCAAAGATAAGCGCAAGAAGAGGAAATACGAAGTTCCAGCGCTGCAGACCATATGGACAGTGCTGAGCCCCGACCCGACAGTTCCGGAGCCGTAGGAGGACGAAGGTGATGGGACGGGCGGCACTGGGAACCGAGCATGAGGAGACTTTCCCAGTACGGTCGCTGTAGCTCAAGTAGTCGTGCATCAAGGATTCAACACTGCGAAGGTTTGATGGTCGTGAAAAGTGTGCTGGATTGGATCGGCGGTGCGCATCGGCAGAGGTGAGGCGATGAAAAAGTGAGTGCAGCGTCGGACACTGGAAATGAAGGCGGGGGAGGCCCGACATCCGCATATCTGCATCCGAAGACAGTTCTCCGGTGCCTTCTGGAAGTCCTGTCAAATAGAGGGACTCAGCATGGAACAGTGGTGCCAGAAGCTGCTGTGATTTGATAACTTACCTTCGTTCATATCATATCTAGGAGTGGGTATCTTCAGGCGATGAGCTATAGTATCCGACAACAGAGAGCCCCAGACGGTATGAATTGTCGGCGTATGTTTATGGATCATCTTGACGAGAGGACCAGGGTGCGCAGCTCGGCACGGACAATGCTCGAGGAGAAGACGTCTAGGATGTGACAGGCCCCGCACAACTTGTCCGAACATTGTCGATGAGCCCATGAAAGTCTTGCTTGGCAGTCACGAAATTCATCACTAGGGAACATATGAGCGTGAGGAAATGATGGACGTCGGAGGTAAACCAAACGTACCGAAGTGTCGAGTACACATCGACTTCATGGGTAGACGTCGTGAATGAATCAGGAGGAACCGTCAAATCGGGAAAGACGGGTCGGACAACGGATTCAATCTCGTGGAAAGATCGGAACGTAGAAGACAAAATCCAGTTTGACGGTGATATCGGATTGGTTACTTGAAGAATAACCAACAGCTATGGAGCTGGTGGCACATGGCTGCGAGCGAGACGCGTTGGCTGGAGGTGAAATGCGAAGGTAAGAACAAGCTTCTCTTGTGTGGGCCTATTGCGGGGAGACGTGGAGAAACCTCGCGTGATACACAACGGGCATAGCGCTCGGGCACAATACGACGGATCTGGTACGCATAATATGGCGGGTCGACTATGAATAGAGGTCTTGAGTGGCAACAGAATTCTAGAGCATCGTTGACGAGGGACTCCGCGTGTAGCTTGGACAAATGCACTCTTCGCAGCGCCCTGGTCAAAGTCAGGATTGGCCAATACAAGCATGCTCCGAGATCATTGCATACGGTCAGGTATGAACCCTTGCTTGGCGCAGTGGATGAGAATCTTCGTTCTGATGCAATGAAGAGCCGGGTGAATTGCGAATGGGAATCAATATGGCGAGGCTTACCATTCGACGGAGGAAACTTGGGCCAACACACCAGGGCACCACACCCTCACCAATGCCGAGGAAGCTTCCACCAGGAGCTGTAAATAACATCGGCCTCCGTCAGCCATGATATCATGGTTCGACAACAAAGGTGGTACATACCAGATTGAGACATACATCAACGCATTGAGATCCTGACTCCGTCTATGACTGCTGCCGAACGGGACGCCCTCCGAGTCATTGGTCGTAAACGGACGGAATATCCTCAACATGCTTCCTGGCCCGAGCATAGTCCGACGTTCGAGGGTCGAAAATAACAGTGGGGGTTCCCATAAAAGATGTGAAGTCGTCCATCAGAACGTCGGTATCAGTAGGACGTGTGGTTGTTGAACGAATGTCGGTCGAATGGCGAGGATCCAAGACAACTACTATGATGCAGCTGCATCGATGGCAGACTGAGGGCGGGAAGCGCGTCAAAGCGTCCACCGGTTACAACATTACCGGTCGCCCTTTCCTACCGCATGAGAGGATTTGGCCGGACGAGGTACTATTGGTCGAGGGAACATCCGAGGAGTGGGAGTGTGAGCCTGAATCAAGGAAAGTATGGAAAGCCGGACTGTCGAGCTTCGTTAAGCGATGAGCAATGATCCGCAATTGCCTTATGAGGAAAGTGGACCTCGGGAACCCCGACGAGCAGTGCGAGGGGAAATTACCTTGCTGATGTATGTTGCAACTTGTGTTATGAAAGTCGGTCACCAGTACCTCGAGAGGAGGTTTGAAGTGTTGTGCCGATTTCTGAGACTGAGGACTTGGAAATGTAGAAACGAAAGGTAACCAGATTCTCGCCTCATGACCCTTGCTTTGAAAAGGCGGGTCCACGTGTATAGGCGCCCCGCCTTGTACAAGCGACCCGCCTTTGCGAAACCCTTCTCGGCTTTGCTGGCAACCACCACCTCACTACAAATACTGACGGGTAGAGCACAACCTCTGCGCAGCCAGTGTCTTTTAGCTCCTGTGCAACTCGTTAATTTCTGCCCTTTTTCCACCAAGCAATCTTGGTTCTCATCCCGCCCTATGTCATCATTATCCGGTGAGCTTCCTGTTCACGTCACATGATCTTGTGGACCACAAGACTGTCACCTAAATTGGGACATCACATGATTTAATGACATCATTTCTTCCAGCCTTTCTGCCGTTTGTCCTCGATCCCTTTGAAGGTGAACTGGTGCTTCAAATATTAGAATTGTTACACAGTATTAGGGACTACCAGCTTCCGCTGGATGCAAGTAGACTTCTAACCCGAATGCGGGCTTGGAAGGACGCCCGTTTGCCTTCGTGTGAATCAGACATGGCTGGAGACGGAACCAAGTTCAGACAACAGGCAGCGGGATACAGTTGAGGTAAGTACCAAACTATTTCCAATGCTTGGATTCTTATTGAGAGCTACCTTATTTCAGACCACAGGACTAGTCCTATCAAGGTCGCAGGCTTGCCGCTTCCTCGCCAGCGGCAGCCCCCTCTGAGTCACGATATTCTCAGGTTCACACATTGGGTGTACGTGGGCAAGGTATAACCTTGTTGCCACTACCCCCTATCACAAATACATACTCTGGTGAGTCGTTTGCAATGCTTCAATCATCATCGCTCATGATCAATACCGATCCTTCGACGAGCTCATCAGATTCCCCCCACCAGAGGTCACTTCCACCAGGCGAGTGTGCCTCCGAGTCTTCTGCTTGTAAGTTTTATATTCTGAGCAAAGATGAGCAGCAGACTTCATACTTCTCTTTTTCAACAGCAGAGATTTTGTTGAAAGTTCTCAGCATGAAGAACATTGCCAAACTAGAAGTATAACAGAAACGCACCCTCACTGTCCAGCCTCTGCATATTATAGTAACTCTTGTGCTCGTCACGGTGTCAAGGCTCGCAAGAATTCCTCCCGCACAGCTCGCATGCCTTGCAGCGGGTGACCGAGTACGTCGAACACAACGATCTTATACTAGATCTGAATGACTCTTGAGCTAACGAGATCATTCAGAAGATGGTCTACGATCCTCTGGTGTTGTGTTGTAATCATACATGCATGACGTTCAAGCGCAAATATCATCCTTAGCAAAAGTGGTGTAAAATGTCAGCGACGACTACAAGCGCCTAGGTCACGACGTGCTCGAAAGATAAGGGGGTGAAGATAAGATATGATTCACAGAGGACTGTAGTCGGTATCAGACCAGCTCAAAGCTGGGGTACGTAGGTACAAACACTGAGTCTTATATACATGAGGGGTCGGGGGCTGTGTAGACGAAACATCGGTGAACGGAAGGTGGAGGGATCGGAAGGGGGTGCGGATCGTCTAGGACGGTGCGGAACACGTAGGGCGGAAGTACCAGTGGAGAGTAAAATGGAATTCCTGACATTAAAGTTTGCGATTTTTCTATTTTTTTTTTCGTGAACTCAAGCTCTCAATCAACAGGAGCGGGCAGGAAAATGGAGATAATGTTGATATTTGAGTGTCAGGAGTCCTGCTCAGGCACTCTGCTCCCATCAACACTTAACGAAGCTTGACAGTCCGGCTTTCCATAGGAAAGGGGGGCTGTCGTCGGCGATGCATTGGAAAGAGAGAGCCCAACCCGTTGCACGGTGCAGAGAGACGAAAGCAAGGGGTTACATAGTGTCCTGCTGGTCAGTTTTATACGGTGTAGACGCTTATGTCTCGGAAAATGAGCCTCACCTGCTTGGCTCAGGTGTTGGTCAGAGGGGTCACGCCGGTGGAGACCAGCTCGTAAATTTTCACCGATCTCCCTATACAACCAAGTGATTCCAAGTCTTCATTGACGACCCGTGCATCCCGGAGAAAATATCTGCCTGCGAAAATAAAGATGCGAGCAGTCTTCAGGTGGTTTGTGCTGCAAGCATTCAAGCAACTTCTGCCGCGGAAACGCCGGATCACAACCGACAACTTGAAGAGGTCTGTGTCGCTCAATGCAGCACTTCATGACTGGGCTTCAGCATTCATCTGTAAGTGTGTACTTGTCTGGAGCAGATCTCAAGACTGAAGGATCCGCGTTCGCGCTTGGGCAAATAAACCACAGGCACTAGTACTGGCAAGTACCCAACTTGAAGCACCATGCCAGTGGCTGAGGCGGCGTGCAGCACGCAAATGAAACATTTCTTGATGTCATGTTCATAGAGCTATTGCAATATGCAATGGAAAAGCATCAGCAAATCCAATACATATGATGGGATAGGGACCTCAACGGTCAACTTGACTGGGACGAACTGGAAACAGGACTGTGGTGCACGAATGACCAAGATGTGACCTTGACTAGCTTGAATAGGTCGTATGTTCTTTCTGTGAATTTTTCCGCTGTCAAAGTTGCACATTGAGATGTGTGGGGAGAGAGAGAGGTTCAAGCTGGCAAAGTGCTGTCACGGACGCGTTGGCTCACGTTTGTGACAGGAGAACAAGCCTGTGACGATCACGAAGTGCTGTCACCGTATCCAGAAAGATTCGACGAGGATTCGTCCCAACTGCGTTTCTTTCGTTTTCGTGGACTCGCATGCTTACTCTTCCCCTGGAAAGAAATCCAAACACGCACTAAAAGGGTGCCTTGTCTTGGTACCGGTATCTCGAGGCGCATCAGCAATGGGTCCGTGTCACGTTCAATCATGACGGACGCGATTCTTATCATTCACAACCAAACACCACCCTGTCCACATCTTTGCGTATCTTCCCAATGGTATGGCTGCCGCTAGCACATTAGGAAAGAAGCCCGAGAGTGGCGCTCTCGGCGACAAGAACGAAGATATTAAAGGTCTCAAGTAAAAAATTCTACGAAGTTGTGATGTTTGGTTCGAAGATAGGAACGTATTGCTGAGGGCGAACAACTCAGTCTTCAAGGTGAGATCACCTATGTATTTCGGCTTATCAAGAACCTCAAGACCTAGCTAAATTTGAAAAGGTCTACCAAGGTGTCTTCTCCTTGTGGCTTACCAGCTCGATCGCGATGATCCTACCATCCGAATCAGCAGAATATGCGGACGGTTTTCCCGCCATACGCCTTCTGACACTCCCGAGGATTTCACAAGATTTTTGTCTGCTCTCTGCAACAGTGCATCAGGGTGAGTCTTACAGTCTCTTCGGCCGAATCATCGTCTTAACTGATGCTTCAGTTAGGTTTGAAGTACAATATAGGGCACATCCGCGATGAGGTGATTCGACGCTTTAAGCAGTGCCTCCTTGAAGGTTTGGACAATTCCATCTATGATCCCCCTTTGCACCCAGAGCTGATTCATAATCCAGAGAAGGAAGAACAGCCCTCAGATACTTCCCGCGACTGTCCATTGATATATATGAGATTAATCTTCGCAGTGATCAGCCTTGCCCTCGCTCACAACCTGCCTTTCCTTTTTCCCCCTGCTTTCTACGCTGCTGAGTATCGAGGAGAGTTCATCGCCACGCCTTCTCTCCAAAACGAAAGGAAAGGGAAGTCGACGTGGCGCGATGCTTCAGAGGGAGGGAGCTGCTTCGGGCTGCGTTTCAGAGGAGCTTCAATGGCCTCTATCCCCCTCCCGCCACATGTGAAACACCGGAAGGGTTGCGAGGCGGTGACGCAGGTGAACTTGGGCGAGGTTTGGGCACAACAGCTTCACAAATGTGATATCTTACTTGCCAATGGCCGTCTGGATACGGAGTCACCGGGAACATATTGCAAGCTTTGCACACGGTGTCAAGAACGACTACGACGCAGAACGTATCAAGGCGTGGGCCGAGGTTCACGATTGGCCCAGCCTACACCCTCCAACGATAGACAGGCAGTCTGCCATTCAACCAACGGTGTGTGATCCCGATTTGCTTGTCAGTGAGTCTTCAGCTCAAGATAAACCATCATGGAACAGCCATCGCTGCGATACTTGGCATTTGTCGGCCGGATTATTTCTCAAACTATCAGTTGAATGTAGTGCATGATGATATTGTCCCCCGAATAAACACATACGCGCAACTTTACCCATACCCCCTAAAATATCTATGTTTCGTCGACATCGCCGCTGCTATCCTGAGGGTATGGGAGGTTGAAATACTCGCGCAATTTATTCCAAGTTGTAACTCTTTCCTGATCATACTCGCGCTTGGCCCGTCGCAGACAGACCCGGCAGTATTTTCCCGGTAACGCATCGATCCACGCGTTGTCTATTAGAGCATCACAGTATCCAATAGCGTTTCCCCAAAGGTTTTTTGTATTCTCCCGGGATGCAGCTTGACACTTTTCCAGTGTCTCGCAGCCCTTTTGAGGGCCACGCAACAACCACTTGAAGGAGCGAAGCATCGCTGACCTCAGCGCATCTTGGCCATCCATGCACGCCTCTCTGTCTTCATCTGATAGGCGATACATCTCATCTCCGGGCAGAGGTGTGGATGCAACCGACGCGTTGTCCATCTGTGCGCAGGTGTAGAACGCGGCTGGCAATATGTCGTTGAGGTCGAAGGAACGAGCCAACTTGATCACTGCGAAGGCGTCATAATTTTTCAGTGAAGTAGAGGATTGCGGAAAATAGGCAGGTGAGTCTTCCTCCTCGGCTTCTTCGTCGTATTCTATCATGAGCGCATACCGCGAGATCGGTGTGGCAAAGCTCTCAAGGTCGGAAGGAAAGCACCGGCGCAGGCGTCGAATGGCCTCCTCGCGCACATGAGTGATGTTGTATTTGAAGCCGAGCCTGAGCATAGCTGAGATCTCCTCGAATGACAAGATGTGATCGTCGGAAAAGTATCTGGTAGCGTGGTGATGTGAGCATTGTACGGAGGGAGCAGTTCAATCCAGGATGTACCTTATCGCGCTGTTGAATAACGCATACATGACATGCTTTATATCCGTAGCCGAGTCTGACACGTGCACGACCAGACATCCGTCCATGGTGCTTGCGTCCGCAGGTTGGGGGAGCGTCAACATGTCACTGAATATCTCCGAATGTTGAGCCAGGATGCCACGATACACCTGGCCAAACATCGACATCAAACGAACGTCCACAAAAAGGGGAAGGGCTGGCTCACCTTGAAGCCTATGTTCTCCGCAACGACGACGAGGTTGCCATCCTCGAACCAGACGTCCGTACTCTTCTCAGGAATCGACACGGCATCGTCATCATTTGCGACACTCGGAGCAGCTTCCTCGGTCAATTTTCTCTTCTTCCCTCGTGTGTTAGCCATGGGCGGATACAGGATTCTGGCGAGAAAGGGACAATCCGGGTGAGGTAGGGCCTGAGCAGAATTTGAGCAGAATTCAAGTCCAAGTTGCTTGATGTCACGGTCACGCAATTCCATTGTCAATGTGACGGGATGTGACGATTCGCGTCCGTGACACACCTGTTGACGACTATCATGACAGCGAGCACCAGAGGCAAGAAGCGCAAGGCTGAAGACTCGGATGGCCCTCAGGAAACGTCGAAAGGAGGGTGCGAAGAGGAGCAAATCAGTTTGACGCGCAGTGAGGACGTGTGGTTTCATGATGGCAATTTGGTTTTGGTCGCGGGCAGCGTGGCGTTTAAGGTGAAGACCTCCTTTGGGGCCCGGTTGCATTTCGTATGTCACGATTGATGCTAGAGTTCTTAGGTCTACAAAGGGATTATTACCCAATACTCAAGCGTTTTTGACGAGACTTTCTCGCGGGCACTACCCAAGGGAGCCATGGACGATTGTCCCATTGTTCACCTCTCCGATACATCGTCCGACCTCTCAATATTGTTGATGGCTATTTTTGATAGTGCATTTGGGTGCGTATTCGATCTATTAGTCAGTAATTCCACCGTGCACTCAAGAGATTGTGCCTATCAGCTTCTTCAGTGACGAGCAAACACTGGACTTCAACCATATCTCAGCTATGCTCAGGCTTGGCTCAAAGTACAAGATCACGCATATCTGTGCAGAAGCCATTCGCCGTCTCAAAAACTGTTTCCCGGAAGACCTCGATCGCTATGTCTCCAAACACACGTCGAGTTATGTGTTGTATCCCGACTCCGATACAGCCTACACAAGCTACTTTCCTACGGCATCCATTGACCTTCAGCATGAACATTGTATAGCCGTTATCAATCTTGCTCGCATTTACGGCTTGGACACCATACTACCGGCTGTTTTCTACGCTGCTGCCCAACTACCGCTCAAGACCATTATCCATGGGTACGACGATGGCGAGACTATATGGAAGTTGGATGAGGATGATTTGGAACGGTGCCTGAATGGGCAAGCAATGCTGAAGAGCTCCATGCAGAGGACGTTCTTTTGGCTCTTCGATTCCATCCCGGATGCTTGCAAGGACCGCAAGAATTGCCCTTCAGCGTTACGCATCAACAGGAGGGATGTCTGGAAAAAGTATCTGTGCCGGCCTGACGCATTACTCGATAGCGGTCGTCTTGATGTCGAGCTACATAATAAGTTCTGTCCATACTGTACCTATCGTGTCAAGGTTGCGCACGATAAGCAACGCGAGGTCACCTGGAATAATCTTCGTGAATATTTCGACATAATGCCTTCGTCACTGGAGGAAGACGAGAACATGGAGCAGGATACGTAGCGCAGGTGCGTGCTTAGATTTAAGTGTCTCTATGGGTTTGATGATGAGCGCACTACATAGGACTTTTTGGTGTCGCCGAATTCGCCTCGAAGAGGCTGTCAGTCCTCCACGGAGCCTGTATTCTGTTGATAATACGATAGGATATACTGCGTCCAACATTCTCTGAACCAGTTCTCATGTTTCAATGCGCACCTGGAAAAGGTTTCATATTCAATTCAAATGATTCCATTGCTGATCACCGTCATTGAATTCATTTGCTATGCAAAGGAACTCAGGATCCAGGCTAGTGGTGTGTCCATTCGACGGCTTCCATACCAGGTTGGGAGGTGCAGTAGAAGATGGGCTGTATTGAACACCGAAGTCACGTCATTACAAGTTGTACCCACGATGACCCACGCTCAATTAGAGTTGGGACGTCCTTCCGCTGCCTTGTTCTCGCCAAACAGTATCAGTGCAGCTCGCGCTGTTTTGTCGGCATCATACTATCACACTCAACCCGTGTGGTTGAGTGTGAATCTACAAACCATTTCAATCGGTCATAGGATTCGTCGACTCGGTCCAGCCATCGCAAACGGTGGGATCTCCATCGAACTCCGTGAGAGGCTTCCACGCTACTCGTCGTTCAAATAGAGGTCCGTTCACCCATTCACCCATATACCCGTATCCTTCGACTCATCACTACCAAAGCCATGGGCAGCGTCCCAGACATCGACCCACGAGAGATTGCTCGTAACTGGCTCACTGCGTTCTCCGACGCTATCACAGCCGGAGACGTCGCTGCAACAGCTGAGACATTCCTATCATTTGGATGGTTCAGGGATGTCTTGACCTTCACCTGGACCTTCAGGTCACTCGAGGGCCCAGAGAAGATCACATCGTACCTTTCTGGCTCTGGAAAGCTCACTCCTGGGTACATATCCTCCGTAAAGCCATACGAGGACCTGTGGGTCCGCCCCGCTGTGTTCCCTGCTGCGAAGCAGACCGGAGTCGAGGTCCCATTCTCATATGAGACGCCAATTGCCGTTGGAAGAGGCTTTGCGAGGGTCGTTGATGACGGAGCGGGAAACTGGAGGGCATTGAGCGTGTGTATGTTTATTACCGATCTAAAGGGGCACGAGGAGGCGAAGTTTGAGCTGGGTATCTATGGCGGACATACGCTGGCGTGGGCCGATGTGCTGGCGGAGAGGAGGCTGAGAGTTGAAACCGAGCCGCAAGTGTTAATTGGTATGTCCCACCACCCCGCTATACTGTTGACACTCATGTCTAACGCACACCAGTGGGAGCCAGCCAGATTGGGTTAATGATAACCGCCGTATGCAAGCAGATGGGCTTCCGAGCTCTGAACATTGAACGCACCCCAAGAGTTGGCGATATCTGGAGAAATCGATATCCAACCCTTGCATTGCACACAACTAGAAGACAACATGAGCGTAAGCACGTTAAGATTCTATCAATCTCAAAGCCGCTTACCATCCATTCAGTGCTATATCAGCCATATCCTACAACATGGCCACAGTTCACTCCTAAGGACAAGTTTGCCGACTGGCTGGAGTCATATGCAAAGCACCAAGACCTAGTCGTCTGGACAAGCTCACAGATAGACGGTCAGCCCGTCTATCATGGCGAGAATCGTCACTGGGACGTCACTATCAATCGCGATGGCACGAAGACAACGGTTCATCCCACTCACATCATTATGGCCACAGGAGCCCTCGGGGAGCCATACTTACCCACTCTTCAAGGTCGCGCAGATTTTAAGGGAACAGTTCTCCACGGTCATCATTACCGAGGCGGGCCACCATATGCGGGACAGCGTGTCATTGTCGTTGGTGCGGCCAACACAGCCATTGACATCTGCCAGGACCTCTGGTTCCATAAGGCGAAGTCTGTGACCATGATTCAACGATCTTCGACGTGCGTCATCGGAGGAGATACCGCTGCAAAGAATCTGCAACAAGTGTGGAACGATGATGCTCCGACTGCGGTGGGGGATCTGAAGTTCAGAACAATGCCGTTAGGTCTGTTGAAGAAGATCCAGCAGAGCCGGACGCAGGAAATGTGGGATGAGGATAAGGAGGTATTTGATAAGCTTAGGAAGGGTGGTGTGAAGTTGAATATGGGTCCGAGTGGTGAGGGGCAGTTGTTGATGGTGTGGCAACGGTGCGGAGGTGGGTGGACAGTGCGTTCTCGCCTCGTTTTGACTGACGTTCATTTGACTAGGTTACTGTGAGTAATTTCAACACGGATGGAAATGCCGGTCGTTCACGCCAATACCAGGGGTCGACAAGGGCGGAGCGGATCTGATCGAAGCTGGTGAAATCACGGTGAAGCAGGGCATTGAACCAGTCGCGTTCACGGAAGGCGGTTTGAAGTTCACAGATGGGACCGAATTGGAAGCGGATACTATAATCTTTGCGTAAGTACCCTCAGTATCTGACCGATGTGCAAATTGAACCTTTCGCTTGCAGCACAGGATATACCAATATCCGGGAAACGGCCAAGAATATATTTGGAGAGGAAGAGATGAAGAATGTCGGGGACGTGTTTGGGCTCGATGAGGAGGGAGAGCTGAAGGGTAGTTTCAAGCCGTCTGGTCATTCAGGGGTGAGCGTCATCACCAGCCACGTTCACTGTGATTTACTGAGAGAATACCTTCAGCTTTGGTTTGGGACAGGAGACACTATCACCGCTCGTACCATGTCAAAACCTCTGGTACGTCGTCGATCTACACGGGTTTGATGATGTGCTGATTCTGTCAGAAATCTAGGTGCTTCAGCTCAAGGCCTTGGAATTGGGACTGAACACGTTGTAATGATGATGTATGGACAATACGACGCTCTCAGTGATCGCACATCCTTAATCCAGAGTCAGAAAAACACTCAGCAGAACGAGATGGCATGGTAAGAAGGACGTACCCTAAACTATCCCATTGCAGATGCCCGCAAAAGCCCCTTCAAGTTTTTACTCAGTGATGTGAACAGGTCCCATACTCCGGAGAGGATGCCTTGCCTGGGTACGTCCCCTGAAATGATAAGTGCAGATATCTGACTCTCTATCTGCGACAAAGTTCCTGGGATTAGTTTGATCACCACGAGCAGTTGTGGAGGTTTGCTACTCGCAGGAATACTTGCCGTGATGCCTTACTCTATGATTGAACCTCGTCCTACAGGTTCATTTCTACAGGGTGTGGTGCGCATGACGGTCAATTAATCACCAGACGTGAACGTGTAGGTAGACCAGAACACTCCCCAGTCGCAATCATAGGTGCCTGTGTATCCTATGCGCACCCATATCGGCGAATCACTGAGCCAGCAAGAAAGCGTGTTTGCGAAGCGCACCCCCAAGTCGTTCTATGATTCTTTAGATCCCCTTGAGGAGGGGTTGCCGACAACGTGCGCTCTCTAGTACCTGAATGGGAACCAGGTACCGAAACGACTTCTTCCTGGGGATAGTATGGCATGCATTGGATTGTCATCGCTGACGTCAACGATGGATAGAATCGATGGGTCGGGTTTGTGTGATTTCCATATCTTTTGATTACGGTCGAACGCAGAGCAATTGTGGCGTTGGCTTGAGGACATGGTGGCCGAGTTTTACCGAGACTCGTTTTGGATAGTCGAAGGTGGTGGTAGGGGTTTATGGCAACGAAGATGTTACCTCAGTTTTTGAGTTGGATGCTGGGAATATCAGATTTTCCCGCAGCATGGAGACCATGGACCTTCCTACGCCTCGATCTGTCAATGAGGCGTCATTTCGGAGGACATGGATGAGGGAAACTTACGATAGATCATGTAACTATTTCATGTTCTCCACATGGGACGATAAGGACTTGAAAAAGTCAGTCGTCAGCGCTGTAATCGTCGGTGTTCAGGGATGTGCGATGACATTGGCGGTAGAGCACTGGATAGATATTCCATGCTAGAGGAGCTGGCTATGTTGATAATGACACTCCGAGGCCGGCGATACGGGCAAACGCAGTTCCCGGAGACAAGATTGTACCTCCGGAATCGCAATAACGCCAACGATCTGCGGCGCATGGAATGGAGTTGTTCAAGGAAACTGTTGATGAAGCAGGAAATGCAGATTGAGAATGGTCTGAGACTTGGAAAATGGGATTGTCTCACCACCGTCTGCAACAAAAGACTGGCGCTCCGTCGGAACGGAGCCTTTCAGCACTGTCTCCCGCGTCCTCAAATACGGGAGCTCAGAGATGGCGAGCACTGTCTCCTTCACCACCCCCACACTGTGAGTATTTTCATTGATTAGATAGCAGGCAGGAGGAGAGCATGGAATGATTGGCGAGGCGGGTAGATATTTGATCTAAATTAGGAAATCGGCAACAGAGAAAAGTGGTCCGACCAGAATTTTGCAGAGCTCCAGCTGGCCACGAGAGAGAGGCCTTCATTCCTTCCTTTCCTCCTCCATATCCCACCTTTTACTTTATATTAACTATCCCTCATAGACGGCTCCTCATTTATACCGCAACCTTGGAGAATTAGGGTCTCTTATATACTAATCACCCTCCAACGTAAGTAGCAGAACTCGTGTCGCCCTAGTCCGACCATCGTGAACCACTAACCCATTCTTGCTTTCGCTATATAGATACCCATCCAGAGCGACGAGAGCACCGAACGACCCCGCGAATCCCATCCCAGCAACACCCAGCTCTCGCACTCCAAAATGCGAGCGCTTCTCAGGCCCTTGGCCTTCCACTCCGCGTTCTCTCCTATTGAGACCATCGTCTTCGTATGCGTCCTCGCGACACTCGCATACTTCCATATCCTCACCGCCATCAAACACTCCTCGTTCTTCGCACCAAGTTTCCCCGCGACACTCAGGCCAGCGCATGCGCGGTTGGCAGACGGGCAGTGGGTAGGCGTCAGCGAGAGGGATTGGTTTCAGGCATTCAAGCATTCGGAGGACGGCGACAGGACAGTAGAACTGCAACAGGTTGTGTTCTCGTTGGACGACAATACCCGGAAGGTGAGTGACCCCTCTCTCGCAATGCCCTCGTTCCGTCACGTTCGCTGTGGGTTTTGGTGTGGCGAGTCATCGGGCATCAAGGAGATGTGCTCTACGTGTCGAGCCTGTGCTCGTTTCAGCCACTCCGCTCCCTGACCGGACAGTGTTGGCAGTCCTATTATCGGTCTTCGGAGACGCGTCGTGATTGGCCGAGTCCAACACTGCTCAACGTGTCAAGACCCTGTTCTGTACCCTGTAGATCTCTACAGCGTGATGACAGCTTGGGATGGTCGTTTCACCAAACTCCTGGCCCATATCCGTGTGTCGGCTTTGGAGACGCCCATACTCTGTAGTCCCTGTCTCATTTTCCGAACGTCTCACTCAAACGACTTCATTTCTCAGGCCTTCCCAGAACTGAACATCGATACCTCCTCCGTTGCTGAGATTAGCGACCAATTGGCCTTCACATTCCCATCCCTCTCTGGCAAGACCTACCCCTCTCTGTGCTACACCTCAACCAACTCCTCCTGCTTCGTCTCCACCGCTTCACGCACAGCGCACTCTGCTATCCTTTCTCTCGCATTCAAGGCCGGATCCCGGGAAGACTGGACGAGCGCGTTGAAGCATGAAACAGTGCTCCCATCTGATGACGGTGTTCGGTACGAGGTGTACAAGATCAGACCTGAAGCGTCTATTGGAGACATGCAGAGCAGCAAGTGGGTAGCGTATGCGCTCCGGGCTTCTGTTATGCGTTTCTGGGAGCTCGCAAAGGTGAGTAACTCAGTTTTGCTTCGAAACACCGGTGTTGATTTCATGACACAGAAAGCGGATTCGTTGGACATTCTTCTCGTCCTGGTTGGCTACTTACTGATGCATACCACTTTCTTGCGCCTTTTCTTCTCGTCCCGCGCCTTGGGATCAAACTTCTGGCTCTCCACCGGCATCTTTATGTCCTCCGTTATGGCGTTCCTCTTCACCCTCCCTCTCTGCGCCCCGCTCGGCATCCCGCTCGATCCTGTCGCACTTTCAGAGGCCTTGCCTTTCCTCGTCTGCACTGTTGGATTCGAGAAGCCCCTCCGTTTGGCACGTGAAGTAATGAAACATGAACACGTTCTCAAGCCTCTCCCCGCGCGTGAGGGTTCTATTGGCCAGCCACAAGTCATGAAACCCGCGGGTGACGTCGTTCTCGAGGCACTCGACCGCGCCGGAAACACCATTGTGCGAGACTACGCCTTGGAGATTGCCGTGCTTCTGGTTGGTGCGTACAGCCGTGTGGGTGGCCTTAAGGAATTCTGCGCTCTCGCTGCAGTCGCCATGCTCCTTGACTGTGTCATGCTCAGTAGCTTCTACACCGCTGTCTTGACCATCATGGTTGAAGTCAGGCGCATCAAGATGGTTCGGGCTCTCAGGAAATCACAAGATTCTTCACCGCCCTCGCCTACGATCAAGCCAGCGCTCGTTCGATCTGTCACTGCGGCTGCTGCTGTGGCTGTCCCCGAAGCCAGCAAACCGAGTGGATTAAGTGGCAGGCTTCTTGGAGCGAAGGGCTCATTGTTGGTGGATGGCAAGCGGGCGTCAGAGTTCGAGGAGAATCCAATGTCAAGGCTGAAGCTCCTTGTGGTGAGTTTAAATTGCAAATAGGCTTTCTTGGCGTCGAACATGACCTCTCTTCACCCTTTACTGACATGCGTCTCCCTCCACAGCTCGCTTCCTTCCTCACCCTTCACATCCTCAACTTCTGCACCACACTCACACCCGCAACTGCCATCGCCCGCCACAAGAGTGCTTCCAACGCGTTCCGCCCAACAGATGTCGCTGTCATTCCACGTGTTGACCTCTCCTCCGATTCTATCTCTAGCATCCTCGATACTCTCGCACAGACCGAGGCCAAGGAGCCCGGCGCACTTTACGTCAAGGTCGCACCTCCCGTATACGTCCATATCTTGCCCAATGTATCAACGCGCACCAGTATTCTTGGTTCTCTCCACTCCCTGCTCACAGCTACACCCCAACACGCAACTTCTGCCACAAGAGTCGGCGTTCCTCCAACTACGTTTGATTCATTCATGTCCAGCTGGACGTCTCTCGTCGGTGACCCGGTTATCTCCAAGTGGATTGTTGTCATGCTCGCCCTCAGCGTCGCGTTGAACGGGTACCTCCTCAAGGGTATCGCCGCAGGCAGTGGTGTCGGTATCGCGCTCAAGATCCCTGTTCGTGCGATCGGAGGCCGCGGTGTCCGGTTTTTGAAGGAGAAGGAGGATACCGAGGAGAAGAAGGAGTCGTCGACATCTGTGTCCAAAGCGTTGGCGTTCTCTTCTGGCGTCGCCACCGCTCCCGTGTCCCCTACTGCCCCTGTCTCCGTCGTGGTTTCTAAGCCTGATCCTCCCAAACCAACAGTCAATGCCCAGAAACTCAGTCTCCCCGTTGATCTCGACAGAGTCGACCTTCGTCTGCGCGCGGAATCTACAAGGGTATCCCTTCCCTCCCCTGCTCCCTCGCCCAAGCCTATCTACGACGGTCCCATCCGCTCCCTCGAGGAGTGTGTTGACATCTTTGAGAACGGCCCGAGACCCGTGTCGGCGTCACTGGCGTTGTTGAACGATGAGGAGGTCATTCTGTTGGCTCAGACTGGGAAGATTGCCGCGTATGCTTTGGAGAAGATGCTGGGTGATTTCGACAGGGCTGTCACCATTCGGCGGGCATTGATTTGTAAGTCTCACTTTCCCGCAACTCTTCAGAGTTTTGCATACTTACGATGGTGTGATAGCTCGGGCATCACGCACCAAGACTCTGGAGTACTCTGATGTTCCTATGGCCAACTACGACTACTCACGCGTCATGGGTGCATGCTGCGAGAACGTCATCGGTTACATGCCCATTCCTCTCGGTATCGCCGGCCCTCTCAAGGTCGATGGCGCATCTTTCCCCATCCCCATGGCCACGGCTGAAGGCACACTCGTCGCGTCCACCTCTCGAGGCTGCAAAGCTCTCAATGCAGGCGGAGGCGTCACCACTGTCCTCACTTACGACGGTATGACTCGCGGTCCCGCTATTGACTTCCCCTCTGTCGTCGTCGCCGCGGACTGCAAGGCGTGGATCGAGTCTGAGGACGGGTACGCGATCGTCAAGGAAGCTTTCGAGTCTACGTCGCGGTTCGCGAGGCTGCAGAGCATCAAGTGCGCTATGGCTGGCAGGACGTTGTTTGTGAGGTTTGCGACGCGCACTGGAGACGCCATGGGCATGAACATGATCTCCAAGGCTACGGAGAAAGCGTTGGAAGTCACGGCTAAGTATTTCCCCGAGATGGTCGTCCTCGCACTTTCTGGCAACTACTGCACCGACAAGAAGCCGGCTGCGATCAACTGGATCGAGGGACGCGGAAAGAGTATCGTCGCGGAGGCTGTTGTGCCCGGGAAAGTCGTCAAGACGGTGTTGAAGACGACGGTGGAGGCGTTGTGCAATTTGAACACGAAGAAGAACTTGGTGGGGAGTGCAATGGCGGGCTCGGTTGGAGGGTTCAATGCACATGCTGCGAATATCCTCACGGCGATCTTCTTGGCTACTGGGCAGGATCCGGCGCAAAATGTTGAGAGCTCGAACTGTATGACTCTCATGGAACCGTGCGTGGTCATTCCGTGTTCTCTCGTGTGGTTTTACTGACATACCTCGTCTGCAGAACAAACAACGGCGAAGATCTTCTCATGACAGTCACCATGCCCTGCATTGAAGTCGGAACTGTCGGCGGTGGCACCATCCTCGGCCCCCAAGGTGCCGTCCTCGAGATGCTCGGCGTGAAAGGTGCACACCCGACCAACCCTGGCGAGAACGCACAACTCCTCGCACGCATCATCGCTGCCGCCGTCATGGCCGGCGAACTCTCCCTCATCAGCGCACTTGCCGCCGGACACCTGATCCGCGCACACATGGCGCACAACAGGTCGCAGCTGAACACTCCTGCGGCGTCGAGACCTGCGACGCCAGGACCTGGGACACCTGGCGCAAACCCGGACGCGTTTTGGGCGCCGCCTGGGTCGAAGGTGGATCATCAGGATAGGGTGGCGAGGGGTTTGGTCCCGCCGGGTGCGGCGACTGTGTCGGTATCAACGGATGCTGTGAATGTGTTACCGTCAACATCAGCGTCGACGTCGAGTGGAGCATCAACAGCAGCGTCGGAAGGGGCAGAGAAGTCATGATTTTCGGTCTTCTTTCGCTTTCGTCCCTCTGTTCTTTTTCGTCGCTGCTATTTATACGCTAGACTCTTATTCGATCTGTTGCATTTTCCTACCAAATTTCGCAGTGCTTTGTTGCCGACGATCCCATTGTCGGTCCTACCCTACTACCTACGCCCGTATATTGCACCTCACCCCGTCTTACTCATTTTTGTGATTACTTTCCCTTTCGCCTCTTTCCCATACATCCATACACCATCATACAGTCATATACTCACAAGCTCATGCGGAATACCAAAAACCTTAAATCTCTCATTTGGTGTGAATGTTAGCATCATGATACTGCGTTTTCCTCCTATGTTGGCCTCTTGTCAAGTGACGCGAGGCGTAGAGAGGTCAATTTTCATGAATGAAGGCATGTAATCTACCTAATGGACACTGAGGACAAGGCCCGATCATATCGTCTCAACGCGCATAGCACGTCCGCTATCGCCTTCTACTGTGTATTTCGCACACGATCCGCACAAACAACGTACGACTGCCAGGAATATCCATAAGTAGGGGACAACTACAGCTCAGGTACGAGTATGGTCAAACATCCAAATCTTGGAGTTCCAAATTACCAGTGAACGTGTGCTCCAAAGACCCTCAAATCATCTTCCTTCCGAACCTTCAGGTCGTCGTGTGTCCTCCCATTCAGCAAATCCGTGTTGAGCTGCCAAGAAGGATAGACCGCCTCCCCCTCCTTCCCCCCAACCCAGTCTAAATCTAGCAGATAAACCCGCTCCTCGCCATCCACGACAATATTCGTGTCGCGCAGGTCCCCGTGGACCAAATCCACTCCATGGAAAGCCCGCACCAGATCGTGCACCTCGCCCGCCCAGCGAGGGCGGTTGGGGTCGTCCTTGGGAATGTCGCACAGAGGACGCGCGGGATCGATGGACTGCATTGTCACACCATACCCACCGGGGAGCCGTTCATACTTGCGCACGAACTTGACGACAATCTCCTCCTCGGTGCCAGTCACTCTTTCGAAATACATGCATGCACCGGTGGGCAGTGCAAACGTCCATGTTGAGCTGGAAATCAAGATATTCTTCCGCCATATCATTATATTTGCGCAACCTCGAGAGGGCAGGATGTAACCACCGGCCTGAGGGCAGCGGTTGATCCTGTCTGTATGGTCTGAAGCTCCACGAAGACAGGACAAGATCGGTGTAAGGCTGACGAGTCAAGAAAATGACCATAGCCAGAATGAAGCCGAGGGGCCGGCGCGATGCCCACGTCTGGCTTCGGTCGGTCGTCTAAGACGCTCCCTGAGTGTCCCTGCTGCAAGCTTTCGTAGTTGGTCGGCTTGAGATGTTCTGAGGGTGTCATTCGTAGTATCCGAGCGTTTTTGGCCCGTGCATATTCTCCCGCTTCGTCCAGTGGTGAATTTGCCCTTCGTTGTCTTCGACCTAAGAGTCATGAAGGTCAGCGCACGAATTTTCACAGGCGAAGCATGACTCGCACTGTACTGTACAACGCCAGTTGAAGGTAGACTTAGTCGGAGTCAGCCAAGCTGCAGTATGAGACTGACTGACCATGAATTGAACTCCGCATGCCGGCCTGATCGGCATGAGCGAAATGTTCGAAGCCGGTCCGGTGATACCGGTGTTCATGCCGCCGCCCAAACATTGAGCCAAATCAACGCCGTATCTGAGCGGATTTGCCGCGACGCAAACGTATAAGTACCAGGAAATGAAACTCAGTACTCAGTACCGTACAATAGTGAGTTATTCCATCTTCGAGTTGAGATTGTAAGATATTTCTCTGAATCGTACACTTCGGCATCATTGATTCAGAGCTGCTGTGGCAAGGCTGCACTGTTCTACCGCACTGCTTTATGGGGATGTATGTCGGCACGAGAATATCCGACGCGATGTGGGGCCCCAAAGGCACATAGATATGCTTGGTCCAATGGTCGGTCGGGAGACCTTGATGACGAGCTATCCGTTTGGTCAGCAGATATAACGTTGCTGGGCTGGAAGGCTAGCACTGGCGTCGTTATCAAGGTAGAGGATGGACACGTTGGAATGACTTCCATGAGCTCGCGCGATATTGGTCCAGGTTTGTTTTAGATCTTACTTGTAAAGCTAACTTAGAAGCAACATATCGACGGAGCCACCCCGGTATGCCCGACCAAGGGGAACCAACCACCGGGCGTCACGAGGCCCAACGCCCTCTCGGCAATTCACAAACCCAAAGAGAATCTCGTATCGCTTGCGAGTACTTTCAAGATCCACCAGATCCATAGGCCATACGCCATGTAGCCAACCATAAGTACCACCCATTTTGCTAGGCACTGGGAAAGGAAAGATCCCCCGTCCCCCTCACTGGCAGTCTCCTTCATTCCCATCCCACTTGTCTGCTCACCCACTGTTTCCTGTGCAGCGAGTGCGTTCATGCACGAAAATACATGAGCAACAAGCTCCTTTTCAGCCTGGACCATGGCGCTCCGATACGTGAGGCGGAATTGGCGGTGAGCCGTGCTTCAGGTGAGTGTTACTGGATACGCTATTTTTTGTTCTCTATTGTCGGGTTGAGATTTGATTATATACCCTTGAGAGATGTAGAATAGTGTAGAATGAGGTCTCATATGGTCTTTTTTTAGTCGCTGCACTCGCTTTCAGCCTGTGGGACGCTTTGATCTACTTATCCGCTGAGGTGAGTGCAAAAACGTTTCTTTCGAAAAGATTTTACTGAGATCCGTGCAGATTGAGATTATCTGGAGGTGTGCTCATTGGCTAAGGATAGTATACGTTATTGACAAGGCCATACAGTGGGAAGACCAGCTTGTGGGTACGGTTAACATATGCTTATATGCGCTATGTCCCAGTGTTAACTCTGGCGTAAGTCATAACTTTTTGACTCCTGCAGCCCATCATTGCTAATACTGCCATTCAGAGCTTTGGTTTCCATCATCACGAGTGTCTCTTCAAAAGTGAAATTCACGCCGATAGAATGCCAGACGTGGCAGATCTTCCAAGCCGTGGTGATGCTGTCACTCATGTGGGTGGTAGATGCGATACTTATCATTAGACGTGAGTTCATTGGTCTTGTTCACAATATTTGACGACTGAAAAACGCGCGTGCCCAGTGTACGCATTGTATCGACGTAGCAAGCTTATACTGTGGATGGGCATTGTGGTATTCGTGTTGGAGATGTCTATCCTAATTTACGGTTCTACCGCGACCATTATGGGCATGATCGTAACGCCGGGGTGTCTGGTTGTGTGGGCACCTCCCACGTTCTGGGCTTGCTGGTAAGTTGACTTGAATTCAGGTTTGTGGAGTGGCTGACTCCATCGAATGCATTCAGGATTTCCCCACTTTCGTTCCAAACCATCATTATTGTGTTCATGGCCATCAATTTCTTCCGCACCACCACACGGCAGAGGCGTGGTCATGTACTCTTGCGCACCGTATTTCGAGATGGAAGCTGGGCTTACGTGCTGATATTTTGTGAGTGTGGTCCGCCGATCTTCTCGCTACGCTGGCTGTAACTTATACAACGACAAGTCATCACAATCTCGAGCAGCTTCTTTTACTCTGGTGCGGGTGGTCGAGTTGCAGGGACACCATACGCGTAAGTCCCCTTCAAGTCGTCCTGGCCCTTCAGCTCATCATCAAATGGCCACATAGATGGGCGATGGCACTTTATTCATTCGCCGTGAGTCTCGTCGATAACTTCACTTTATCTCAATTCGCAGAACTCAAACTTACCACGCACAATCCTGCAGGGATGTCATCTTCAAATGAATCTTCATAAGAACGGCGGAAAAAATGACCCGGAAGATAATGAGGTTGTGTACCCTCCGTTGACATCGCTCATCGAGATGTCGGTTCTTGAAGAACAACCACCGAGTAGATCCCAGGAGGCGGTGGCATCAATGCTGTACGGTCTCCCCTGATTTTGATTCGCTCTATTAGTAGTTCAAGACCTCAAGTGCTTGCGGATTTATACACGAGATGATATGTATGCAATTAGGCCCGACAGAAACTGATCATACGAACGATATGATTGACTTCTTGCCTCAGAGGTTTGATTCCGGAGTAAATGCTCGGCTGTTCCTAACTTGAACCTTACGACCAGATATAACTACTGAACTACCTGATGTCCGTCCCTGAAGGAGCCAATCTTCACATGCTTATTACCAGGACGTTCCTAAAAACCCTATTATCAGTATGACGGAAAACTTATGGTAATAGGTATCATAAACGTACTGATGTCTGCCACTGGTTCCATCGCTTTTACACTTCGCACCACGCCCTTCTTGCACATCGAGGGCGGGAGAGCACGGAACAACGCGTCTTCCACCTGACTCTGCGACATCAATTCCGGGTGCACGAAAGACACCGTCTTCGCGTTTTCCAGAGCTGCGCCTAATAGGCACGGGTGAAATGCCGGTTTGGTGTCCTTCTGACTATGACTCTGAGCCAGTGTGCGGAGGCAGGAAGGGGTCACGGAGAACACAACGTGATCGAGTGTCTGAGATTGGACCGTGGAGAGTATGTGGGCGGTATGAGGCCCGATGAGGGGACTGAGACGGAGAGTACAGAGTCCGGTCAGGTTTGGTAGTAGAGGGTATGGTGACGCGGGGTTCTCATCTGTACTCTCACTTAGTATACAGGCATAGAAATCATGTACCAGATTACTCACCTTCGATGAACAAACTAAGAGCTTTGACCGAGGAGCCAAGCTGAGAAACGAAGTTCTTGACCGCTCCAAGATTTTCCTGGCCGCTGACTAGGATTGTGACATCGCGCAGTGATTCAAAGGAGTCACTGAGACGGAGCTTCCTTAGCGAGTCGTGATTGTCATCGACATAGAGAGTTGTAAGACGAGGAGGGCGTATATTAGGGAGGTGCATCCGCACGCTGGTTGACATAATCAAGGATTTGCGCAGACTGAGCCTCTGCAGGTGAGGGTATGCAGAAATAAAGCAGTCAGCGACGTCGTCGTCTAGCTCGCATCGGAAGAATGCAAGAGACTGGACGGTGCTGAAAAGCCCTAGTCTCGGAATGACCTCCGCCATGCGGAAGTTGCATGAAGACCGATGGTTCCCGCTGAGGTAGGGGTTGTGTAGGCCAACGAGTTCCATGGAGTGTAAGTTAATTAACTTCGCCGGTAGCTCGTCTGTTATACGAGAGATCCATTTCGTCCAGCTCTCTGGGTTTGCGTGCCACCGCGTCGACTTGGTGAACGCTGTGACGCGAAGTTCCTGGATCCAACACGCCACGGTAGGATGTTCTCTCACCAAAGTCTCCAGCTCCGCTACTTTCTCCTCACTGTCCAGGGTGATGCTGCGGTAAAGATGGGACTGGACGCCCGAATGCCATGACCGAGATGTAAGCGAACACATCTGCAAGTCTCGCCTACTATTACACAGGAAACTACCGATGTGGTATATTGTTTCCTGCGGCAATGTCAGAGCGTTGGCATTTAGGGTCAGGGACATGTCGAAGGTCGGGGACTGCAAGCGAGACTGTGATTAGGGATTCGGTCGGAATGACCTCACTAGAAAGGGGGAAACTCACAGCACGGATCAAATGGAATATCTCTCAGTGTAGATGGTTTACGCAGAGTGTAGTGATTGAGGTTTTGGGCGAGAGCGGGATGATTTGAGCGACTGGTCTTGCTTTTCCCTGCTTAGATTATGTATTCACCCGCCTCGCGCCTGTTTCCAGAGTTGGGGAGCCTGGGGTACATACAGGCGCGGAGAATTTGAATGCGTGTCCTGCGGAGCAATGCTTGAGTATGATGGCCATCAGGCACTGTAGCGATAATTCGAGGAGTCAGCAACCTCACTTCACACTGGAAGACGTACCCAGCACGATAAACCTCACGGTCGGTCGCTAAAAACGTTTACTGGAGGCATGCCGATGATGCGTTGCATCTGACGTGTCGAGCTGTTCCTCGGTATTGATGACCACTCCCGATGGGAGTTTCACCGCAAATATGACCAAGCATGTCCTATCCTGTATCCATCGGAATGATCTGCTGCGCGCCGTGCAATGTTGAGAGCTTCAAGTTGTCAATAAGTAACGCGCGGCGTCAGAGGAAGTCTACTCACGATGCGGAGGAAATTGACACACTGAATCTGTTCGACATTCAGCCTACAGTGGACTTCTTTGACTTCAAGTCTATATGCCCTCTTACTGGTGAGTATGTGCGTCACTGGCGACTAACAACACGAATACCTAGTAGTTGAAGAAGAATTCACGAATGAATGAGCGCGAGGTTATACATGACCGTACCCGGACCCATGCACTCACCAATTATTATGGAGTTGGATATATTCCAGACTCGGATTCTGTACGCATTGGTCTCTCGTTTCAGTATGGCCCTGCCAGTGGCTGATCTGATCGGAGCGCCGGTAGGTTTAGGGCAGGCAGTCTCGCGAATACATAACTTTTGAACTTGCCTACTAAACTGCGAGCTTTGTGACACATGCGGGCAACATACATTTAGGAAATTCGCTCGAATAAGTTAGGTCTTTTATAACAGGTATGGCAGGGGAATACCACGCCATATTAACTGGAAAACGTCTGCTCTAATATCCTCAGATCGTCGTCATGGTATAGGTGCTCCCGTTCAGCAAATTCGACTCAGACTGGAGTTTCCACACGGGGTAGTTGACCGCCTCGTCGTTTCTTTCCCCGTCAAAGTCCGGCAATTAACGTATGTTTCTGCATCGATCACCCAGCAAATGGACAAGACCCGCCGTATAAAAAGCTACCACCACCGTGCGCATATCGTCGGCATAGCATGTGCAGAGGTGCATGCCGAATATGAAAGCTGCAGCGGACAGTTACATTCGGCACTGGCCGATGCAGAGAAAGGCAAGGCAGCGGGAGAGTTTGCAATCTGCGAAACTTGAAGATCAGACATTGTTCTATTGGAGTGGCCCCGACACGCGAACGGGGAGTCAGCGCACGGTAATGTCTCCCTGGATTGTCTTTGTCACTTGCACTTACTTTGGACTCTGGAGGCAACACTGGTAGTGACGGCAGTTTCGGATTGCACCGGCAATGATCGGGTGTCAAACTTCAAATGGCCTCTTCCACAGAGTTCAGGCCATGGCCAAAGCCTGTACGCAGCGTCACTCGTATAATCTGATGACGCACATCATTTCGTTTCTCCAGTGAGGCATCGCTGTATGGCCTCTTTCTCAGCACCACCGCTTCTGGTGCGACTTCTTGATCAATTCTCCCATGATTCTTGATAGTGGCACTGTTCGGTCAACTCTCACAGTCGGCATACTGGTGTACGCAAGATACGGCGAGGAATGTGGGTTCCCAAATTGTGCAACTTTGTGTACTCCCATTGACTTCTCACGTCGATCTTGGCCGCAGTATCATAACTGACTGACGATGGGTCTTTCGTATATAAGACGTCGACGAGGTGGCCCTGGTCACAATAAACATATCCCACCATTCACTTGTACAGTCGCAATATGGCAACGTTACAGAACGAAATCATCCCACAAGACGTCGCTCATATCTGGCTTACCACATTCACCGATGCCATCACTAAAGGCGATGTCGCAGCCATAGTCGACAACTTCCTCCCCTTCGGATGGTTCAAGGACGTTCTGACCTATACCTGGAACTTCCGCTCCCTAGAAGGACCAGAGAAAATCACCGCGTATCTCTCCGCGTCTGGTAAACTCACACCTGGTTACATCTCCGCAGTGAAGCCTTACGAAGATCGCTGGGTCCGACCATCCGCGGTGCCGGCTGGCAAGCAGACTAGCGTTGAGGTCCCATTCACTTTCGAAACCCCGATCGCTTTTGGGAGGGGTTATGCACGGCTTCTCGCGGATGCGTCGGGTCAGTGGAAGGCATTGGCGGTCTGTATGTCCCTCACAGACCTGAAGGGTCATGAGGAGCAAAAGTTCGAATCAGGCATTTACGGTGGACACACTTTGGCTTGGGCCGATGTGTACGCGGAGAGGAAATTGAAGGTCGAGACAGAACCGCAAATCCTCATCGGTGCGTATCTCGTGTCGATTTCGTTTTAATCCTAACTCTGTGTTTGTAGTTGGCGCGAGCCAGGTTGGTCTAATCACCGCCGCTGTCTGCAAGCAGAACGGATACCGTGCGCTCTTGGTGGAGAAAACCCCACGGGTTGGAGATATTTGGAGAAACCGGTACCCAACTCTCGCTTTACATACCACTCGAAGGCAGCATGAAAGTCAGTATAATTTCACATGACTCTTCCTGACGAGCCTTCTGACGTTATTTTTTTGCAGTGCTTTATCAGCCGTATCCTACGACGTGGCCACAGTTCACTCCTAAGGACAAGTTCGCTGATTGGTCGGAATCGTACGCGCAACACCAGGACTTAGTCGTGTGGACCAGCTCCCAGATAGAGGGGAAACCGGTCTACAACAAAGACGATCGCCACTGGGACGTCATTATCAACCGGAACGGTACGAGGTCCGTCCTACATCCCACCCACATCGTCATGGCTACTGGAGCCTTGGGAGGTCCCGTCATAGTAGACCTTCCAGGCCAATCGGAATTCAAAGGCACCGCTCTTCACGCGTCAGATTATCAAGGTGGTCCCCCATACGCGGGGAAACGCGCCATCGTCATCGGTGCAGGTAACTCGAGTATCGACATCTGCCAGGATCTCTGCTTCCACAAGGCCAAATCCGTGACCATGGTCCAGCGTTCTGTGACGTGTGTGATCGGAGGAGAAACGGCGGAGAAGAATTTGATGAGGATGTTCAAAGACGACGAACCGTGTGCGGTTGGAGATCTGAAGTTCAGCACGATGCCGATTGGGTTGTTGAAGAAAATTCAGAGGAGTAGAACGCAGGAGATGTGGGACGAGGAACCGGAGTTATTTGAGAAGCTCCGAAAGGGCGGTGTGAAGCTGTACATGGGGCCAAACGGCGAGGGGCAGCTTATCATGGCTCTTGAGCGAGGTGGAGGTACGTTCGCAAAGCATTATCTGGCCTCTATGTTGAACTAACTTTGTCGAAATAGGATTCTGTGAGTTTCAAATTCATGACTCTTGTCAGCTTTTCACTCGCTGATCGCTCTCGCAGGGGTGGACAAGGGCGGAGCAGATTTGATTGCGAACGGCGATGTCAAAGTGAAGCAAGGCACCGAACCTATCGCTTTCACAGAAACGGGGCTCAAGTTTGCGGACGGTTCTGAGTTGGAAGCGGACGTCGTTATATTCGCGTAGGTTGAAATTATATACTCATGGCGAATATCGCTGACCTACGCATCTCAGGACGGGCTTTACTACCATTCGGGAAACGGCAAAGCAGATCTTTGGAGAAGAGACAATTAAGGACATGGGGCCACTGCACGGACTTGACCATGAAGGAGAATTCAATGCCTTCCGACCCACTGGCCATCCCGGGGTAAGTCATTTTCGATGATTCCTTAGATTACTGGGGTAGCTCACCCTTCGGTGTTCGTGTTTAGCTCTGGTTTGCCACTGGCGGGACAATGACGGCACGTAGTCTATCGAAGCCTTTGGTACGACACTCAGACTATCTGCAACCTCACACGCAAATATTGATGACTTGTTTTCAGGTTATGCAGTTCAAGGCGATGGAGTTAGGTTTAATGCCTTACGCGGTGTAGCTTTGTACTTCGAGATCAACGAAAGCATGTTAACGACTGCTTCAAATAACTACGGAGTATTTAATGTTCATCAGAGCTATGATACAAAGTCCAAATATGCAAACCAGAGAAACAACTAAGCCCTATAGCATTGTTGCGAGAAATTCATCAATGACTTCGTGAAATACATGTCGTGATTAGTACGCCAACAAGTAACCCCTCGACCACAGCCAACTCATACATAGTACCCTCCCGGAGGTATCTATGCAATCACCAGTCCTAGTGAATCCGCAGGGGGCCAAATTCATGGAGTTGAACTAGGATTGAACTTGGATGAGGACCCAGAAAGTGTCCCGTCATCAACACCGATGCAAACCGTGACTTCGCCGACCAACGGCAGGGATACACAATGATTCCGATATTAGAATTTGATACACAGACACAACATACAGATAAACAACTAATAGACGACGTAGGAAGAAATGCTGCAGTGTACATACCAGGAAGCAAACGACAAAAAATCAAGACAGCGTGGTTTGCGAGCCCTCAAGTGCCTCCGACAGAGCCGAGGGCTTTTCGACAAGATCACTCCTTACCAACAATTTATCCAACCTCTCCTTCCGCTGCTTCCGTGTCTCATCTGCACTCTTCCGGGCAGCCTCACGCTCTTCTGTCGTAGAGAGCCGATGCAAGAATTCCCCGGTGAAAGCGACGTAGAACAGCTTGTACGTTCGGACGCAGACGCGAATGGATAGGTTTCCTGACGCCTGTAGCTCCGGTTCTACGTCTCCCGGAGGCCGCTTCAAAGTCCTGCGATGGGAGGCAATGATACCGTCAGAAAATACCGGATGTGATCAAAAGGGGCAGGTAAACGTGCCTTCGGAGGAATGGACGGCGAGGTTCCTTATACGAGAACGGGTTTGCGTCGGGTGCTTCGGGCTATGAGAGATATGAGGGAGATTATATGCATTGTGATGACAGAGATACATACGCGGGCATAGGACTCGATGTATTCTTGCCACCGTTCGGTCAAAACATTCGCATTATCAAACCCAGGATCGTCCTTCCCAAGTAACTGAATAGTCACGGTCTTGGTATCTGCCAACTACACCACAGGCAAGAACATCAGTTAACGATGTATTCCAGAATGCGAACAGACAAAATAGTATGTACTTACCCAGTCCATCCGGAACAAGTTCTCATCCGGACCGATCACCTTGACAGCATTCTTCCTGCAGTTGTTATAGTCTTGCGGTGTGGGAGACGCCATCTCCCGTTCACGGCGCAGGATGTCGAACAGCTCTTGCGACTTCGCATCTGCCAGGCAATTCTGCACTTGCTTCACCAGGGCTCCGATCAGCTTGTCAATAGTGAACGCCTTGTATGATTCCTACAACATCGGATGGTCAGCTACTATTGCTTGCAAGAAGATGGGACAACCCATACCTTGACCCCGAACATATACCGAACTTGGTCTTCGAAAACAGCGACTTCAATCTCATTGTCGAAAAGGCGTTCGCAGGATTCCAAAAAGAGAGGGTAGAAATGCGAAGGGTCGGATGCCCTGTCGCCGAGGAATGTGGTATCTGTGAGCAAACCCAACGCGTCGGCGACGGGGTTTGCTTGGTATGACGAAGGGGATTCAGCTGCTGCTTGGGCTGCCAGGCCCTTGAACAACTGAAGTCTAGAGTACAGGAGCTAACCAAGCCGTTAGCAGCGAGAAATTGTTCATGAGGTCAGAAGAACTTACCTCTAACAAGCGGAAGATCGCATAGAATGTCGTGTTGGTATAGAAACAGCCCTTCCGTGGTGCACTCGAGCTACCATTTGCGTCAAACTCCCCATCCACCTGCATAGCAACAGGAGAAGGCAATCTGGAAGACGACGCAGAGGCCGAAGCGGCTCCCTGGGCCCTCGTCCTCCTATACGACTTCGCCTGCACCGCCTTCAGCAACCTCTTCCGAAGATCCCCATTCCCATTCGCAGCGCTCTTCCTTCCTCCCTTCGCCGGTTTCGAAGTTGTCGTCATCGGCACGTCCGCATCCTCCGCAACGCTATCGCGTT
This sequence comes from Cristinia sonorae, assembly GCA_021029105.1. Lineage (NCBI taxonomy): Eukaryota > Fungi > Basidiomycota > Agaricomycetes > Agaricales > Stephanosporaceae > Cristinia > Cristinia sonorae. Next base: position 782,787 of record JAEVFJ010000011.1, read on the forward strand.
CTCCCATTTCGCCGTCCTGGCCATCCATCCGAGGGACGAAGGACGCGTTGAACGCGGTGGCGTCCAACATGAAGAACGTCGGCACGAACGACCGCACGAAGCTCTCTATCCGCTTCCGCTCCGCGAAGTTGATCTGGCCTTGCGTGCGGTCCAAGAACGAGAACACGAGCTTGATCGCATCGAAAAGCACCGCCATATCGTCAATGACGTACTCCAACTGGTGTCTCGGCCTCGTCCTCGCAAGCAACGGATCGATCAACGCCGCACGTTTCGCCATCTGCTCGTCCCGCGCCGCCTCGATCTGATTCACGAACGCTTTGACGGTGATCGCCTTCTTGTCCGCTGCCCGGAAGGTGATACCGCGGTGATCGAGAGACTTGAGGTAGTTCCGAGAATCCACCTCCCGCCAGACTTTATTCCATTCCCGCTGTGCGCGTTTCCATTCCTCGTGTTTCTGCTTCAGACGGGTGAGCACCACGGGAATGGCGACGGCGGGCATCTCCTGCATGGCCTGGAAGACGTCTAAACCGGAATCACGTCCGTAGATCTTCTTGATGACTCGCAAATGGATGCTCTTCGCTGCGCCAGCCAGATTCGGTTTCAGCTTGTACGCGCTGCGCTCTTCCGGGCTGAGTTGAGCGATCTTGTTGTTGAATGGCTCCAACATCTGGATAGTCCGGTATATAGCGTCAATGTGGAAGTCGTACTCGTGCCTTTCCTCCTCGCTCCGATGCAAGGCCTCTTCGTAGACATTCTTCTTGGTGGCAACGAACATCCCATCTTCCGTGGCGAAGTTTGGTTGAGAGATCCACTCGTCGTTGAGCACCGATTTGCACATCTCATCGCGCCCAGAACAGGTAACATTGATCTCCTGCGTCAGAAGCATAATCGTTAATACCAATGCAACCTCTGATTGATGGACCGATACGCACATGAGCTGGGAGGCTTCTGTAGCTTCCATACATCTCCTGGAGCTGATTCCGGCTGGGTCTCTCCAAAACACCCGTCGGCCGCGTCCATATATCCTCAGTTTGAGCAAACCGCTCCCTCCGCTCGTCAAAACCCAAGATCTCTTTGAACTGCGCGAGCAACTCTCCATCCCCCAAGAACGTCCTACTCTCCTTCACGAGCCTCGAAGTATTAATAATATCTTGCGTGAAGAGGTTGACCAGCTTCAAAAACTCGTTATACGTTTCCCTGTTACCCAAGGCGCGTTTGACGTTCTCAAAGAACTGACTGTCGTCGTATCTGGCCATGGAGATTGGCGGGGGTTGCTGGGGGACGATCATTGAGGTAGATGCCAACGGTTGGGGCTGACTGTGGCCATGCGGCGCGCGTCGTGGAGAGGCAGGTGCGGCGTGTCGTTGTGGAAGAGACGGTGAGGGTGCTTCACTGGCAGACAAGTGTTGCTGTTTCGTTCTCTGTGTAACAAGGCGGATCAAAACCAGAGCGTGTGCTCGAAAAAAATCCCATACCTTGCTTGGACCTGCTCTGCCACTAGTTGTTACCTCCTTCTCCTTCTCCTTGGATGCCTCGGCCGCCTTCCGTTTCCTCTTCTGCGCCGCTGTGACAGGCGGTGCTGCAGGAACCGGCTCACCCCTCCTCTTTCCTTTCCCTTCTCCGTCCTTTTTTGATTTTCCTACGTCATCCAGTCGAGCAGCAGCTTGCCCACGCACTCCCCGATCGGGCAAAAACTGGAAGAACCCTTTTGCCAGGTCTTTGTCGTCATAGAAGATTTGGCCAACCAGTGCAAGAACTTCGTCCTATACATTGCAGTCAGACGATGTGGATGCAACGAGAGAGATAAAACAAACGTACATCAGAGAGCGACGGCGCCGCATGTGGAGAAAGTAGTTCCAGAAATTGCTGGTAACGTTCTGGGTCGTTCGAATATCGGTTCTTGACCTTCTGAAGATACGCTAGCGCTGGCTCCATGTCGGTCTCGTCAACAACGCCTTCCATATAAGCGTCCATAAACGGTGTGCGTTTTATAGCCTGAGTTGATGTGCCAGCGGGGGTAGTGACGGTGATGTAGTTGTTGTGTTTCCCGTCCATGTCGCATTCAATCCGGTATCCAGCAGGGAGGAAGGTGTTGAAGCCCTGGATGAGTATGGGGTGCCCGTGGAAGAGGCTGGAAACGCGATCTATGACCCCCGGTGTATCAATCCTGAAGGACAAAGCCCCGACAAGAATAAGGGTCAGGAGATACAAAAGATGAAGCGGGGGACGCACATCTGGCTTTTGAAATCCTTCATGATGTCCAAGAACTTGTTGTACACGTCCGGGTGGTCCTGGAACTGCGACTTCACCGAATCCAAATAGCTCAACGCATCCGTCACATTGAGCGGTCGTTCCGGGCTTTCAGGTTGAGACAGAGACCCTCCGTCGACAGGAGTCATTCGTCCGTTGTCGGGGCCCATGACCATGAGCTGTTCGTCGCGGGTGGCGAGTGTTGCGGAAGAGTGCGGTCGTCGTGGATGTTGTGGAAGAAGATGAAGGTGAGGGTCGCGGTCAACATTCATCGGGTGGTCGTCCGAGGATGCTGCGTCACGACGGGCCAGGTCCGGTCGGTCGTTTTCCGCCATTTTGGCTCGCTTCGATAACGACGGCTAATACAGTGCTGGGGACCAACACGTAATCTGAGATTCAGCCAAGAGACCACCGGGGGAACGTGCAGAGATCTGCGTTGTACAGCGTGCTAAGAGTAGGAGAAAGCGTCGTCGCTGTCAATGGCGTCGAGGTCGAGGTCGTCGTCGTTGTTGTCGGGGTGATGGTGGACGTTGCAGCCTGCGAGCTGTGTGAGGCGGCAATGTAGTTGTGGCTGAAGAATAGACGCCCACGAAGATATCCTGGGGACGGCCCGGTCAACTACAGTCGCGAGAATAATATATATAAATCTTGCTAACACGACTAGCTGATGATGGACAACAAGTGCAATCGAGGATAGATCAAGAATAGTACAACAACATTTGCCCTGTACGCGGCATGTCCATAGACTTCTCCAAACCTACAGACACTCACTTATCCGACTTCATTTGCAACAGACTTCCCTTCAATCTAACGCTTTCCCCTCCATCCTTCACCGCTCGTCCTCCCGAGACCACCGCCGACTCCGAAGCCAGCGAAGGCGCCTCCAGGTGCGCTGGATGTGGCAGCCACGGGTGGTGCATCGGGAACCGCTGCATTGGGTCCAGTGGGAGAGAGCACCGAGTTGGGTTTAACGAACGAGGAACGGTACGATGTCTGGGGGAGGGCTTGGATAGAGAGGAACTTGTTGGGTGTTGGCCGATCGTCGTTGTTGTACTGATGTATAAGGAACATCAACACATGCTTCTCGTGCTAGGACGAGGTAAAACACTCACTTGGAACTCAAGACCGACACCATCTGCCTCTGAAACATCCAGCAACTTGACCATCTTCTTGCCAATCCCGTTGATCTTCTCGACGTCATCCTTCGATCTCGTCCACAGCTGAATCCTGTCCACCTTACTCCTCAAACTGACCACAGCGCCACAAATCTCGTCGCCGTCGTCCAAGTCCTCGCCAATCAACGCCATGGCGAGCCATATCCAACACCGATCCAATAACTCCGGGTTCATCTTCATCGTCAGAACCCACTTTCCTCCGTTCGCATTCGCCTCGTCTTCCCACATCGGCTTGATGCCCTGCTTGAACAGGTGGTAGTTGGAATTGCGCTCAAGTTTGGAAGGGGGCTTGAGCCAGTTGAAATAGCGGCAGAACGACTCTACCGTATCGCACTCGCCAATCACGGTCAAACCCGCTTCATATTCGTCTGTATCAGGAGCCATAGGGTGGGCTGAATCTGGGGGTACGACGGCAGCAGTCGCCGGCGTATATGGCGCCTTGGACTTGCAGTCGTGATAGATAGTCCTGAACACTGTGTGTGAGCAAATAACAGAAGAGGCAGACAGAATTAAACGAACCATGTATGCTCCAAAGGATGCTCAGGCGCCTTGATCTTCAATCCAGGCGTCTTAGGATCCTCTATGGTCTCTGGCTCGGGAGGTTTTGACGTTCCATCGATACTGAGAGCTCTGGTCTTAGCCAGACGGGCCGTGATAGCAGAGAGCGACGGGATGTTCTTGTACCCCGCGGGCACTTTCTCCTTCTTGCGCTCCGTCGGCTTAGCGTCCTGTTCTTGCTGTTGCTCCTGCTCTTTCTCGACCTCCTCATTGAGCTTCTCCAACTTCTCCGCGGTCAACTGTTCGCCTTTGTCGGACCCTACGGGAGTAGATGTGTTGCTTCGGGGAGGTGACGTAGAGAGGGTGGCGGGAGACGTAGAGCGCGTGGTAGAGATGTTCACAGCGGTAGAGTCTGCGACGGAGACTGTCCCAGTTGAGGATACAGAAGTTGCTGATCCTGTGCGAAGGAGAGAGGCGGCGAGACGGGGACGGAGGGACGAGGAAGAGTTCGAGTTGGTGGAGTTGGAGTTGAGGTTGATGCGCGCGGCGAGCTGGTTTAGCGACGGCATGCGCACCCCCGGAGGAGGTCGCTCTGGTTTCGGCGCATCTATGGGCTTGGTCGCTGGTGCTGAGGGCGTTGCCATCGTTGAGGTCGATGAGCGGGACGTCGTGGTCAGCGATGAACACAGCGTCCAGCGCGTCACTTCTGGGACTTCAATTGCATCACAGGATTATGTAAGTAATCCAAATATAGATCGCGCGGCATCTTCCAGTTCAAGTTCGTTCCTCCATCGAAACGAATCTTCAACTTGAATTCAAGTTCCAATACCTGCAGGACGTGTAATAGATGCTCATAGTCATCTCTATTCCACATTCTTAGTATGTCCATAGTTTCACGACTAGAGATTACCCAACTACTAACGTTTACCTACCTTATTTTGGTATAAAGGTTGAACGGAATGCAGTGTATGAATTTCCTTATGTCTTGGATCAGACCGATTTCTTTTACTGCAGTTGACTGTACGTGTCTACTCCTTTTGCCACCGCGTGGCCACACCACACAGCTTCCTCAACGTCCAGCAAGTCGCGTTTCCCAATCCGTCGAGAGGCATTCACCTGTTGCACAAATTTTCGAACGTGGGTTATTCCAATTATCGCTGGGTGACTGTGCTGCGTGTCCCACGTTCAGTACATAAAGGTACTCTGCCAGTGGAGGCTCCTGCAACCTACCACCGATCGACCTTTATGATGCACAGAAATAAGTCCGCTCTGATACAAGCGTTTGACGACTTATGCGTCTCCCGTACGTGGTACTGCTATGGCTTACATTCTGAGGTTATTGATGGTCTTCGTTAGGTGATTACCCGCATGTTGGCTTATCCCCAAAAGCTGACACGCAGTTCGTGGAGGCAAACTTTGTCGCTGTTACAGCTATTTTTGATAAAGCTGTTGTCGTCCATTCCCTACCTCGATCGTTGATTTGTGCTTATGGAGAACCACGGATCAGCTTGTTCTGCACGGAAAAGGGGACCTTCACATGCAGTGCTTGCAAATTGGTGAAGTACTGCTCTAAAGTAAGTCTCTATTTACTCTTACAGGCAGAGTTTTCCTCACTGCGTCCGTTACTCTATGAACCAGCAATGTCAGCGTGAACATTGGCTAGAGCATAAGAAAGGTATGTTTCCTTAGTTTATCGGTTAGCATATGTTTACCGAGGAGCAATGCGCATCGCAGTATGCAAGCATTCTATCAGGTTGTTGCAGTGGCAGCCAGCATGGGTTGCTGAGCGCCGACAACCGTTGTTCATTTCTGCTCCAGATTTCAAAACAGAATGTCACCTGTGAGTGCTTCATTAGATTGTAGAGGTATCTATGGCTGATGTTCTATCACCATAGGTGGGGCAATGTGCCCGCGTATGACTTGTTAAATATCTCATCTAACAAAGAGTCTTGCGACCATGATTTAAGCATTTGCTTCCCAGGTATGATCCTGCCGATGCGGAATGAATCACTATCTGAAATACATCTCACTCTTAGCCTCGGGTGACTTGCGCAACATCATCTTGACTGTGAATAATCTCCCTTTCGACTATAACCACGACCTCACAATATTGCTGAACGACGGCGAACCGAACATCGTCATTCGAAACATTATGCTTCTCCTCATCCTCGGCTCAACGCTGAACCCAATGGATGCAGCCAACGTCGCGCTACACTTCTGGTATTCTGTCTACCTACCTGAGGAATACTTTACCTTCATAGTTTTCCGAATGGGTGACTTTTCAGCTCATGCCATGAACCATAAAGAGGAGTCATATTCTACCAAAATTGGCAGCCGGGCGGTGCTGTCTGGCGAGATGTCGAAGCGTTTTTTTCATCTTATGACGCAAATGCCGCTCAATGCAAGTTATGGTGTTCAAGGAGTCAAGCGAGAGATGAACAGAGTTCGGTACATTTGCCAACGTTTTTCTGTTTCCCCTTCACTGACTTGAACCTCTACTAGCTTTGGCCCCGTACAAAACGATCGGTACGATAGTCGATACGAAAGGCTGGGACCATCGTACCGTCTCGCATCCCATGAGTATAGGAAGTTTGGACTTGTTTTACCGTTCGCTGCACGGCGCGATCGGTTTAACACGCCCAATCACTCCCTTTTCTCACCGGAAGGTAAATGGCTTCAAGACGATCTCGCGGATCCCTTACAATCTTGGGAGTGAGTATTCACCCTCAATGACCCGGCTGCCTACTCACAAGGATTTCCATCTCAACAGTACCGCAGACGTCTTTGCAGCTGGCCGTCATTACGGTGTACCTCAGGCTGATGTCTATGGATGTCTTTATTTCTACCTACGGGATCAATTGTCGTCATTCGCAGAGCGCTTGAAAACATTCAACATTTCCTTCCACCTCTTCAACCTCGGTCCCTCAGAACTCGCCACCCGCATTTCCACCGGGTATTTATACAAATGTGGGATCTCGCGAAGCATACTCTTTGATCGCATTGACCTGTCAAACATTGTTGAGTGTGAATGTGTCGGTATCTCGAAGGCTCTAACGGATTGGGAGCCATACCTTGCGGCTTGCAAGGACGCAACCTTACTGGCGCACTTCAGAAGTTGGTTCTCCAAGCAGAAAGGCGGGCATCTCAGCTCTGTTGGAGAGGATACGTGTTCTGAGATTCTCAGTAACATGCTCCGCGATAATCGAGTGCGTTTCCGATTGGTTTACTGAAACTTCAGGCTGACTCCTCGTTTACCTCTAATTCAAGATAAACTCAGCCCCGAACGGAGATCTAGAAACGCTAAACGGTCTGGTCTGCAACAATCCATGCATGATGACTTACTACGATAACGCCAAGGCGTTCCAAACGTATCTGAACACTTCTGGATTACCCGAAAGTTTGCGCCAACTAGGCCTCAAGAGAAAAACTAGACACACAATCGTCCCCCCATGTGCGTTCAATCTGATATAATCTAATGGCAATTATACTCATTAGCTGCTCGGTGATCTTTTAGCGTTTGGGCATCCCGCTAGACAGTCCTCCCTGTCACGAGTTACATAGAATGCCCAGATCATCCTAAACCGTTACGCCAAAAGGGCGCAATGTCAAGCTCGGCTTGACATTCTTCTGGGGATATATAAGCAGTAAATGAATGTCACGAATAGAGTCGTGAGGCGAAAACTTAACCAAACTAAAGGCGAATAGGGACGCTGCAACCACTGATCACACCTGGAGGAGCGTATATGAATACGCTACGACTCTAAGGCTGGAGACGAGTATATATCAGCACCTAAGTATACTAGTACAATAGAACTTGACTTACCTGGAGACGAGAGGTCAAAGCTACTGTCTCCAGGTGTCATACAGGGGGTTTATATACTACAAGGGTTTAGGGCAGGTCTATGAGATACTGGGGCCGCGCAGCCTCGATGACTCACCCATGGAAAGCTATGGAACATGAAGGAAACAAAGGGAGTCAGCATGAGTCACGATGAGTCATGATGACTGATACACAATGAGTCAATGATGGAATCATGTGACGAATGAAAACAAAAGAAATGATAAGTCCGAAAAGAGGTTATCAAAGGAAAATAAAAGGAAAACGCATCAACTCGTGACAATACCCCCCTTCTAATGGCTCATGACCACATGAGCTGGAACTACGCCCATCTCCA
>JAEVFJ010000012.1:600000-779899 GCA_021029105.1 Cristinia sonorae
AGAATTGGCCTTTTGAAAGCTCCCTGGCGAAATAGTCAGAGGGGGGAATAACATAATGAGAGGAGCTACGAACTTTATCTTCTTGATGATGATCTTGAAGAGTTTCGGGTCCCTCTTCCTAGTCTCTCGCAAGTTTCCGTCTGCACGAGTGGAAATATATATTCTCCATTGTCCGAAACCTTCGACCGAGTCAAAGTATAAAGCGGCTTTCATGGGTTGCACGATGGGAAACGCGCCAGGAACTTGTGGGCCGATGATGGCGGGCTCGGATGCCGACTCGTCAGCTTTTGCGGCGGGAACTATCTGACCATTCTCAGCCACAGGGTCATGAGGAATGTATGCTTCTCGGAAAGTTGTGGCAAATTCAGGCATCCGCAGCAATTCAAGGTAATCCTGGGAACGGAGATCAGTAAATATGGGAAACAAAGAATCAGTTCTGGCTTACACGGAGGGTCGTCATTTGAGCTTCTAATAGCCTCTTCGCCAACTCGATGGCGTCTGTTGCAGTTCTCGGGACTGCAACGTTTAACTTTTCAAAGGGTTTCACGTCAGTCTGAACCGCACGACCACCTCGCTGGATGTGCTTCCTCTCCTTCTGGGAAACCTTTCCAGTGCGTCTCCCGCCAAATGCCTCGGCTTCCTCGTCACCTTTGTAGGTGGGATCCAGTGTCTTCAGTGAAAGTCCCGGGATGGCTTGAAGGCATACACATGCCTCATGAACAGCCCGGGTACTGTCACTGAGGCCAGACGAAGGGAGGTTCAACGACCAAAAGTAGCGAGTGAAACGTTCGAGAAGTAAGTGTGCCTGTGAGCCCTGAAATGCCTCGGCTGTGGTAGGGAACTCTGCCAGTATTGATGAGACCAGTGATTCTGCGGCATCAAAGGACACCGCTGAGCAAAAAGGCTGGCTTAGATGAAAGAACCATGTTCAAGCATGGAGGGACTCACCACATATGATGAACTCGAGGAGGCCGTCAACTGTGATGAGTTCATCGATGATGGCTGCCCGACCTGTCGGGCCACAACCAACGAGAACAGCTTCAAGGTTGACTATCGCAGTTTCCAGTACTAGCTGATTCCTCAATTCAGCAGGGATGAAGAGGTTTTTATCGATGTACGGGGCGTTCTTGGCGGGCTTTCGCATCACGGTCGACGAGGTCAGTGAAGTGAGGATCAAGGAGCGTCGTCGCACTCGGCACCACCGTATCTACAGAAATGCCTCATGCCGTGTAACGTGGCAACAAAGTTCATCTTGAATAGACGAATCGCTCACCTATAAAGTCACGGTCAGTTGTTTCCCAAGCCAGACCGCCGAAGCAACACCGGAAAGGTAACTCTGCAGAAAAGACGAACGCACACCATGAATCAATAGGATGTGCAAAAAATACGAGCTAAAACCCGCAGTAAGCTGAGCATGACGGGAGAGAAGGAAAAGCAAAACGAACGTGATGTTCACGATGAAGTCCCTCATAGCGCCAGTGTGAGTGACAATATTCGCGGTCAATGAGTCGGCGCGTGATGGATAATGCCTTGAATGACCAACTCGCACACAATCCGAGTCGCCCTTACACAATCGCCTCATCCACCATGAAACATCGAAAACAAGACTCAGACTCTTTAAGCGGATCAACCAGGGATGAAGAGACTTCACCTTCACCGAGCGACACGGCCGACGCGCCTCTTCTTGACCTGCGCCGCTTCACCCCCGAAGAGTTGCGAACGTCGGAAAACATGAACGCAGTCATTGGACGCCTTGAAGATATTATCTCGAATTGCGACAGCGACCGGCTGGAGGTCGTAGCCATGCTCATGACTGTCGACAATCTGTTGGAGTTTGCCATCTCTGGTGAGTGCAGAAAAACCAGGTCTCTACAATGGGCTAACGAGAGATTAGCCATCAGTCATGATGCCGCGGTCGTACTTGTCTATTCAGTCGTTGACCAGTTCCCAACAACTGCAAAGTCATTCAGTGGCTCACTCGCAGCCAACCTCTTATTCCGCTTCTCCATGTGCTTCTGGTCGCTGAACTACCCCGCACCTGGCCTCGGTGACAGTCACCGGGCAGTCGAGCTTGCATCCGTGTGCCTTCAAGCGATCTCAGGACTTCCGCTGGTGGATCTTGCTGTAACACGGATGGAAGACGATATGCCTGGGTTAGTCGCAAAGAGGATGTCTCAGAAGGCCAGGAAGCGAGCGACAAGAGGCAGCAGACCCGTTGTCATCGACACTAAACCATTCGATAACTTGGGTATCGATGTACCGACATCAGTGACGGAGGCAAGGGAATTAGAAAGGAAGATATTGGATGATCAATTGAGGATTCTCCAGGTGAGTGATGTGTATTCGAACACGTTGCCGAGCTAACAGCTACTCTAGTATTACTTCCAAACCCTCCGTGAGCCTGAATTGGCGGAAATCTTCTACAAGGCATACATCTCTGATGTCGTCGAGACTGGTGACCAGGACGCGTCCGGTGTGAACGCGGGTGGCGTCTCGGTCACCCAGACTGATGACACCAGGTCCGAGTTTCCTGCTGCGTATCCCATTGTTCAACCAATGAAGGCAGCATTGTACTTCGACACTGCTGAAGGTTTTGGAGACTGGCGCATCTACATTTCCACGCGTGCTGACGGCAATCTGCGCGAGACTCGCAAGAAAGACCCACAACTATTCCGCATTATCATCAAGAAAATCAAGTAATGTTCGCTTCACGTTGACTTATTCGTCATTCTCATCTCTGCGATGACAGGGAACTTTCAAACGGACATTTCTCCGATGACAACCAGAAGAGGTTGAATGGCCCCGATATCGATATCCCTGTATTTGAAGCAAAGATGACAAGAGATAGCCGTTTAGTGGTAAGATCATCCTTTCTCAAGTAGCAAAGCTCTCACCATGGCCTTCGGGACAGTATCAAGTTGACTGTGTGAGGGAATTCGATAGCGACGTACGTTTTCATCTCGTTTCAACCAGTAAACCAGTAACCTACTTCTCTTAGATTGAGTGGCAAGGTTTGGCCGACATTATTCTCTTTTCCTGGTTGCAGCTCATATCTTCTTAGTTCTCCGAATTTTTGGCATCTACACCCACGCACAGCTAGACAAGCGCTTTTGGGATGCCGTAGGGCATCAGCTTGGAGGTCGAGGAAAAATATACAAGAAAAGGTGGGTGGTTTTGGGTCAGCTCTCGAGCTTCCAGTAATTTTCGCAACCGCAGATGTACCTTCCGTAACCATCCTCATCATCAAGGAGACAATGTTGTGACACCGGCCTCGTTCCCGCCCGCAACTGAACCCTCTGCCCCTGAGAAGGCTATTCGCATTCCAGACCTGCGAGACGAGGATCTTGAAGAGGTGCGAGTGTAAACCCATCTCTGACCGTAGATACTGAGACAGTCTTCCAGCTGCATTCCCTCCTCGTGTACGTGTACAATGCTGCTTGTTTCTTCGCTACTGATTTGTTACCAGGCTGGAGAAGTTCGTAACCTTTTCGCAGGTGAGTGCATGTTGTTCTGCGGATTTTCTCGTGTTGACGTGGAGTAACAACCTCAGGCACTTCTCAATAGCATTCTCGCGGACCAAGATGTCGCGCACGTTTTTCAGATGTCGTTAGTAAGCTCTAGTGATTCTTGAGACATGGTTTGATTGATTGTTCCTTAGGCCTCAAGAGCAAGAGATTGTACAACATGGATCTTCTTGCTACGTTCTTGGGCGCAGTGGCACAGGGTAACGTAGCAACAGTACCGTCCCTTCGGTTTCTACTGATCGGGCCTGCAGGAAAACAACCACAATGATATTCAAGATCCTCGGGATTGAACGGACCTGGGAACAGAACCGGGAAGTTTTCGCGGGCACGATCTCTCGTCCACGCCAGCTGTTCGTCACGCAGTCCAAAGTCCTTGCCGAGAAGGTAGAGGAGTATTACGCCAAGCTGTCCCAGTCTCTTGCCGCGGAGCAACGCTCTTCAGAAGAATCTGCCAAATTGCTTGCAGACAAGGAACAGAAGGGGTTGGTCGACCGTGACGAAGAGGATTTGTACCGTGGTGACTTGCCCAAGCGTTTCGGAGAACTGGAAGATAAACATTTCCCGTTGTTTATTACGTATGACCAGGTCAGTGTTTGCCAGTTCCTACCTTGAACAACGTCGATATTCATCGAGAGTATACAGCTCTGCAGGCTGCTCGAGGCTGAACTCGACATCAAGCTAGGTCTTCACCGTGACGACCCAAGTTCGGAGCCGACCAGTCCCTCTGACGCGCCGGTTTCAAATGACTATATGTTACAGCAACGTGCTTCTTTCGTTTCATACTCAGAGTTCCTTCGGTCTTACTGGCCACACTTTCCTCAGAGCCTCACCAAGAGACTCGGTGTGTATTGGGGTTGGTTTCTTCGCTACGTTGACTGAATGTTAAATCCCTCAGATCCGGCGCTCGTCTTCGCGGAATTCATGGGTCAGTTGTTGCTCACGCGGCTGTATTCATCGACTGAGTGATTATTTCGAAAGGTGTATTGAAAGGATCTGAGCAGACACTTCACTCAAAGTCAGGCTATCTCACAACAGAGGAGTACGAGAATCTCAGCCATCGAGCCCATGGCACCTTCTCCGGTCAGCGAGACGCGATCTACGCCTTGTTCCAAGCCTACCAGCGGATGAGAGGTGAACGCCGTCATTACGACGCTGCTGACAGGTAGGGTTTCTTTTTTTTAGCATAATGTTGGGGCACCAATGCTGACAATGTCAAGAACACATGCCATCGTGAAAAACCTTCTTGCTGTCGGTATTCCCGGACGACCAGTTGACTTCATGTGAGATATGTCGTCTTGCTGGGTCAGCAAATCACTTACCGATTACCTGTAGTTACGTGGACGAAGTTCAAGATAACTTGCTGATTGACGTGCACAGTAAGCTTGCGCGGTATATTTTTTGTCAGGATGCTCACATACATTTAGTCCTGCGTACGATTTGCAATAACCCAAACGGCCTATTCTGGGCCGGAGATACCGCGCAAACGATATCCGCAGGGAGCTCTTTTAGATTCAACGACCTCAAGGCATTCTTGTATCGTATCGAGGTTTGTTTTTACCTGAAATGTCTGATGTTTTGCTTTTTGATTGCTCAAGCAGAAAGCGAGACGTGGCGGCGAGGGTTCAGAGGATCAGCCCAAGTCATTCCAACTCATCACTAATTATCGTTCTCACAACGGCATCGTGAGCTGCGCCCAAAGTGTCGTGGCATTGATCACGGAGTTTTGGCCTCACGCAATTGATGTACTTGCTGAAGAGCGAGGGGTCGTCGACGGTTTGCGCCCAGTCTTCTTCAGTGGCTGGGATAGGCATACTGTTCGTTATGAACAGTTCTTGTTTGGAGCGTCGTGAGTCCCTTGGGTTGATCACCGCTTCCTCCCCTTTCTAACTTCAAGTCCGTCGTCAGTGGGAGCCAAATTGAATTCGGTGCTAAACAATGTACGGCTGGGTGTCATCTGGTCCTTGTCGTCACCTTATATTAACGATTGAACGCACAGGCATTCTTGTCCGAGATGATGCAGCAAGAGACAAGTTGCGAGCACAAGTGGGCAATATCGGACTTATTCTGTAAGCGACCTATAGTCACCTGAACGTGGGCTGCGTGACCTCTAACATTGAATTCAGCACTCTTTACGAGAGCAAAGGCCTCGAATTTGATGACGTGGGTGTTTCGTTCGGACATAGCTAGAATGTGCTTGGCTCATAAAGCCATCAGGTTCTTCTGTACAATTTCTTTGAGGACTCTACCGTGGATCTTTCGCAGTGGAGGGTGGTTCTAAACGTTCTTCCTGGCGATGCCAGGCAAATTAACTGCCCTCGGTTTGACGACACTCGCCACAGTGGAGTATGTCGTGAGGTATGATAGCAATCCCTGCGAACTAGACCGTTCCGTTCACCATTGCTCATAGCTCAAGTTCTTGTACGTTGCGATTACACGTGCGCGCAAGAATCTCTGGATTGCAGACACTTCGGAGCGAGGAGGGCCGATGCGGGTGAGTGTGATCTGATAACCATCTCTATCAATTAGTCTTATCTTTATTTCTCAGGCCGTTTGGGACGCAAAAGGACAAGTGCAGAACTGCACACCTGGAGACACTGTTCCTCAACTTGCCACAACCTCCACTCCGGAAGAATGGGCTCAGACGGCGCGTATTCTCTTCGACAACCGTCGTTATATGCAAGCGGTTCATAGCTACGAACGAGCTGGCTTTGTGCGAGAAAAGGATGTCGCTTACGCGTATCACCTGCGAGAAATGGCACGAGCAAAAGTCGTCGCGTCTCGCGCTCAGGCCCAGCCGGATATCGCCCGTAACGAAGCGTATTTGACCGCAGCTTATGCGTTCTTGTCATCAGCCAAAGTTGCGGAGAATCGTCAGGAGCGATTGGCATACTATCGTATTGCGGCTGAATGCTTCGCGGAAGGCGATGACTTTGGAAAAGCGGGGGAAGCGTACTTGTCTGCTGCTGAATACACTCGCTCGGCTCAACACTACAGGAAGGCAGGGATGTTTGATGAGGCGGTTGACGTTATCAAGGCCCATAACAAGGATATTCCTGAGCAGGCCGCCGAGAAGATCATGGACATTGCCAAAATACATTACTTCACCAAGAACAAACTGGAGTACGTGCATGTCTGCTGATATCATGAACGGATTTCTTATGCGGACCTTTAGTCAGGCTACAAAACTATTCCCTTCAATCGATGAGGCCATGGAGTTCATGGAGGAGTACGAGTTTGACGTTGCTCGTGCGGATCTCCTTGAACGCAATGGTCGTTTCGCCGAGGCAGCAGAACTACACTTCTCCGATGGCCACGTCGTCAGAGCGATCTCCTTATTGCTCAAAGATGACAACGAGACGTCCCGGAAGCGAGCTGAAGCATGCTTGTTGGATGGTTTGTGGAGGTCCCTGCCTTTCGGTGTCAACATGAGGCTACGACAAGAGCATAAGGACGCTAAATCCGACGTGTTGTTACAAGACCTCATAGTCTTGTCGGACCAGTTCTTACAGACCGCCGGTGTATCGTCACACACTTCCGATCAGGCGAGTGGGACCCTACGGTATCACACTAATGCACCGCGACTGACGAAGGACAAATAGCTTCAAATGTTCAGACACATCGCGAGCCGTGACGTTGCGCCTTTAAGGTCCCTTGGCGAACTGTTTGTCCATAAACATGGTGACTTCATCTCAGCCATGCTGTGTTGGGATCATACCTTCAGCGTACCGCTTAATCTTCAGAATGCTTCCGTTGCAGAGATTTCCGAGACTCTCGAGTCCTTCTTGCTCTATTCAAAAGGGCTCGCGCAGATTTGTTTCGAGTGGAATCCATGCGGGAGGGCAGATTTCCAGCGGCTTTTTGGTTTTCAAGAGTCATCTGCGAATAACTTCTTGGTCTATCACGGGACAAAACTGAAGGATCGGCTTACAGCAAAGCAACGTGTGCTGGTCAGCACCGAGGAAGAAGTCGGTATCATCATACGCGGTCAAGACCTGCAATTCGGACTGAAGAGGTGGATACAAGACCATCTCTTATTGCGAGTCAATAGCCAAACCTATGCATGCCATCATGCCAGTGCCCACTCTCCTTGCGTCGCATTCACAGTCTTCGGAGATTGCAAGGCTGCGCCATGCCACAGCGCGCATCTCCCCGCCGACTCATTGGATAATCAGTGGTTCCACCTTCGGATTCGAATTATTTTCCAACAAGTCTTGATCTATCAGACTATCAGTGCATTAGCAATTCGTAAGCACCAGCTTCAGGAGCAGATGTAAGTTTGACACACTTCCCATGTACTTCACACTCATGATCTCGACATGCGGAGCCAGATTTTGGCTTGGTACTCTGTACCAGGCACTGTACCCATCCTCGCATAAGTTTGGTTCCATCTCACTTTTCGACGCAAAGAAGATCCCTGAGTCGGAGAAAGCAATCCCCGTCGTGAAGGACTG
The DNA here is from genome assembly GCA_021029105.1 of Cristinia sonorae. Classification (NCBI taxonomy): domain Eukaryota; kingdom Fungi; phylum Basidiomycota; class Agaricomycetes; order Agaricales; family Stephanosporaceae; genus Cristinia; species Cristinia sonorae. Next base: position 607,976 of record JAEVFJ010000012.1, read on the forward strand.
GCTGCGGAACTTGTTCTACAGTTTTGTCCCTCAGGTCAACTCTCACGGCGACCCCTTCCTCACGCAAATGGGCCAAATGGTGCATCTCGCCTACTTCTTCGACAAACTCTCTACCCAAGACTATATGCCGCGAACACAATGCGCCACTGCGTCGCCGCCGCCATGGCTGTTGCGCGTCGGGGACCGGAACATCGTCTGGGACCTCCTTAACTCTTTGGACGGCAAATCTGCGGATGTGATATCAACGAGCGTCCTCTTTATTCAGTGTGTTCAATTGCACCTTGCTTCAGAAGTTGACCGTTGACTGATATACCCACGGTGTAGACATGTCTGCCACAAGTCATTGAACATAGATATCAACGTCCTGTGCGGGCTCGTCGAGTATGCTATCGGCCTGTACGTGACAACCGTCAGCGTCAAGAGATGGTCGTCATTGCACGATGTTTCTCTACCACTGTCATGGCTCCGAAAGCTACCGTTGGACGGAGACATCTCCAAGCGCAACACCGTTATGATATTTCATCTGATGAACCCTCTCACTGACCTACTAGAGAAAGTGTACACCGGCGCTGGTGGGAGGACTTTTTGTTCAGAAAACGTCTAGGTGAACATCCTCTGATAACTCTACTTGCAGATCATCTCACCTACCTGGGTGCCAGCCTGGCCAAAGCCAGACATCAGGTCCGGAACGTGTTTATAGCTCGTCTGTGAGTACCCTTCCCGAGGTTTCGATCCGCCTCTCTCATCTCAATTTCTGCCTGGGTGCTAGCTGTCGAGCATTGTGCCTTCGTAAGTGATATGCTCAGATCATGGTACCCACAATGATACTAAGACCACCGTCATTGAAGTGGGATATAATGTTCGAGAGATCAAGCTAAGGGTGCAAATTCAGATCGCCATCAATTCACTCAGAAAGCGCACTGAACGCCGGTACCCAGCAATATTCAATCAGTACGCCCCATGTCTCTTCCAGATGTTTCCTACTCTAACTCTGACGTTCTAAGGTTTGTGCAAGGAGTAGGCTGGAAAGACATGGTGCGAGCACTTCGGAGGTATGAGTCAAGCCAGGCGACCGGACTGGACGAATGGGTCCAGCTCATCGACGAGAAACTCGTGAAGGTGCCACTCAATCAATCGAATGGCATTCGCGTTATCAGCTTCAAGGACCGAGCCGACATTCCCATTCTTCTGAACGGCGGCACTGTAGGTCACAAACTCCGAGCCGAGGCAGAGCCCTTCGTTCCTCGGTTCGCGCTGCTCGCCCAGACTGAAGACGACGACGATGGTGAGGAGGAAGAGGCCGCAATCGACGGGGAGGGCGAGACCGCAGATCTAGAGGTTGCTGCGTCGGCCGTAGATGCAGGACGGGTTGAACGTGTCGAGCCTACGAAGGAAGAAATCCAGGCTGCCCGGGTCTTCCAACGGGTATACCGTCGTCGCATGCGCCATAGGAGATTTGTCGCCCCCGCGTCCGCTGAAGCACGTGCTCGATGGTTTGGTGGTCTTCTAGAGACGTCCAAGAGCGTACAACTTGAGAGACAATATCGGCTTCTCATGTTGGGACCACTCGTGCACGTTCTCGTCTGCCTGGAGAAGGTGTATTTGAGCATCAACTCAATGAGGAAGAGGGCGATTCGGAAGCTCCACACCACAGCGCACAGGGAACTTGAAGAAGTTCAGGAGCAGGCTGATAAGGCTCGGTGCGTACTTGAAGAAAGGATTTCGTTACCGTACCATTGACCATCATGCTTATGTTACGCCATCTCAGTCGACATCTCAAAGACACGTCACGACTTCAAAAGCTCCTTGGTCCGCAATCCTCCCTGCATACTTCCCGCAAAGATGTCACCGAACTGAAGAAGCTTGTTGGGGAGGCTGTGAATCTTGTGCGTGGAATGGGGACGGATGATTGGGAATTGCAGACGGCTGTCAAGGGTATTCTGAAGGCACCACCTGTAGTCGTGCAAGCAAAGCCTACGAAGCCGGAGCTTGTGCTCGACGAAGATATCGGGTACTACGTGTGACGGGCGTTGGGAGGGATAGTCAGAGCTATCGAGTTAGAGTGTGTACGATAAAACATCTCTTCTTGGTCATGTACGGTATATTGAATGATTTCTTGGATTCCACCAAGCTTGAGTCGAGGACAGATGTTGCAGAGCGGGGCGACGAAGCGAACAGCGTCAACGGAAGCATACACATCTTATAGATACAACATAGGGCTTCTGTTGACATACCCTCCAAACCGTACAGATAGTGTGCACACCTGAGCCCTTAGCGCAGGATTTGTCCAAATATCGATCTACATCATGGATGACAGATCTGGAAAGCGTCGAAGAATCTGTACACCCTATTGCACATAGTTGCCTACCGGCGCACATCAGTTGTATACCCAGAGAATGATCGATGGTGGAACTCACCTGGGAAAACACCCTGCTTGCCATTCAACCGTCCTGTCCACCAATCCTCCGTGCTATCCGACTTCTCAACAACCTCGATCCTATCTCCCGCCTTGAAATCCAAATCTCCATCGGCCTGTGCTTCGAAATCGTACAATGCCACGACGTACTCCACCGCAGGCTTAGGCTTAGGCTTCAATGGCGGCGGCGGCGGCGGAGCCTTCTTCGCTGCCACCGCGCTAGCAACAACGTTTCCGAATGCAGGCTTGGTGCCGATGTTGGTGCTGGGGGAGTAGGGAGGCGGAGGGGCGGACCCAATACTGGGGGGAGGCGGAGGGGCTTTCTTGGCGTATGTGGAGGACGTGGAGGATGCGCTGGATGGGGAACGCATTGGTGGTGGCGCGAGACCGCGTGTGCCGGAGGCAGTTGATGAGGCCGTGGACGCTTGACGGCCGAGAGGTTTTTCACCTCCGGAAGCCAGTCGATTCTGCTGAACCATCTTGGCTGAAGTGGAAGTGAGTAATTTGGATAGATTGGAGTTAAGAGGAATACTGACAGACGCTGACTATACGTTTCACGATGTTGAGCTCTTCAAGTCGTTGCATGGCATCGCCACGCTTCGCTAAATAATCCTCTTCTATTTGTGCAGCCGGAACGGCGACGTCGTAACGGCTTTCTGCGAAACCGCTCAGTTTCTCCAGCAGAAGGTAAAAGATGTTCAACCTGATGTCCACATGAGGATGTAAGTGAATCGGTGTTTACTGCGGTACGCACTGCATGTAGAAGAACGAGTGGAACAGAGGGTCGATGAACTGGGCGGCCATCTGCATGAACTTGGGGAGCTCAGTCTTCAGAGAGGTATTGATGTATTCATACTCGTTTGTAGCGATTTCGAAATCTTGTTCCAACTGTTCCCCAAGTTAACGTACACGAACGTTGTCATGAAAAAGGGGCGGTCTTACCTTGAACAAATTCTTCTCGTCGTTAAGAGTCTTCTCCTTCTTGTCTCGGAGTTTCGTCAGGGAGTTATTGAAGCGATCGTAATCAACGAGCTACGCAACCGATATGTATGAGCAAAGTCCGTACGACTGAGGGTGGATTACGCACTTTATGATCCCTCTTAGTGATAGTCTTCCTGATAGCTTTCATGATCGTCTGTAACTCCTTCATGGGTGCATGAATTCTTGTCTCTATCAACTCCAACTCTGGCACTATCGATCCCTTCAACTCCTCTAATGCCCCCTCGTAGGCATCGACGTTCTTGACGGTGTGCTCTGCCTGAGGGTGACGGGTGAGCAGATCGTATTCTCCAACGACCGGATGGAATAGGTTGGAGAAGTGGTGAGCGAAGTTGTGCCCCGAGGTGAACAGATTTGTCACAGCCTCGCTGAATGCCTTGGTGTCCTTGATGAGTTTCTCGATGGCTTGTTCCAGGGCAGAGAAGCGACGGTTGTAGTCATCGAACTCGGGATCGTTAGATTCTAGGGTCAATCGCAATGAGCAACTAGATTATTCGTGCTGGAGGCAGACTTGGAGCCTACTCTTCGCCATCCCGACCTTGGACGTCATCATATGCGGCATTCTTCATCGCCAGCCGTGGTGTATGTCAGTCAAACAAACGATCTACACCCGTGGTACATACATACCGAGAGAATGCCTTGCCTACACCCTTCATCTTGTCCTAATCAGCTGCGTTCTGAAGGGGTCGTCGTCGGGTATGATGGTGAGGTGGAGGACAGGTCGCGTCGTAGGCAAGAGTGGGGTTGGCGGTGAACCAAGACAAGGACGACTGCGCGCTAAGAGACGCCGATCATCGTCGTCTTTCCTTAGCATCAGCTCACCGGGTCAGTCGTCGTGCTCTTCGTCCATGAGCACCCATTGCGCTGTATTCCTTGATTTTGACAAGTTCAAGTTCCAATCGCAGGTAGAGCGACTGGTTGAAGCGGAGGATTTAGCAGCCAAGTGACTATCGGCAAATGCCGCGCAACTGTAATGGGCACCATCCTCGAATCTGAGACCTTTTCTACACATCCGAGTCTTTTGACAACACCTTCGTCGAATGGCCTGGTCTTGTTTTTGTGAACGTTTGAACGATCAGGTCGTTTGCCGACGTTCACCACAAGATTACGATCGGGACCGGCAGAGATCTAAACGGGAAGGTTATCTGCTTATGTCATCATGGTTGAACACACGGTTGAGGGCCTTGACTCTCTTTCCCGAACCGCGATCCCCTCCTTCGTCTTTCCTGTGCTACCCTCTTTTACGACAATAATCTCCTTGCTTTCTTTTACTGCGAAACCTACGACTACACTCCCATCGAAATCATCAACGATAGAATCCTCATCAATACCGACGTCTCTGACTTTAATACCGTCAATCCACGGTCTCGAACAAGAATGGACAACGGAGCTTCTGCTGCAGACACAGCTCAGCCAGAATTACCCGTGGCTAGCACGTCCAAGCTTTTGCTTTCCCGGTCTCCTCATGACTCTAATTCGCCGCAGGGCGGTCGGCGAGATACAGGAGGTTCTCGCGAAAGCCACAGCTTTCTTACACCCAAGTACGTCGCAAGTACTGTGGCATTCGTGACGAAAAGCTCATTATGGTCACGTCTGATAGCCCCTCACCTGTATCTAAGAGCTTCTTCACCCCTGCGTCCAACAGACTGTCGCATTTACCTACACCCCAAAGGTAAGCCATGTTTTTCATACAGTTTATTTGCAGGGCGGTTTGCGATGTTTTCGGACATAGTATTCAAACACGAGCAGGAGGGGTTTTGGCGAGAACAAAATCGCAGTCCTCTGCCTCTCGCTAAATTGCCGTTATGGCATTCCCTCCTCCGTACTGTGCTGGAATCCGTGCGTTGCACCTTCGGGAACTGCCACATTTCCAGCTGGATTGACATGGAACGAGCGCGCGGCGTGATGGCACAAGCAGGTGCTAGTGCGTCAGGGTCTTGACAATGGATCCACCGTGGTCTTTACCTTCTATGACCCAACTGTACTCCCTCGTTCCCTTCGATCTTCTGATCCCGCTCCCCACGCCTTCCTTGAGGCAGCTGCTCAGTACGCTTTTTACAGTCCCAACGACCTCAACTTTGACTTTGAACTTGCTCGCGACAGTCCGCTGAGGCATGGGTAAGTCAGCTAAGTTACCCATTCAGTCGGTCGTCGAACTCATTTGCTTGCAGAGCGCGGGCAACATCCACCCAGACGCACCCCTCTACTCCACGGTATGTCTATGCTCCATTTCAATCCTCTACCATGCCTTACGCAGCTCGTTCAAAGCGAGCGAGATACCCCCGTTATCGACTCGTTTCCGACACCAGAATCAAGGTCTGTCTCTCGTCGCCTGTGAATCACGGCCGATCATCTTACAAGATCCACCAGCCCACTGTACGCAAGACGACCGAAGTCGTCCCAGAACACGTACGAAGCTCCCCTTTGTATTTGGAAGGTTATGTACTCACATATCCCGCAGTACCACCCCGTCTCCTCCCAGGACACCTCGCAGGTATGGAAAGTGGAATTTGGTGACACACACGCTTATCTATTTCACAGAGGTAAATTCCAGCCCGAGGCAGAAATAACCCCTCTGGCTATCTCCTCGCGCACGCCTCCAGTGCACCGGCGCGAAGTCTCCCCTCCCCTCCGTTCCACATTATCGTCGCCGTTCGTCGACCGTTCCGAGCAGCACACGCCCTCCCACACTCGGTCTCAGTCCCATCTCAGCAGTCCCGACTCGAGTCCAATGCTGGTGGACGACGTGTTCTCCCCTGGACCATCTGCTGCTTCCACTTCAAAGTCCACCCCACTGAAGGCTCCTGTCCCTACACGCCCCGCCGGCAGCGAGATGAGCAGGATACGACTGCAGCTTGCCGCTGAAAAAGCCGCCCATCGTGACTGGTCAGAAGCTCGCCGTCCAGATTACCTGAAGCGGACGAAACGACCGTCGGCTGACCTCGAGGACGGCTACGACACGGACGACGCATTGGCGTTGGATGGGAAGAGTACGGCAAACATGGGTGTGCTGGAGAGTCCAGTGAAAGGACGCCGGATCGGGCTATTCCAGGAGACGTCAGAGGAGAGCTTCGAGGAGAGCTTGCTCGCAAGTGGCTACACTCCTTACGGTGATAGACCTGCTTACACGGAGGCCCAGACACCGCCGACTGCCGCCATTGGGAAGGCGAGGGCGACCTTGTCCCAACCGGCCATGGAGTGGTTGCAGCAAGAGACACCTGCCCAGAAGTCTTCTCCGCGTCGTACCAATGGGCCAAGCAGGGAGAGGACACCGAGTGAGAAGGAGGTCAAGAAACGACGGCGCCTCGCCGCATTTAACAACTTCCACTCGACACTGCCGAAGGGGTCTCTTGTGGTGGTGGAGGTGGAAGGCCACGGGCGCGTGCTCATGCAGAAACATCCGGGTGAACGGCCTCCCTCACCGACGGAATCTCCCACTCTCAAAAAACGCGGGGCCGCTGCAGCTAGCGGCGGGCGGAAGAAGAAGTCAGCCCGTGCCACGCCGAATATCCCTGCGAAGAAGGTCGGAAAGCTGCTTTCTGTCGACGAGAGCCTTCCCCGCAGCGAAGAGATTTCCAAGCCCAACTGGTTGGACACCGAGTTCCCTTGGTCGATGCGTGCGCAGGAGAGGAGGGAGCGGGACCAGAGAGAGCACGAGGAGAAGATGAAGTGCATCGCGCGGTTCTTAGATCGGGCCAGCGACGAGGAGTCTGACGACGAAGACCAATCCCTCGGGCTTACCATTCACGAAGAGGACGACGGGCCAACACCCCTTAGGACGGGACGTGGCAAGATGGTTCCTCTGAAAGCCAATCCGGATGCTCACTCTCGCGATCCTCAAGAACGCGTCATGCTCCCCAGTGACCCAGCAGATGCCCGTGCTGCGCTGCTTTCCAAGCGGTCCGTCCGTGCTTTGGCTTTTCGGCGGCGGCGGCGGGAGGCTGATTCGGAGATACAGATTGGCGAGGACGAAGAGGTGTGCGTGTGTAAAGGAAGGGACGACGGAAGAGAACTAGTGCAGTGCGATGACTGCCACACTTGGTATCATCTGGAGTGCATAGGGATCAGGAGCATCCAGGAACTTGGGCGGGAGGAGGATCCATGGTACTGTGAAGACTGCCTGGGGGCGGAGATACTTGCCTACGAGCCAGCTTCCGAACCCACGTTCGTTCCCACCGATAAGCCTCTCAGTCGGAATCACCGCGATCCGTTGATGTCGTCAAGCTCGTCAGCATTGTCGCCTTTTCCCTCCTGGAGCATGGATGCGCCCATACCAAGAACCCCTGTCCATGTGCGAGACGTCCGTTCAACCTTCTCATCTTCGTCGTGGGCAGGTTCATCCAGTCCAAGCCGCGGCGGCCCGAGCACCCCAGGATCCAGTCACACAATCCGCGCATACCGCACCCCAACGATCTTTGACCCCTCGGATGAGACGTCGTACGCCCTGTCAACCCCTTCCCGCCTACCGCAACACGGCGACGGACTTTTCAGCACACCCAAGATGTCCTCAGCGTCGCTCTGGAGCAACCGCTCCATTGGGCCTTTCCAGACTCCATCGCGAACCAGACGCGGCTCGCGATCGTCCGGCGGCGCATTGCCCTTCGCGTTCGATGACAGTGCGGGGCGGACGACTTCCATCTTGGCGTATCCGTACGACGACACACCCATACGACGGGCCAGACCTCGTGACGCAGAGGACTTTATCAACTCAACCCAATCAGTGTTAGAGTCACCGTCGGCGCCGCCGGCGAGCAAGGGCAGAGCACCGTCGTCGCCGTCACGAGGCCGACATCCTTATCATCATCCCTCGCTAACAGCGCCAGAGTCCCCGACACCTGGTCGGCCTTCTACGCGCAAGGTGAGAGTCGGCAAGGCCGCTGCTCCACTGTCACCATGATTGCATGCCGCGGGGACTTTTTCATGTTTTCGCTGACCCTTTCTTCGTTCTCATGATATTCTCAACTCTCGCTGTCGTATTTGGGGAGTCTCACGCCCTTATAATGAATGGTCCTATGATGCATTCCATGCTGGGAGGTTCATAATGCTGTATGTACATCAGTTACGCGGCCATGACCATTGGCTATTCCACAGTACAATAGATAACCTTTCCAATCCAAGCCTAGACACTTTCATTGGCTATGATTTTGCACCGTAGTCTAAAAGTGCTTGATCAATCCCGGCATTCAAGTTCCCAGATTGTTGTGCAATCCTGAGAGGTGTATCTCTTCCTGGCACTGGAAAATATATGTCATCAATAGCTATATGTAGAACAATATCATCAAGTACCTTGAACATTGGGATCTGCTTTGTGCTCAAGCAGAAGCTTGACAATATCTATATTTCCTTCTGAGCAGGCAGCTTGGAGTGCACATCCATACTTGCCACCTGAATCAAGCTTATTAAGAGACTGAGCAATATGTAACAAAAATGAAGTACCTTGGACATTGGGATCTGCTTTGTGCTCAAGCAGAAGCTTGACAATATCTGTATGTTCTCTATAGCAGGCAGCTTGGAGCGCGCATCCATACTCGCCACCTGAACCAAGCTTATTAAGAAACTGAGCAATATGTAACAAAATGAAGTACCTTGGGCATTGGGATCTGCTTTGTGCTCAAGCAGAAGCTTGACAATATCTGTATGTTCTCTATAGCAGGCAGCTTGGAGCGCGCATCCATACTCGCCACCTGAACCAAGCTTATTAAGAAACTGAGCAATATGTAACAAAAATGAAGTACCTTGGGCATTGGGATCTGCTTTGTGCTCAAGCAGAAGCTTGACAATATCTGTATTTCCTGTAGAGCAGGCAGCTTGGAGCGCGCATCCATAATAGCCACCTGAATCAAGCTTATTAAGAGACTGAGCAATATGTAACAAAAATGAAGTACCTTGGACATTGGGATCTGCTTTGTGCTCAAGCAGAAGCTTGACAATATCTGTATTTCCTTTAGAGCAGGCAGCTTGGAGTGCAGATCTATACTGTCCACCTGGACCAAGCTTATTAAGAGACTGAACAATATGTAACAAAAATGAAGTACCTTGGACATTGGGATCTGCTTTGTGCTCAAGCAGAAGCTTGACAATATCCGTATTTCCTGTAGAGCAGGCAGCTTGGAGTGCACATCCATACTTGCCACCTGAATCAAGCTTATTAAGAGACTGAGCAATATGTAACAAAAATGAAGTACCTTGGACATTGGGATCTGCTTTGTGCTCAAGCAGAAGCTTGACAGTATCTGTATTTTCTATATAGCAGGCAGCTTGGAGCGCGCATCCATACTCGCCACCTGAACCAAGCTTATTAACAGACTGAACAATATGTAACAAAAATGAAGTACCTTGGACATTGGGATCTGCTTTGTGCTCAAGCAGAAGCTTGACAATATCTGTATTTGCTTTCAAGCAGGCAGCTTGGAGTGCACATCCATCCTTGCCACCTGAATCAAGCTTATTAACAGACTGAACAATATGTAACAAAAATGAAGTACCTTGGACATTGGGATCTGCTTTGTGCTCAAGCAGAAGCTTGACAATATCTGTCTTTTCCCTATAGCAGGCAGCTTGCAGCGCACATCCATATTGGTCATCTAAGTAAAACATGTGAGTATTGTTAGCCATCATGTATATAAGCATCTGAGCCTTTAAACCTGGAAATATCTCATTTGTATCTGCTCCTGCAGCAACAACCAGTTGCATAATTGGCCAGTATCCCTGTTTTGTTGCAATGTTGAGAGCTGTTTGACCATCTGACAATCTGTCAGTTGAATACTATTGAATTTGCTGGAGCCATCAAATTACACACCTTTGCTATTGAAACAAGGATTTGCTTTGAGATAGATCAATGACCTCACTAGTACTTCATCCTTTTCTGATGCAGCGACTGCTAATGCTGTGGCATATTGATGGCCTTGTTTTCACCACCGTTAGTGGAAAACAACCAACAACGTGTATATATTGATCACACCTTCTACAATAGTATTGACATCCGCCCCCCTCTCAATTAAACCAATAAAGAGACGTGATGATCTCTGCTCTATCGCGTCCCTCAAGGATCTGGTAAGCTCCTCCTTGTGCTGTTGCTCATGTCTCCTCTCTCGACGTGCAATAATGGTCTCTGCAAGATCCCGTAGTGGGAGAACTAGGAGTAGCATTGCAAGGATTTGCCCGAAGTTCCACTGTGTCTCACCAGAATCGTTGTCCTGCAGATGTCGGTTCCGTTGGATGGTGAGCTCAATATCGGCAAGGAAGATGATGTTGACGACGAAGAGGATGACCAAGCCCACAAAGATAGGTTGAATCCCCGGCACTGAGACTGAGCGGTCGTACCATTGGGTAACGTCTGCCATATATCGACCGAGAGGGGTGTGTGCACGAAGAAAGGATGGCGGAGAAGGTGAAGAAGGGGTGACATCACGGGGGTGAGCCTTTGCCCATGCGTGGTAGGCTAAGTAGAGGCCGAGGAAGAGGACCATAGGAGCCAAGAGGTTGAGTCCTGGGACAAGGAAGAACGAGTAGACCATGATTGAGCCGACGCGCAAGGCATTCGAGTCGAAGGGCACACGACAACCGAGAATTGCGACGGTTGCGGAGTCCACGGCACACGTGTTCGCTGTCCCGAACGTCCGTGGATTACTCCATAACCAGATTCCGAGCGCGGCCATGAGCGTGAGGTGGACGGACCCGAGGAAGAGAGCAATTCGTCTGAAGAGGATCTTGAAGCCTGTCGCGCTTGAGGGCGAATCATCTGCGGACAACACATCAGCGGTGAGAGACTCGCGAACGTTTAGTCGAGCGACTCAACTACCACTGGCTTGCGTCGCGGCCTGGCCACTTTGTAAACGGGCAGCTGTCGAATACTCAATCGCTTGTCTGATAACGCACGGTTGACTATACTCACCGTCTGCCACGGATACCAGTGCACGAAGCTGCTCCCTGATGTGCCGATACCAGGCCGACCACTTCCGTTCGATCGAATCCCGACCAGGCTGGCTTTTGTACTGTACGTAGAGAAGGAAGTAGATGAACGCGTTCGTGTTGTTCATCCAGCTCAGGTCGAGGACGATAGCAGCGTGGTAGTTGGACAGGCCCAGGGTCTTGGCTTGGACGATGGTAGAAATGAGGATGGCGAAGGCGACGATGAGGTTGGTCGTTGACTGGGTCTCGGCGGACTCGAGCTCGTATTCGGTGACCTGTCCGTCCCAAAGAGCCCATATGGCGGGGATAAAACAGAATAAATTCTGGATGTAGATTGCGACGCGGACGCCGATACCAGAGATGTCGGGGTCCGAGGGTATGCAAGCGGGGATGCTGGCCATGGATGGGGTTCTGGTGGGCGTGGGTGGTGTCTGAGGCGAAAGTTGTGAGTGCGGGGGAACGGGAAGAGAGGGCTTTGCCATAGTATAGTCTCCGAACCCTTTCCTCGATGTTGCCTCGAGGCATTCTAAATTCACTTCTTGTGCCAGTGGGCTGTGAGCACTGCCATTATTCGCGCCGCATTGCGAGTGCATGTCATGTTCAAAAACAAATCGATTTATGCTGGAAGAGAAAGTGAGTCTGGGTACAAGAACGTTAAGGATATTCGCGACATGACTGACGTACCTATAGACTACATACGCCAACTCGAGCATGTGCATGAAGGACCAACCTCCGAGTCAACGAAGAGTCAAGTTGGTCGCTTTCCGAGAACGAAGTTATCGGTCCTGTTCCTGTGATATTTTGCGGTGCCCACGTGACTTTCGTACCACCCGGATCGCTCCATTTCCCTGCCATTTTCTTGTTATCTGAAGGCGCTTGAGTTTCCGAGTCATCCCTATCTTATCTGCTCAAGGGACCTCGTCTTGTTCGTCGTCGCATCACACTGCTTATCGTTCATTGCTGCTTATTGTATGCGTCTCGCGTTGCTATGGAACCTGGAGCGTTGGGTGTGTATCGTTCTGTCTTGCCTCTTTCTAACTGTGGGGGTTTGGGATACAGGTATGTGGGCGGATCACTTTTATTGGGAGGTTGCTAATACTTCGTTGTAGTCACTCCCGCATGTGGTGTATATGTCGCTTCCCCTTGCGTTTCTGTCTCTGACGATGCATCCTGAGGGCTAGCGATACACTATCCCGCTACAAAAGTTGTCGAGCAATTGTCCCTCCCGGCATACGTAACACCATGCTCGCGAACGCACGCACGCCCCTCGCAATAACCAACCCGACCTATGACGTCGGGCAACAACGCCGACACCACCAGATGTCCATCACCTGGCGCCAACAAATCCCGACGTCCGCTCCCAACCAGGCAGGCACAAACACGATCATCGACACCGTCCAACGAACCCGACACAACAGTCACTGAGTCAGGGGATATCCATGTGACAGAAGGGGATACTACAGCCGCACCCTTTGCCGACTTGAAAGGTGCTCCCCTCGCACTCGCCGCCAAACGTGACGGCCCATCATGATCTGACACAGCTGATGTCTTCACCGGCCAGTCGGGCGTGAACAAGCCTGGAGTCGTGGCTTTGACCGGCGACTCCACCAATGTGACGTCCTCAGTCCCACCCACCAGCCATCGCTCGAAGACATGTCGTCCAACCATTCCTTCTGGACCGACGAGAATGGTAACGTGTGGCGTGGCAGTTACCCCTCTGGTCCCAGATGACTTCACAAAAGTAGTTGGCCTCAGGGACGCATCCTCGCATCACGGTTGTCTGTATCATCTTTGTCCAAAACCCCAACTGACATGACTGACTCAACCGCATCCATTTTCAGTCACTGGCTTCAAATATACCGATGAAGAACTCATCTGGGCAACAATGTTCCCTCGCAAGATAAACAATGAGGTCCGCCATTTCTCCCAATAATATCCACCACCTGACCCCCTCCCCTAGTAGTATGTACCATTCAGCGCCATCTATGATGCCCGTGAACTGCCTGGCAACCGTCGTGCGATGATTGAGATGTCACCGGATAGTCCCAACCAAGTCCAACATTGTCATCATTGAAGTAAAGTTATGACGGGCTCATGTCACAGTATTTCATCCTGACATATGACTCCACACCATAGGTCAATTGGGCCGTTTGCTTCCAGCTCCATGTACTCAGATCTGTAAGCCCCGCGCCCGTTGCTGCATTGCAACCCCAGGACAACAACAGAGAGTTTTAGTCCTTGTCGTTCCTCGCGCGTGCTCCCATGTATTTCAACATGCCTTTCGTAGTGCCTTCATGACTTCTGTTAGCACCTGTTGCCTCCGTCGTGTCCTTATAGCTTGTGCTTCACTCTCGAATGTTCAGCCCGTCTCATATTCTCACCTTCGTGCATGGCTCGTTGTTCGTTCTCGGACCGGCGCGCGGCGCCCCTTACAAGTCCTGACTCTGCGTGTGTGATCTGTGACTCGCGGAAGGCATGCGGCAGATAAGATAACCACGTGGAGATTTCCCGATGACGGCAGTTTCTGACCAAGACATCTCATGCTTGTTCAACACTAACCACCACTCTCATGGCATCGACATCGACACTTGTATCAAACTCGTTGCGGTCTTTGGTCAAACCACGCGGAGCTCCAATTTTACGGCCGTCCGTTCGACCGTCAACCGTCAGAAATTTTGGGACTTCTCCTTCAAGGGCGACTTTGTACAATGGAACGACGCTGGCTACTGGGTCTGCTCGTATAGCGCATACGTCGAAGAGAATGTACGAGTGGCCACGGCATTGTGAGTTATTATACACAGTGACAGGGTGAAACTGACAAGGAAACAAGCCCGGACGATGTTCATCCAGACCGAGAGTACACCGAACGAAGATTCTCTCAAATTCATACCGGGGGTTACTGTCATGGAAAGCGGCGCTGCCGAGTTCCTCGACACACGCACCGCTCTGAAGAGCCCCCTTGCCATCCGCCTCATGGGCGTCGAAGGCGTCACCGGGGTGTTCTACGGCCCAGACTTCGTGACAGTCTCCAAGGACGCCGACAACACGTGGGCGGTTCTCAAACCCGAGATCTACTCCGTCCTCATGGAGTTCTTCTCTTCCGGCCAAGCTTTGTTCAAGAGCGAGGAAGACAGGGACTCGGCGGGGCCGCAGGACACAGTTATTTTGGATACGGACTCGGAGACGGTGGCGATGATTAAGGAGTTGTTGGAGACCAGGGTGAGGCCGTCCGTGATGGAGGATGGAGGGGATATCGAGTATAGGGGGTTCACGGAGGAGGGGTTGGTGCAGGTGAAGTTGAAGGGGAGTTGTAGGGGGTGTTCGTCGAGTTCGGTGACGCTCAAGAGTGGGATTGAGAGGATGTTGATGCATTATATTCCGGAAGTCAAGGGTGTGGAACAGGTGCGTGGCTCTGTATTCTTACCAGATGGTAGGAGATCAGCTGAGTGCGTGCTTGCAGGTGTTGGACCAGGAGGAGGAAATAGCGATCAACGAGTTTGAGAAGCTGGAGAGTCGGCTGGGGCATGAGGATGCTGGGAGGACGCTGGCTGTGTGAGTGTTCTGCCATTGACTCGAGACATTACAATACTTCATCTAGACCCACGCCTCTTCGCGGACCTCCAGCCTGGCCTCGCTGTGCGTGTTAGTCCAGCTGACTGCGTGCGCCGGAAGGATGGCGTTGGTTTTCTGAACGTGTACGTACTTCTCTGTCTAATGCTATTCATTTCGGTGTATGGGTGAAGAGTCTCGGAGTACGCAAGTCACTATTCAGTCTTGCGTGAGTGGCCTTTATGTGAAATGCTAGGGAGATCACACGGCCTTTGGATGAAGACTAAGCTACTAGTGTTCCGTACTGTATAAAAGTATAAAATGATCGACACGGCGAGATAATATTAATGTTGTACCTGTGTGTCCATAAAGGGAAGTATGTGGTCATAAATGGAAACAGTCTAGAGGGAATGACGTCACGGAGATCTAGGCCGGCAAGCCCGGCACTTTGGAGCCCACGACGAGCCTGAGGGCCTCCCAACGATCCTTTCTAATTCTCCCTCCATCATCGTCTGCCACAGCGAGCAACACCCCCTGCTCATCGTCGGCCACAGCGAGCAACACCGTCGGCCATGGCCTTCCCCCTCTCGTCCCCGTCCACCCCGCCCCTCCTCCCGACCGCACCAGCCGTCGATCCCGTCACAGGTGCCTTTGCTCAGGCCATCAACTCCATGCAGCCTCCCCGACCCCTCGTCTCCCTCTCCCCCGCCCTCCCTCGTCCATCCCCCTCCTCGTCCAGCACGATGCCGTCGACACCAAACATAAGTGTCACCTCGTTCTCGGAAGTGCAGCCCTCAGCTCTTCACAACACCCTTGCTGCCGACAATACCCTCATCCTCGACATCCGTCCCCATAACGCCTACACCCTCGGTCGTCTTCCCAATGCGCTCCCCATGTCCGTCCCATCAACCCTACTCAAGCGTCCGGGATTCTCTCTGGCCAAGCTCTGTCAGATGCTCCCCTCCGTAGCTGCTCGCGAGCGTTTCTCCGACTGGCAGAACGCGGACAGAATACTTGTCTACGACGCAGACAGCTCGTCACTCGTTGAGGGTGGAAATCTCCTTGGACTGTTGCGCAAATTTCGCACAGAGGGTTATACGCGGGACGTTGCCTTCGTCAAGGGCGGATTCCATGCAGTATGGCGCGAGATGCCCTCCCTCGTTGACACACAACCCCCACCGAGAGAAGACGACGAGGACAGCCTACCTGCCATGACCAAGAGCGCCTCTGCTCCTTCAGTGGCACCTGCCCTGCGCACCAAACAACTTCCGATGTCTGCTTTCACCCTTTCTTCGACGGCTGCGTCGTCCCAACCCTCCCTCTCGTTGTCCCAGCGCAGGGCGATGCATCACCATTCCCTGTCACTATCGCAATCCCAATCAGAGGTAAGGCATCATCTGCACTGACCTTTACCCCCTTTCATCCACTAATCCAAGTCGCAGACCCATACTATCCCTCCGACGCCCATGTTCATCCGATCCGATCCATTCTCCACGTTGGCACCACTCCCCTCCACATCGTCATCCTCCCTTCGATTGCCTCCAACCAGGGAAGGTGTCGCAACCACCGCTTTCCCTCAGTACCCGCCCTCTTCCTTGCCGACGCTGAGCCCCCAACCAGGCTTCCTTCCTCGACCGCACTACAACTCTCTCCCTCCAGTTCCAACAGTAAGTTTCCATCTTGCCTCTCATCGCGTTCGAATCCAGTCATTGCCTCGTTGTCCTGGCCGCGTTCACTTTACTCCGTGCCAATTTCCTGCGGATCGATCCCTTGCGCCTTGGGCCCGACAGGTCACAAGACGCACGAGCCGGCTAGGAGTGTGGAGGCGACGGCCAGTAGCATCTTGCAGGCGTTCGGCAGCGCCGGCATCCTCTGCTGCACATTCTCCACTTCCGTACTGGATTGCAGCTTTCCGAGGAATGAGCGTGTTACCAGTCTTCCGAAAGCTGTGATCCGAGTAAGGCATGGTTTTAGAGTGCTTGGTTGCTTGTCACCACGTACCTGTACAACGAGGCTAACTTGCTCAAATAACAGATGGCCTTCAATCCCTTCTTTGATAACGTACGGCAAAACCTAGAGCTGCGAGGATCCGACGCCAGTATCAATGCTGCCGCAAGTGGCGGGATCCAATTGAAACTCCCGCGACGCGTGCGACGACGGGTAGGGGACCTTCCGTTCGAATGGTTGCGTCGGATTGCTCGGAGGAGTGGGAAGATTAAAGTCACAGAACTGAGCGGGCTGACTGAGTCAGAAGAAGAGAGCAATGTACCAGGTACGTCGTCAAGATTCCCAACTGTGCTTACTGAACGGTTCCTCAGTGAGGATTCTGCGCTTGTCTCCAGACTCGCCGTCGTCTTCCAACACATCAGAAGAGGACTTGACACGCCTGCTGGCCTCCCAGTTCTACAAGATCGAGCTGGGAGAGCAGAGGCGGCTCATGGGCGTGATGGAGCGCCATTCGAAGGAGTCTGGCGCTGTGATGTCGTCTGGAATCCTCACAACTTCGGGATCTTCCACGCACGGGATACCGGTCCCACGAACGTCAGCAAATAACAACGGCTACTTGGCTGCAAGCATGAGGAGCGCGAGTTATTCTGGGCCAATCACTGGTCCAATTTCTGGCGCATATTCCCTTGGCGACTCTATCACGGGAAGGTCAATGCCGTCTCATGGAGTGCTACGGGATAAGGACAAGGAGGGACCGGGCGAGAGTGAGGCGGCATTCCCGTACAGTATCACAGCCGGTATAGAGAAAGGAACCAAAAACCGGTCAGTGGTCATCCGTCACAGGTAATGTGATGCTTTACTCACCACAGCAACAGGTATCGCAACATTTGGCCATTTGAACACGCGCGAGTGAGGCTGTTGAGGAAGTCGTCGAATGGAGAGGAGGATGACTATATGAACGCAAGCTATGTTCAGCCGCTGGGGACGACGAAGAGGTACATTGCAACACAGGGACCGTTACCTGCAACGTTTAACGATTTTTGGACGTGAGTTTGCGAATTTTGCTTCACGATTTAGGTGCTTACTGGGTATTTGTAGTTTGTGTTGGGAACAGAACGTTCACGTTATCGTTATGCTCACCCGAGAAGTCGAAAGCGCCTCTGTCAAATGCGGCAACTACTGGAACGATGGGTCCTACGGCGCGCTGGAGCTGAAGCTCGTCGAGACAAATGACACGTCTGAACGGGAACGCAAGCGTCGGGAAAACGAATTGTCTTCCGGCTTCTTTAACATTCCTGCGCAGCACGGTGCCAAAGCCAGCAAGAGTCGACCTAATCACAAGCCCGACGGTGCGTCAGCTGAGGGCGAAGACGAAGAGGCGACGCCACATACCATTAGACGAGTGTTCTCCTTGACACACACCGGCTACCCCTTCGTCCCCCCTCGAACCGTGATCCAGCTCCAGTACCTGGAATGGCCGGACATGAACGTGCCGGACAATTGCAAAGGGGTGCTGCAGTTGATCAGGGATGTGGAGATGGCCAGGGCGAGCACTATGCAAGCTGGGGACAAGGTGTGGGGGGAAGGACCGTTGAGGTACGAAGATGCGAAAAGGACCCAGGCGCTTTCGAGAATGCCTGTTCCGAGTGTTCTCCCAGACTCAACTGAAGGCGCCCGCAACGACGAAGACGCTCCACTCGGCGATAGTTCCCGCTTGGACGAATTGGATCCGAAGACAGGGATTGCGAGGCATGCGATAGGAAATCCGCCTGTTCTCTTGCACTGCTCGGCCGGGGTGGGTCGGACAGGCGGGTTCATTGCTGTTGACGCGGTGTTGGATGGGATCAGGAGGGAGATGAGGAAGAGAAGCGAGTCGTCGAGAGGTCAGGGGACGACTAGTGCGGGAGAGAGTTACAGTGGGATGGACAGCGGGAGCGAGGTCATGGAGTCGAGCTCGCCGCCGAGGGAGACATCAGAGAGCCGTTCAAGCACGAACGGAGATGGGACAGGAGAGGGAGAGCCCATGGAAGTGGACTCGTCTAATAACTCGAGCCCAAGTCCGCCCCGTGTTCAGCCTTCCCCCGATCTGCTTATCCCCAGTCAGACAGAAGCGACACCCTCTACAGGTCTTACGATGCCGATGTCAGTAGGCCGAAACGAGGTGCATGTTCCTGTTGCCGGATTCAGCGTTCCTATGGACGTTGACTCTGCGTCTGCCCCGGTTCAGGAGCCGTCGAGACCTGGAATGCCACGCAAGTCGTCCGTGCTGGCGAGCCAGGAGCTGGTGAGCGAAGTGAAGAGGGCGACGATGCTGAATCGGATGCTTTCGAAACAGCACGCACACGCACACCCGCTGACAGGACCAACGGGCTCTTCGATTTTGGACGCACCGCATATGGGAATTGTGTCTCCTGTCCCACAGGTGCCCAGCAAGAAGGGGCATCGCATCTCAGCCACAACTGCTTCGATTACCTCGGACGATTCGGCGTCTCTGTCTCACAACAGCAGCAGTCGCAGATCGATTGCGACAACCGGTTCGGCGTCGGCGTCAGCATCGCACTTCGGATCCGGGACCGGATCCAGAACAGACTCGGTGGAGGCTGGGACGGCGAGTTCGACGACGAGTTTGCTCATGATGGCGAAGACCGCGGGGTTGTCGTTGGGGGATAAGGATGAAGAGGACAAGGAGGGTAGCCCCCCGCAAGAGAGCAAGAGTAGGGAGACCGTCACCGCTGATGACGTCCCTTCTTCCTCTGTGGCGGCGAACACTCCTGCAGCCCTGGCACCGAAAGCTGCTCTTGCAAAATCGCCCTCGGCTCACACCAAATCCGGCACGGCGTCATCCAGTCGCCTTGATGACTGGCGATCCGAAGTGCGGAACCAGGCGAATCAGTCGATCCAGCTTCCTAATGCTCAGGAGTCAGACGGCGCGTCGTCCCCGGAGGACGAGAACATCGCGGCTGCGAAGATTCGTGCGATGGCTCAGCCGCGGAGGTTGCACGACAACGCGTCGCCCCCGATGCTGTCCACGTATGACTCGCCGGTGAGGCGGGTGGTGGAGGATATGAGGCAGCAGAGGATGAGTCTGTGTCAGAGCTTGAGGCAGTATGTGTTTGTGCATAGGGCGATCATCGAGGGCGCGTTGATGATTGTGGATGAGGAGAAGGAGAGGCAGGCGAGGAGGGGCAGCGAGTCGCCGGACGTACAGATGAATTTGGATGGCGAGGAGGGGTTGGGTGGTGTGGAGATCAAGACAGGTTCATTGGCGGACGCGGGTTCTGCCAGGTCTGGGCTGGCGTCTTCAAATGTGGGCGCGGAGAACATGCATCGTGCTCCTCCTGCAACCGCGGGCTCATCGTCGAGTTCTGGATCAGGCTCCTCCATGTGTTCTTCCCACGACCCGTTCGACGCCCTCGGCCGTACGGCGTCCGTCACTTCATCCTCAGCTGGTCCTTCCTCAACTCTTGGCTCGGCGTTTGTACTGAGGGACGGTGGGATGCAGTCCAGGACGAAGAACGCGGTGCCGATCCCGTTGGATCTTCATCATCCTATGACAGACATCGACCCCTCCCCGCTCAGCAGTCCTCCTTCAGCCCCTCCGTCCAGTTCTGTCGCGTCCAGTCCCACCACTACGCTGTCCCCCGGACGCTCGAAGCGCGGACCGAGCCCGACGGAACTGCTGAAGCAGGGTACGTCGGGCGAGGTGCTGTTGACGAAGAGACCGAGTATCAAGCGGAGACAGAGGTCGGAGGATGCGGAGGGTGCGATGCTTCAAGTGAAGCACGTCCATTCTGCTTCGGTGTCTTCTCCGCCTCCGCACGCGCAGTGATGCCTCGTTCGTTTGTCGTCGTCTCTTGGTTCGTCTCGATCTTTCCACTTTTGTCATCTATTCTTTCCGTCGTTCTCGCACCTCTTCCTACTCTCCGGATCTGTTGTACCTGCTATGCACCTTGCTATTGTTTCCTTTTTCGTGTCCTTGAATGGGCGTCGAACATCACGTTAATTTCCCTCCCCCCCTACACACATACACCTTCTCGTGCTCTCGTATTTGGTGAGCGCCCCATGCATAACGCATCTTTTTGTGTTTCTTCTTCTTTGATACTTTGTTTCTTCTCGCTGTAAATTTACAACCGCGAACATTGGTACCTTTTTGAGCCTTGACTCGCCCTTACATCCGCCTTGCATCGTGACTCTCCATCTATCCACTCACATACTTCGTACATCCATCACTACCATCTCTCCGCCTCTCTCTCCTCTCTCTCAGCTCTGCATTATATACTGTTACATACAACCCCCATCCACACATACATGACTCGTTCTCTCTCCTGTCTTGCTCCCCACTCCCCCCTCCTACTCGTCATTACATCCCCTGCATTTATAGTTTCCAGTAGTTACAATTGCTCGGTCGTTTAGGCCCGTCTTTTGTTCGTATCGAATAGTATCGTCGTGTTATTCGTGGTATTTGTTTGGACATGTGTCGCGTGTGTGAACTTGAAATCGTCGTGTCGCATGATCAGCACCACTCCGGTGTTTTGAGAAATAACATAATGTCTGGCGATGAGGGAAGAGGTCTCAGCTGTGTGCGGGTATCGGAGGCGAAATAGAGGGCCAGGGTGCTTAGGAGGCAGAGTTGGCCAGGTGCCAGTGAACTGGGAGAATATCGCATACTGGCTTGTTGAAGGTTGTTTACTATAGCAGGCTATGTTTTCGACTATGGCGAGACGATGAAACTGGGTTTTGTGATCGTACGACGGTTCACATATGCGCTCATACGTACTGCCAGCCATGATGATGATGCTGTTCCGACTCCCCCCCAACACAGGCGAGAGTTCCGGTGGCAGTGATCTAAGGTTACCATCGATCTCATGACGGAATTGTTGTGAGCGTTCTATGTACCATGGGAACGAGGCAAAAGGGAATGGCACTTATAGGGGGGGGGGGAGGGGGGGGGTTACAGACGCGAATAGCATGACCAGGTTTTTGCTGTCACCCGTCGCCTTCTGTGGGGATGAAACGGACGATCAGGGCCTTTGACATTTAAGCACATACCTCCACGAGAAGTCGAATTGATAGAATACGAGTATCTCCAGATTGAGTAGTATAGAGCCGAACGAAGGGGAAAGAGTGCGCGATGTTTGATTAGTGTTTGACCAGAGACGTGTCCCAGAATACTTACTAGTACGATGCCCCGCTGGCTGATATGGCAGTCAACGGAGCCAAGTCTGTGTTCCAATCTCAGCAACCGCATCTTGAGGGTTCAAAGGCACCGCGCCGTGGCAATATGCGGAGAAATTGAGTGTGTATACTATGATAATACCACGTAAGCTTCTGGGGTATGAGAGGATTGCCCTGCTCTCAAACGGTGAAAGTCACGGTAGATCGTCGAGTTCGCTCAACGCTGAAGAGAACCAGGTCACTCACCCATGAGTTTCCGAGAACCCCAGGTCTATTTGTTTGATATCTAAGAAGCTGCTGTGGAGCTGCTGATCGGGACCGTTCGTCACAACAGGTAATTCAACCCATCGACACGACCGGGATGGCGGAATAGACCTTGCCAAGTCACCGCCCGCTGGCTATGTCGGCGATGAGATTAAAGGACATCGGACCCCCGTGGCGTAGGCTGGGAACATGATGAACAGAGCGTCATGGAAAGTACACGACTGGATTGAGACTCACCGCCTGTGGGGAATTCAAGATAAGGATGTGAATAGACACCCCACTTGCACTTCGAGAATGAGAAAAGACTCGATCAACCTTCAATGACGTTTCACCCCAGCCGGCGGTGGCATTATACTAGTTTTGAGGATGCCATCCAAAGGTGGATAGGGGGATCCTTGTCAAAACGGAAAATTCGAACATGGTCTTTCGGAGATACCTATAGATAATGGCGTTGGATCGGTGTGCATTTAGGTAGCCAGCTATGCTAGTGAGGTGAGAAAACGCTTCCAGAGCGGAAGTGGGGAAACACACCGAGTTATGGTAGCCTGCGTAGTCGAACTATATATAATTTAGATACCTACCAGCTGCGTTAGCCTTGTGAGACAGCGAACTGAGCGCGAGCAGGGAAAGTTGAAAAGTCCAGTCGCGATGTGCGCCGGGAGAATGTTTTGGATGACAAGAGCATCGTGGTGTAGCACGAGTGTGGCGTCACCTCCGTCAACGTCGCTGAAATCCCATGCGTCAATAGAAGCTTTTGAGATGGGACGCAGTGCTACAGAGACTATGAGGTTGTACCCTGCAGACGAGGTGATGTAGCTGCTTACTCTGTACACTGGCCGCCCACTGGCAGTGGCCGGTGGAAGGAGAGTGAACAGATCGACGCCTATTGCACAAGGTCCGGTTTGACCCGAACCGTCTTCCGCGGTCTCCCGTTTCGTTGTTTTCCAGTTTCACAGCGACGCAATTTGAGACTCAACCGACCCTTGGACTCGGAGCTTCAAAACCGTTGAATCAACCATCAAGCTAGCCTTTTGACAAAAATAGTGCGCATATTTGATCTTCCAACAGCGCTCACAGATTGGATCCTCAGCTATCTCATCGACGACGAAGTGACCTGCTCCAGCGGCGAGCACGCAGTTTTGTCGTCCCGATGGCATTTCTTCCGCGAGACGAGGACTATTCCATACTAAGTGCCCGGATTACGACGACATGTGTACTCTAGGGGCCGAGGAGATTATGCCTCTCTGCAGCCCACCCGCGGACACGTCTCAGTTCGTCAAACCACTGTACCTTACCTGTCAGGCCATCATGGCATCACAAAAAACGTGCAGAAATTTGACATGCTTATAATCGGTCGTGAGCACGCGAAACCGGGTTATAAGGTATCATGAGGGTTAAGAAACATATAATGCTTAGGACCACTTATGATATGATCATGAAAAGTTATAAGTGGTATATGAGATGGTCATAATATGGTTGCAACCTCATATAATCCTACAAGGAAATCGGCGATATCATCGTCGATGACTCTTGGCATTGCGGCAACGCCGCTCGTCGTCGTCGCTCGGCTGAATATTCGCTGCCAGATGGATTCAGGACATCATGAACGAGGATGCAAAGATTGTATTGAGAATACGTATATGGTGCGACATGACGGGGTTACTGCTTATACTACAGGGTTATTGGTACTCTACGATGCAACCTCGTGCTGCTACCGGACGTCAACGCCTTCCAAAAACGCCCGAGTTGCCCGACATGCACACATCCATCCTGCACTCGGGATCCTTGGTGACAAGAGAGAGACACCTAAAAGATAGAGTGTGAGAGGAGATAACATAAACATAATACACGTACAGGATTTTCTCTGTGATCGCGTCGCCGCGCCGGGCCCACCGCGTCCGAGGGTGATGGTGAAACATCAGGAAAAACCTCTTTTGGTAAAGTTGCATAATTATGAATAATCTCACAGAATGTCTTTATATTTTGTAGAATTAGCAAGATTACACTGGACTTTCATAATTTAGCAGAATAATGTGTGTCCCTTTAATCTTACCAGAATAAGACTGCATTACCTCAGTTTTATCATACTTTACATGACTCTGCACATATTTGAAGCACCTAGTAGCTGAACTCTATGTATCATTATACCCAATTATACCCAATTACCACTCATTTATATCATATCACTAGACATTCTCTCAGATGTATCATTAGGGGGAAAACATACTTGCATTCAAAGGGCCAACTAGGCCATGAGGTTATTGTAGAGTAAGGACAGACATGTGAGAGAGCACAAAGAGAAAGGGTATCAATGTGTGGGTGTGACATTCAGGGATGAGTAAAAAAAAAAAGGAATTGGGAAAGGGTATCACATCAGCAAAGGCACCGTTACTCCGGCATGTTGGCGGCGTCGACCTTGTGGGCAGCGGCGAGAGCATCCGTCGAAGATGTTGTGGTCACGTAAGTTGCACTCCTGTCAGCAAAGAAGTTAGCAAACATAGCAAATGAGCGAGCATACAAGATACTATACCGAGCACTTGCGAGAAGGTCGGCGAAAAGCCTGTGAAGCTTGAGGGGGCCGAGTTCAATGCGAAGGCCCTCGATGAACTTGAGGTGACCGTTGTACAGGTTGGACAATGTGGTAATCTTCTTTGAAGGGGCGATGTACAAGCCAGTTGCCCAACTCAACAGCCCGAGTTCGACCTGCCAAATCAATCAGTACAGTAAAAAGAAATGAAAAGATAACATACTGCGGCGCCAGCCATGGCGACAACGGGAATAGGGAGTTCCGGGGTTGTGTCCTCCTTGATGGAGGATGTGAACTTGTCGGCGAATTTGTTGCCGAGGCCATCAGGGGAGTTGAAGAGAACATGGTGGAGAACACGGATGATGAGGGGGTGCTGGTAGGGGCAGTTCAGCATGGGTTTGACCTATTAACTTCAATGTCAGATATAACTCTCAGCAAGGCTCAAAAACTTACGTAGGACCCTTCTTGCATACGGTAGACAAAGCAGAAGTCTACCTTCAATGAACTCACCCGAGCTTGTACCTCGCTCGGAGGAAGCTGGATCCCGTTCGTCGAGAAACCATAGTCCGTCGAAAGATGTTCATTGACAACCTGATGGTAACTTGAGCGATAGTGACTGATCCTATTGGATGGCTGGGAGCATATCAGTGCCTTGTGCCGACATGATATAATGCACGTACCAAGGGCAGAAGCTTGTCTAAGAACGAGGAGTCCTTCTCGAGCCGTTTGACGAGCTCCGGGGAGATCTTCTTCGCAGCCTTCAGCAGGATCCCCTCGACGTAAAGGTGCTTGTCGTTGAGTTCGGGGTGAGGTGTCTTGAAAATGCAATCGCGCCTGACGTAGGAGATTGCGCCATGGAGGAGCTGGCGAATGGGGCCCTTTTGGCGTTTGAGGCTGATACCGCCGTTGGTGTTTGGCTTCAGCTTCATCCAGCTAGGCCAGGAGGTGTCGGACCTATCAGACTCAGAGGACGAGTCACTGCTGGTCTGGTACCGCTAATGAAGATGTATTAGCTTCAGGCAATGCCAGGTGAGCATTCAACAACCTACCGTGCGACGTTTCTTCTTCCCGCGCACCTTCGACGAACGTTTGTGTTTCTGTTCGTCGTCGTTCTCGTCGTCGTCGTCCTTGTTGTCCTCGTCGTCCTCGTCGTCGGAATGGTCCTTGCGTTTCTTCGACTTCTTTGAGCGCGAAGGTTGGTGCGTCTTCTCATTGTCGGGTTCGTCGTTCGAGTCAGAGAACTCGGGGCGCTATACATTGTATCTCAGAGAGGCGCAACCATTGTATGCATGAACTTACCTCGCGGCGCTCTTTCTCCTCTCTTTTGGTGGATTTCTTCGAACGCAAATCGGTGTTGGAGTTATTGGAGCTTTTACCGCGGCTGTGGTCGTTGTTGGTCGTGCGAGGAGCAGACTTTGACTTTGAATGAATCCCCGCTGTGTCACTGGATGCCTTGCTCTTCGCGAGGGGTGCTTTATTCTGTAGATCATGGGTAGTCAGTAAATGAGAGCTACAATGTAACCTAATCATTACCTTGCTTGCAGTGGTCAGAACTTCCTGTGTCTCGTTCGCCTCGTGGTCAAAGAGAGAGATAGCGAGCGCGTTGGGACGGGATCCGACGTGAGATGCCGACTCTGGTGACACCGTGGAAGAGGACTTGGGCGCGAGATTGGGGTCGGAAATCCGGTCAGGTAGAGCGGGAGAACCGCGTTCAGAGGACCAAGTGGCGATCTTGGATGGTCACACCCGGTCAACGCAGCCAATGCAGAGTGAAACAAATAACTTACCTCTAAATTGGACAGAGCCTCGTTGACGGAATCGTCGTTGCGGTTGCGACGATTGCTAGCCCCCCCGACAATAGTGTCGTTGTTGTTGATTAACCCAATATGTGCGTCGGGAGACTTGAACTTGGTGCCATTGTTGACCTGCGTCACGCAATAGTCTCTGTCAGACTTGCAAAGGCCTTGATACGAATTCAAATGACAAACCTTTGACTTCGGGGGGCCAGTTTTCAAAGGTGCGGGGACTTGTTTCTTGCCACCTTTGGCTAATTGACTGTGAGTACTGAGAATGCTAATATTGAAAACAAACAGGACTCACACTTCGATACTTTCCCCTTCCCGCGGTCCTTTCCTCCCTCCTCATCATCATCCTCACCATCCGACGACGACGACAAACTCTCTTCGTCGCTCGAGTTATCCTTTGGGCCTGAGGTGTCATCTGAGGAATCCGACTCGGAGTCCTCCTCCTCAGAACCGCGACGTTTGAGAATGCGACGTTTAGAGGACCCTGATCGAAGAGGAGTTGGGTCAGCGGCATTTCGTGTGCAGGCGAACATGAGACGCACCAGTTTCGTTAGATTTGCTTACTAACTCTCTAGTAGAGCTTCGAGAATTTGCTGAGCAACATCGACATCATTGGATGAAGACGTGCACAAAGAAAGAGGAGGGAGTTTAGGAAGGACGGAGGTGAGTATTTCGTGCAAACACGGACAAACAGTTAAACTTACCGCTTGCTGCCAACTGGTCACTGTTGTCATCCGTCGACCTCTGCTTCTTTCTCGCGGACCTATGCGCTGAGGACGACACTTGCCTGGAGGAAGGTTGCTTCCAGGCTGTGGAGAAGGTAAGCGTCAACTTTCGAACTCAATTTGGATGGGACTGACGCGGATTTTCCATTAGCTTGTTCTTGGATTTTCTTGCAGCTGTGAATAAATGCATGTGAGTATACCACTTAAGCCATTATATGCGCTAGGATTTGAACTGACGACGTCCCGATAAATTATTAGTCTCAATGTCGGCCTCTTCTGAGTCAGAAGAGTCCGACGCATGCGATTGCTTTCGCTTGGACGACGGCGACATAGCAAGTGATGGCGCGAATCGTAGTAGGGAACGAGAGGGAGGGGTTTTAAGGAAGGAGAATGGAACAAGAAAGAGGGATACAGAGGAAAACCGAAAGGACAGGGATGGTATGGACGGAATGAATAGGTGCGTAAATCAAAATTGTGTGGGAGGGGAAGGCTGACGACTGCTTCGTTGCTTATAACAGCGGGATTCAGGGTCTTGGCCCCCGTTTCACCCCACTTGCGCTCGCGTCATCCGGAAGTCACCCAATTCGCCACACCGCTTAGTGTGGCCCTCAATTTCCAGCCACCGAGTCATCGGACCGGCCCCAGGTCTCTGCGATCCCTTCCCTCTTGGTGTCGACGACGAGAACATCCCCTCCCCCTAACCATTCCCGAATGTGCCTTTAGAATGTGGGTTCAACACTTGCAGTAAGGCTCATTTCTACCTTGTGATTCGTCGTCTCAATGCATTTCTGTCCGATCATCAACCCATAGATAACAACATCACCGCCTCCCATTCGCCGACGTCATTCCAAATAATACCCCGGCCAAGCCAATGTCGGCGATGCGACATCATGACCCGCAGGCGTTCCTCTTTGTTCCCCACTTTCCATCATAATCCTCGGCCGCAAACACACAACACCTTTCATCACAACTATCCAGACTCCGGTGAGTATTTCTCGACATTCCAGGACCTTTGTGCAATGTGTCACTTACATTCATACAAGTTAACACTGTGCTCCTCATCCCCAGGCTCAATCGCACACATACTACGCCCCCAAACGACGATTCACGCCAACATCCCACGTCCCCAAGATCCGTCGCCCGACAACCGTCCCCTCTCCCAACCACTCTGATCCGTGCCCGCTACACCCCGCTCCCCATATTCCTCGAAGTCTCTTCCCCCTGTGCTATCGATATCAAATTAAGGTCAGTCCCGCCTGCAAAAACTTAGAAAATTGAGAAGACTCATTTTTTGATCAGGATGGGATTATGCAGGGCATGTGGACGTACATTCTCCTCGTCCTCGGGCTACCGAAATCACGGCCTGCAAAGCGGCAACCGAGCTTGCAGGGATGCCTACCGACGGCGCAAGCAGTACATGCCCGGCCTATACGACTCTGATTCAGATGACGACCGGATGGACATCGACAACGAATCAGGCTTGGACGACCGTATGGACGTAGACAGCAGCTTGGGCTCGGAGGGTGGTGGCGAAGCAGCAGAACATGAAGGAGATGAGGGCAGAGATGATGATGAAGAGGACGACGGCGCAGAGTACCCCGTTACTGGGTCGTTTTTTGGTCCCGACAACGAGGATGAGGGGGCCAATGATGCGGGCCCGGGAGATGATGATGAAGAGGAAGATTCAGGTGACGAAGACGACGAATCGGAAGAATCAGACGGCGAAGACGGACATTGGCGCCAGCCACCTCAAGCTCCCAATCCCGCCGCACCCGCGGAGGATCCTGAGATGCTGCCACCTCTTGGCCGACAGCGTGTCGAGGACGCCATCCGTCAACCAGTCCATATACAGCACTTTCCTCTGGATTCCGCCGGCAAACCAATTCAGCAAGGCTCGACGGTGTTCGACTCGTACGGCACTGACGCCTCAAACCCGTATGCACCGTTTTCCTCGAAGATGGACTGGGAGATCGCACGCTGGAGCAAGCTCCTCGGCCCTGGTTCCAACTGCCTTGATAGGCTTTTGTCGATCGAAGGGGTAAGTTTGTATGTATTTCTGCACAAACGTATCTAACAACATGATTTCTTTAGCTTCCAGAGGCTCTTGGACTCTCGTTCACTAATGTCCGCCACCTCAACCAGATCGTCGATCAGCTTCCGACTGGACGCCCTCGGTTTCGATGCAAGGAGATAAATGTCGCAGGCGAGACTTACGAGGTTTATTATCGCGATGCCCTCGAGTGCATTAAGAGCCTCTATGGCGACCCCAACTTCGCCGGCGACCTTATCTTCAAGCCGGAACGCCATTACACCGACGCAGACCGCACTCTCCGCATGTATCACGACATGCACACAGGAACGTGGTGGTGGGACTTGCAGGTGAGTTGCTGTGCGAGACAATAACCGAATAATATTGACTTGATTTTGATTTTGAAATGTTAGAAAGACTTGGAGAAGGAGACCCCGGGTGCCACTATCATACCGGTGATTATCTCAACAGACAAGACGAGGCTTACGACCTTCAAGGGGAAGACAGCGTATCCAGTCTACATGACCATTGGAAACATTCCGAAGGATATCCGACGTAAGCCCTCACTTGGCTCCCAGATCCTTCTTGCCTACCTCCCAACCGCACGGCTTGAGCATATCACCAACAAGTCTGCTCGTCGTCGCACTGCCGCCAACCTCTTCCACGCCTGCATGCGCAAGATCCTTGAGAGGCTCAAAGATGCTGGGAACAACGGAGTTGCTATGGCTAGCGGCGACGGCGTTGTTCGTCGTTGCCACCCCATCTTTGCAGCTCACGTCGGTGACTACCCCGAGCAGGTGCTTGTCACTGGTGTCAACTACCGCAAGTGTCCCTGCTGTCCGGCTGACTTGGACGACCACTCCCATGCAGATGGGCCTTTCCGTGACCTTAACGCCGTTCTTGACGCACTGGAGACTGTTGATCTGCTTGCTCGGAAACAGGCATGCAAAGCTGCGGGAATCAAGCCAATCTTCCAACCTTATTGGCAGGACCTTCCATACGCTGACCCATTCCTCTCCATCACCCCTGATATCCTCCATCAGCTCTACCAGGGCGTCATTAAGCACCTTGTCGCATGGATCAAGACCGCGTTCAGCCAGACGGAGATTGACGCCCGCTGTCGGAGCCTTCCACGCAACCACCATGTGCGTGTGTTCACAAAGGGCATCACATCCCTCTACCAGCTCACTGGTCGTGAGCATGCGGACATCGCTCGCATCCTCCTTGGTCTTGTTGCAGACATGCCTCTGCCCGACGGTATGTCTCCGGTCCGACTTGTTCGCTGTGTGCGAGCCATCCTCGACTTCCTCTATCTCTCTCAGTACCCTGTTCACACATCGGAGACCCTCATGTTGCTCCGTGATGCTCTCACTCGGTTCCACGACAACAAGCAAGTCTTCGTCGACCTTGGTGTGCGGGATGACTTCGAAATCCCAAAACTCCACTTTCTCGACCACTGGGCATACCTCATCCGCCGTCTTGGTTCCCCCGACAATTTCAACACCGAATATACGGAGCGGCTTCACATTGACCTTGCGAAGGATGCGTATGAGGCCACAAATGGGAAGGATGAGTTCCCTCAGATGACACTCTGGCTGGAGCGTCACGAGAAGCTCGTTCGCCATGAACGATATGTCTCCTGGTGTCTTGCTGGTCGACCACCTCTTCAGTCCCTCACTCACCTTGCACACAAACCACCTCCTGATCGTGTGAAGATGACGAAGCATCCCTCCAAGAAAGCAGTGCCTCTCGAGACACTGCAGACGGAGTATGGTGCTCCTCTCTTCAAGAATGCCCTTGCCCAATACGCTGTCAAGTGCTGTCACCCCAACTACTCGACACGCCAAGTTGAGAACGCTGCGGTGAATGTGCCGTTCACCTTCTCGTAAGTGTTGACTGCAGCAATGTGCACAATGTCTAAGTTGGATTCTCCTAGGTCTGTTCCTGTTTACCATAAGGCAAAGTTCTGGCTTGGTGACCTCCATAACCACCGCCTGTCCTCTGATGAGTGGGACGTCCTACATGCCACACCTGCACGTCGTGATAAACGAGGACGCCATGTGGACGGCCAGTTCGATACAGCAATGGTCAAGATGACCAATGATGCAGGGTACACTGGAGTGCAAGGTGAGTATTTTGTGTGCTTTATTCACATCTTACTCAATATTGTCACAGGGTATCTTGTTGGGCAAGTCAAGGTCATTTTTTCGCTGCCAAAGCAAGCACTCCAGCACATGTTTGTGGGAGCTGTGCATCAGCCGCCACAATATTTGGCGTACGTTGAATGGTTCACGAAGTTCACCACTCCGCATTCCGTCCATGGCATGTACACAATCAAGCGGTCATTGAATGATCGTGGTGACCGTCATGCTTCTGTCATTTCTCTCCGGGCTATTCGCCGCAGTACTTACCTCTTTCCTGTCTTTGGCCCTACAGTTCCTGCTGGTTGGACAAGTGGGAATGTGCTAGATAGATGTTCCAAGTTCTATGTAGATCCATTCTCTGACAGACATGCTTACCACACAATACACTGAGATTATTAAACATTCTTCTAAAAGCTTATAATGTGTGTGCACTTCATATAAAACTTCATGAGTGGGTAGGGTAATGTGGCCATTTTACATACTTTTATTAAACACAGTTCCATATTATATAGCATGCTGTAATTTATAAAAGATTACACAAATGTTTTCTAATTATACAAAATTAGTAAAAGAGGTTTTTCCTGATGAATCTGGTGATGAGGAAATCAATAATAGAAAGGCGAATGAGAAGGGGAACATACCACTTACTCTGGGAAGGCCGAAGGGCCCTATCTCAAACCCAGTACTGCGAGAATCTATAAATTATCTGCAGTTCACAGTCATAGGTGGGTTGAGGTGCATACCTTCGGTGAGTGACCACAGGATGAAGGCGTCAAATAGATGTTTTGGGCGGAACTTGAGGTCCTCCGAGCGAACACCAGTTCGGAGGACTTCAGATGCTAGCCAAAAATCAGGAAAACTGTAGCACACAGGAGATGAGAATTGGGAAGAGGGACACAGCGAGGGAGTGGGGGAAGAAAGGAGAGTGGCCCGGACCTGGACGAAAGGAAGTGGGAACTTATATCTTCTCGCTGCGTACTTGCCCTGGAAAATTTACTTTCATTGATGCGAGGGTCGAAGCGACAGTAAGCGTTTTCTGGGCAGGAGTCGAAAATCGTTCTGAGAGGTTGTAATCGTCCAGAGGATTATAATCGCCACACAAGCGTTCTACCTGCTTGTGAGCGTCTCACAACCACCCGGGAGCTTCCGGGGTTCGCCATCCCATGTAATCTGTGGGAGGTTTTTGTGATGGGTGTGTTACTACCAGTTGGACCGAATCCATACTCCCCAGTGCTCAAATCTCTACACTGCTCCGCACATAGCCCGGTTTCTTACCAAACGAATCCGTCTCCCTGCTTAAATCCAGCTACTTCGGTCGTACCGTATCCTGCTTGCCCGTCGTACACATAGGTATTGTTTCGGCAGTGTACTACCTAGTCCTAGACTTCACTCGTCGTCTGCCACTCAAAGCGCTTGATTCAAGACGACCATATGGCCTCAAAACTCTTCAGGCAATCTTCAAGTTCATTCAAGCTCATGGCAGTCTAAGAATCTATTTACAGTCCCGGTCATCCATCGGCCATGTTCTCCTCGTGGTCCACCTTACAATTACCCGGCCAATGACGAAAGTAAATCCGAAGCCTCACCCCAACGTCCAGAGTGAGTACAATAGCAGTTTAACCTGTCGCAGCGCTGCTTAGCACACAACTCATTTCAGCATACTGACAGATCTCTCTCGGCTCGGACTAGGAAAGTTTCTCGTTAGCCTTGCAAGATGCAAACAGTTCTATGAGCGCCACATGAGCAAATCACCCTGGTGCGACAAGTGATCTACATTTAACCCTCCATGTTTCAAAAATCTCTACGCACCCGTTTATTTTGGTTGTCGGTACCCTCGTGGGGTCATCACGAACAACGGGAGCAGAACGTCACCCTTGGCCCCCATACATACGCTCTGTCAAAGTATACCGTAAACATACCTGAAGATCGGGTTCAGCCCATGAGCAAGTAGCCACAATTACGATAGGTCTCATCCGTGTGGGGTGAGGCGTCGGAGTGAGACACACAGCACGCACGTAAGTAAGCCCACAGGCTCCAGGTGCTATCTTTCACCGGGCACTTACGGTCGTCCCTAGGGCGACCGACCAAAAGGAACCGGCTCATTGCTTACGCTCGCAGACTCAGTCACAGTCGTCTCCGTACTTGCGAACGGGATGCGGCCACGGACAGAAAATAACGTCACTGTCAGGCATCGTCAGTATGCAAGGCTCCTTTGCGCACGGGTTTGAACCAACCCTCGAGGACAACACGGAACACGGCGTCCTTCGGGCTTGCCTTTCGATGAGAAAGATAATTCTGCCGCGGCCGGATCGGCGACCTGGGGCAGGCCCGATTGTAGTGGCATGGGTGGCGGCACAATGATCTTTCTGAGACAGCTTGCGGTGGAAAATGTGTTAAAACTTCCGTTACTTGCTGTCAAGTCCTGTACCTCCCATGCAAGACCGGGGCTGGACTATCGGACACCTGGGAGGATTCGAGTGAAGAGAGTAGGTGGTACCTGGAGATAGCGAAAGGAGTCGAATCGTCCGAGTGGTGAACAGTATCTGGTGACATCATGGTCATGACTTGACTTCGAAATTGAGGCGGTTGGTTCTCATGAAAAATCTGAGATCTACAAACAGCAAGCCGAGTCGTGGCGGAGAAAGGTTCGGGTCTGGGGGAAAAACCAGAGTGGACGATCAGGGACGTGGATGAAGAGGGGAGAATAATTGTTGTAAAATTGCCTTTGCAGACAGCGAGCGCAAGAGAGGTGATCCGATCAATCCCAGACAGATAAGATAATTTGGTGTGTGGGGAAATCCATATTTGGACTTGACCAGAGCCTTCGCTGGCAAGAAATACAGTAAGTGCCCACCAATGCCATAGCCTTCTGGACTCCACGACATACCTCGACCAATCGCACTCACGTTGAATGTCGTGTGGTCAGGTACATCGAATGTAACGGTGGACGGGGTGAGAGCGAATACCTGACTATCATGTGGCTTCACAGGCATTCACGCGCCTTGCTACGCCCCGGAATAGTACACAGGTCCCTCTTCCCGGAATCGGTGTGTAAAATGCATTGATAACGAATTACACCCAATTGAATAGCATTCAGCAGGTTTTCACGGCCTCGGAAGGAAAACCCACCTGGACTTCCAAATGTCAGATGTCATCCAGATTTCGTTCTTGCAGATTATTTTTGCGGCTGGGGAGGGGGTACAAGAACCTCTCGACAGACCTTCCCTGACCTTCAGACTTTCCGCCCACCATGTCTCAGGTTACTCAGGACCGCTACAGCACGTCCTCGATAGAGGAGAAGACCACCGCTGAGAAGGGTGCTGGTAGGCCGATGTATCCCGACCTCTGCTACCCGATTCTGACCACTGCGCACAGCCCCCACTAACGAAGTCCTCCAAGTCGCCGAGTTCGAGGAGGACCCCAACTTCGACAAGAATGCGGCGTTCCTCGGTATGTTGACCAGACTCCCGCGCACGACGAGCTGCTCACTCATCTCTCCCCGCAGAGGACGACTCGCCGTACCCCGAGGTCCGGTCCGCCGTCGCCAACACCGACGACACGTCCATCCCCGCCTCCACCCTCCGCGTGTGGATCATCGGTCTCATTTGGGCAATTATCATTCCGGGCTTGAACCAGTTCTTCTTCTTCCGTTATCCGGCTGTCACTGTCTCCGGTGTAAGTCTCCCGCTCCTCTCTCGGCACATCGGCGCCGGCGTGCTCAATGCTCTCGGCTTCTGCAGGTCGTCGCCCAGCTGCTCTCTTTCCCGATCGGCCGTGTTTGGCAGCGATGGGTCCCCAACGTCAAGATTTTTGGCGCGGAGCTCAACCCGGGTCCCTTCTCCATCAAGGAGCACGTGCTCATCACCGTCATGGCCAGCGTTGGCTGGCAATCCGCCTACGCCGTATGTCTCCCTCTACGTCCCCGTAGTCGGTTTTGAAGCTAATCTATACCTTTCCAGACGGACATCGTCGCCGTCCAGCGAGTCTTCTATAACCAGACATACAACTTCTCTTACCAGTGGTTGATGGTCATGAGTACTCAATTGATTGGCTTCTCCATCGGTGGCATAGCCCGTCGTTTCCTTGTCCAGCCCGCTGCCATGAGTGCGTCGATATTTTCCATCCTACCCACCCCACCTTTTACTCATCCTATCTCCCAGTCTGGCCCGCTAATCTTGTGACATGCGTGCTTTTCAACACACTTCATTCGCAGCAGTACGCTGGTATGGGTACCCGTGGTGGTATAAGCCGTGAAAGGTTCTTCACTTACGCCTTCGTCGGCTCTATCATTTGGTACTTCTTCCCCGGATACATCTTCCAGGGTATGTATGCAATTGGTGTATCGGCTCGGTCTACGGTTGCTAACAGCCGCCTCAGCTCTCAGTTATTTCAACTGGGTCTGCTGGATTGCTCCAGACAACGTCCCCCTTAACCAGATGTTCGGCTACACCCACGGTCTCGTGAGTGGTAATCCTGACGTTGATGAGATCCCCAATGTTAACTCGTTCAATAGGGCATGAGTCTCCTCACCTTCGATTGGGCCCAGATTGGGTACATTGGTTCTCCTTTGGCTACCCCTTGGTGGGCTGAAGCTAACATCGCCGTCGGCTTCGTTTTCTTCTTCTGTAAGCTCCGCTTGTTTGTTTCCGCAACAACTTCTCACATCGCACACAGGGATCCTCACGCCCATCATGTACTACACGAACACTTGGTATGCCAAGTACATGACCATCTCCTCCCGTACCTCCTACGACCGCTTCGGCAAGAAGTACGACGTTACGCGTATTCTCACCGACCAATCCACCCTCGATATCGAGAAGTACAAGGCGTACAGCCCACTCTTCCTCTCCACCACCTTCGCTCTGTCCTACGGATTGTCGTTCGCTTCCATTACTTCAACCCTCACCCACACCTTCTTGTTCTACCGCAAGCAGATCTGGACACAAGCTCGCAGGTCCATGCAGGAGCAGCCCGACATCCATGCTCGCCTCATGTCCAAGTACCGCCAGGTTCCCGACTGGTGGTACGGCATCATCTTCGGTGCGTAACTCTCGCTTTTGATGGAAACGATGACCTGTATACTGACTTGACTGTAGTTACCATGTTTGCGTTCGGTATCGTCGTTCTTGAGGTCTGGCACACGAACTTCCCTGTGTGGGCATTCGTCTTGGCTCTCGTACGTCCCCAGGAGGATTTTACCTATACTTTTAGTCTCACCTTTCCTTCCTAGGTCATCGCTTTCGTTTACATCATTCCTATTGGTATGATTCAGGCTATCACGAACCAGCAGGTCGGATTGAAGTCAGTGTCTTTCACTATCTCTGACGTTGACTAATCTAACAGTACCAACCTCTACAGCGTTATCACTGAACTTATCATCGGTTACGCTCTCCCCGGCCGTCCCATTGCTATGATGATGTTCAAGACATGGGGTTATATCACCATGGCTCAGGCATTGACCTTCACTTCCGACTTCAAGCTGGGCCACTACATGAAGGTCCCGTGAGTGATATCGACCTGTGCGTATATGCACACACCTCTGACATTTCCCACTCTCAGCCCTCGCCCTATGTTCATGGCTCAAGTTATGGCCACCATCGTGCGTTCCTTCTCCATCCAAGGCTGCTAGTTCTGAGCTAACGTCTTGTTTGTAGATTGCCGGAACGACTCAATTGGGTGTGCAAGCTTGGATGTTCACAAACATTCCCAACATGTGCGCTGATGACCAGCCTAGTGGTTTCATCGTAAGTCGGATTGGGTGAAGCGTCTTTTCCGGTACTGAGCCCATCTCTGTAGTGTCCATCTACCCAGGTGTTCGGGACTGCATCGATCATCTGGGGTGTCATTGGCCCGGCCAACCAGTTCTCCAAGGGTCAGATCTACTAGTACGTTTCCTCTACTCATCATCTTCGCAGACGTCTTACCTACCTTTCCCTCTTCACAACAGCGCTCTTTGCATCTTCTTCGTCATCGGTGTTATCGCACCATTGATCCAATGGGTGATCAGCCTCAAGTGGAAGAGCCCCTACCTGAAGCTCGTCAACTTCCCCGTCATCTTCAGCGGTATCGGTCTTATTCCCCCCGCCACCGCCGTCAACTACGTCCCTTGGGCCATCGTCGGTTTCCTCTTCAACTACGTCATCCGCCGACGAAGCTTCTCATGGTGGGCCAAGTACAACTGTATGTTAATCTCTTTTCTTTTCCAGACATGTATCATTTGCTCATCGTATCGTCTTGCAGATGTACTCTCCGCGGCTCTCGACGCTGGTGTGGCCATTTCTGCCATCATCATTTTCTTCTGCTTGCAGTACCCTAGGGGTGGTACCATTGGCGAGAACAACCTTTCGGTCTGGTGGGGCAACACTGTATTCGTCAACAATGCGGACGCGTTGGGTACGCCAATCCGCAAGTTGGCCAAGGGAGAAGCATTCGGGTACGTCTTGCTTGACTGATCTGGTGAAAGGGTTATTTCTCATCTCTTTCTTCTCTACAGTCCTTCCACGTGGTGATCTCACGACGATCATGATACCAACGATTAGTCTTGCTCGCTCAAGAGTGTATTTGTGCTGTTTCATTGTATCAAGGGATTGAGCAATTATGCCATTCATATAAATATAATATACCATAAGGGTCTTTGTCTCTGTTAGATTGAACTCGGGCTTGCGGGGTCAATAAATAATAGACTGTTCTTTCTCGTATCGCACACACCGGTGTGGTGTGATTCTGGTCGTCTCGGAAGGACTCGTATCTCGTTCTCCAAAGTGAAACATCCGCAGTAAGTCCTAAATGGAAGTAGCGAAGACCCATTCTGGGCACAAACGCCACACCAGTTCCTAGAGCCATGTGCCAGTGAGAGAGCCGGGAGGTCGGAAAGGGAGCAAGACGACATCGCGAAGAACGGGAAGCCCACGCCCACGCCATCCATCAGTGGGAAACCAGTGTGTGTGGTGGTGCGGGTGACCCATGGACTCTGTCGACACTCAGCCGCTGCGTCTATATCGGAGTCTTCAATTCTTCCCCCCCACTTTTGGTTGGCGGAAGGAGCTGTGGGGAAATGTGGCGGCAGGTCAAGTGGTCAGGCCTGCTGAAAACTGTATCCGCACTGTGTGGATGCAAGGGGGTGGTGTGGGTCATAGATGCGATAGATGGCGACACTAGTGTCATCGTACGACTCGGAGCTAGCTCGACAGCTCGACTGAACACGGGTCCAAGTGCAACCTGCTCCTCCGAGTCCGATGCCTGGCTCTTCCCTGGGCCCTGACTGCTGTCGGCTATGGGCTTCACGTTGCACGACAGGACGAGATCGTGTCTCCGTCCCTCCCACCTCAGATGGTGTCGGCATGAGGTGTTGTGTCGGCATCTGGGGCAAAACCAGGTCACGGTCAAGATAAGCAGTTCCTGGAGGCACTCCACACGCACTGACCTGAGAAATGCCACCGAACAAACCCAGAATTGACCATGTGCAATCAACTCGAATGCCGACCGGGGACGTCGAGTTCAAGTTAGTACTTACAACTCGGACTCGGAGGACAGGCACTGCGCACGCGTTGATTGCATTGTCATTTCCGCATCGTGGGTTTTAGCGGTCCAAATTCACTGATTGACAGCGAGACGGAGACAGACCATTGCGCTCTGTTGTGGAATGGAATCGAGTGGAACCGAGACCGAACGTCGGTGACGTATCGGACATGGACCCACAATGAACTATGGACCTTTCTCGTATGTTCTCACTTCATCCTCACATTTCTTTTTGCTTCTCTGTCGTGTACAGCCTCATTGGCTCTCGCATGTATATAAAGGCATCTGGTAGTTACTTTTTACCTCGTTGAGAATACGATTAACTAGTCTTACTTTTCGTTCTCAAACAACAGGTTATGGGCCCCGCTGTTCGCCTATAATCTCGTTGCTCATCTTACACTGGTTCATCAGTTCTAGCTCCCACATTGTCGTCCCCTTAGACCGGCGAATATTCGTACCAGTACGGTAGTACGACAGTATGTCGACGAATAGTAGTACGCCTGTTAGCGGAAGCTACCGCATCGAGCCGTTGAAGGGAGCTGAGAATTATGTCATCTGGAGGGTCCAGATGGAGGACATTCTCTCAGATCTCGGGTACTGGGGGATTGTTTCAGGGACGGAAACCAAACCCAACGATGTCACTCCGGCCGCGGAATGGGAGTCCCGCGATCGGAAGGCATTATCGTGCATTCGTCTTCGTGTTACAGGTGAAATGATCACCTACGTTATTTCCTGCACCAGCTCTAAGGCCGCATGGGACTCATTGAAGTCTATGTTCGACATCCGCGGCCCCATCTCAATTGTTCTCACTCGCCGAAAACTCTTCCGCTACATCATGGAGGAAGGCTCCAACATGGAGGAACAAGTCCGAATTCTTCGTGGATACAAGGAGGAACTTACTACCCTTGGGGCTACCCTGGATGATCTCGACTTCGCATATACCATCCTCACCGCTTTACCGGACTCCTGGGACCCGTTCGTGTCTGCCCTGGATACGAAATCTCTCAAATCGGACGATTTGATCAGCCGAATTCTCGCCGAGGACCACCGTCGCAGATCCAAGGCTGGAGTGGAGACATCGTTATTCGCACGCAAGGGGAAGCCAGGTCAGAAGAAGAAGAAAGGCAAATTCCGGCAGGGTGTCACCTGCTACAACTGTGGCGAGGAAGGCCACATTGCTCCGGAGTGCGAGAAGCCGAAGAAGGAGAAGAAGGATGGGAGTGGTGGTGGCGGCCGGGGGAAGCCGTCCACTGCCCATGTTGCTACCAATTCAAAGGACTCGGATGAGTACGAATTTAGCGTCATCGAGGAATTTGATGACATCGCATTACATCTCGATCCGTTGTCTCTCTGGCTGGCCGACTCTGGAACCCAATCACACATGGCTATTGACAGGAACGTCTTTAGCACGTACACCCCTGTCGACGAAACCGTTAGAGGTGCGGGAAAGGCTAAGATCATTGGTCGAGGCTCAGTACCCCTTGTCTTCAAGGTGGATGACAAGACTATCACCGTCACCCTGAAGGACGTCGCTCACTGTCCCGATTTGCCGGCAAATCTCATTTCGTTATCACGCATCACCGAGCAGGGTTTAAGTTTCGGTGGAAATGGGAAATCTTTCGAGATCAGGGACGGTAATAAAGTCATTGGTCGCGGAAAACGCGTTGGGCGTCTTTACCCAATGGATTGCAAACCCCGAGTTCAGGCCTCGTATCATATTCGCACTGGTCGCTCATGGTACGAGTGGCACTGTGCCATGGGTCATCTCAACCGTTCTCAGCTCAAAGAGCTTGTCGGGATTGTTGATGGAATGGATGTGGATCAGTCATCTGACTTCAATTTTGACTGTGACGCATGCCGACAAGCCAAGCAGTCTAGACCGCCGTTCCCACAGCAATCGGAGACCGTCTATGAGAATCTTGGTGATCTCATCGTGTCCGATATCTGGGGGCCAGCTCGCACACCATCCATCAAAGGCAATACCTATTTTGTCTCCTTTACCGACGTCAGTGCCCGTCACACAGTTGTGTACGGAATGAAGTCCCGGGCTGCCGCACTTGACCGTTTCAAGAAATACAAGGCATTTTTTGTGCTGCAGACCAATCGGAAGATTCGGAGACTACGGGTGGACAATGCGAAGGAATTTACAGAGGGACAAATGAAGGAATATCTCGAGTCGGAGGGAATTGTGTTGGAAACCACGGCGCCGTATTCCCCTGCCCAGAATGGCATTGCCGAGCGGCTCAATCGGGTCTTAGTTGAGCATGCTCGTGCAATGCTCATCAAGTACAACTTGCCGAAATTTTTGTGGGAGGAGGCGCTGATGTACGCCTGCTATCTGAAGAACCGCTCTCCCACTCGTGCGTTGAAGGGCAAAACACCGCATGAGGCTTTTTGGGGAAGGCGCCCGGATCTCCAGGATCTTCAGGAGTTTGGCGTTGAGTGCTGGGTACTCAAGCCGGACTCAAAGAAAAACAAACTCGAGGCCAAGTCGGAGAAATTCATTTTCACAGGTCTATCCGAAGGTGGTCGTGCCTGGAGATACTATCACACTCACACCCGACAGATCTTAACATCCCGAGATGTTGTATTTGCCCGCCACATGGCACCTACATCACCCGAAATGGATATCCCTGCTTTGGCTCCCACTCAGCTTGAGGGGGAGAATGGAAGTGCTACCACAGTCAAGCCGAGTCCGCCAAGCACGCCAAGCATTCCGCAGACCGTTGAGGCCACAACGACCCCCGCAAAGACCTCAACAAAGCCAGCTGTCCACGAAGTAACACCTCGGGAGCACAGCCGGCGTCAATTACTTGAAGTCAATTACAAGACATTGGGAACGAAGGGACGGGATGCAGCAGTAAAGGAGGCGGAGCTGAAGAAGAAGGAGACCGGGTGGACAAATTTAGGAGTTCATTTTGCTCTACCAGCTATAGGGGGAGAATTGTCAGATGAACCCAGATCTCTGCAGGAGGTTATGGCACGTCCCGACTGGCCGAAATGGAAGGAGGCGATGGATCTGGAGATGGATCAGCTCCAACGTCTCGGAACCTACAAACTGACGGACTTACCCGAAGGTCGAAAGGTTGTCGGTTGCAGATGGGTGTTCCTCATCAAACGCGATGCAAATAGCAACATTGTGAAGTACAAGGCCAGACTTGTGGCTCAGGGTTACTCGCAGATTCCTGGTCAAGACTTCACGGCAACTTTTGCACCTGTCGGACGAATGGAATCCCTCAGAACTCTCCTCGCATTAGCCGCCGTTCTCGATATGGAGGTGCATCAATTAGATGTGAAGGGAGCGTACCTGAACAGAGTTCTCCAAGAGGAAATCTATATGGCGCAGCCACCAGGCTATGACGACGCATCTGGCCGCGTGTGTCACCTCATCAAATCCCTATATGGACTGCGCCAAGCCGGTCGAGTCTGGAACATCAAACTCGATGGGTCCTTCAAAGATATGAAATACGAGCGCTTAGGCGCCGATGTTTGTATCTATTGGAGACTCGACAACGACGGCCTTGTCATCATCATTGTGCATGTTGATGACATGGCAATATTCACCACTGGAATGGACTTGATGTCGAAGGTGAAGGCCGAAATTGCCCAACACTTCGAAGTTACGGATTTGGGGGAGATGAAGAAGTATATCGGATTTGTTGTCGACCGTGACCGGGAGCGCCGTACCATCAAGATCCACCAACGACCATACCTTCAAAGCATCCTCGAACGTTTCCGGATGACTGATTGTACACCTGTGAAGACGCCGCTTGATCCCGACATCCACCTTCAGCGAGCGCCCGTCGGTCACGATCCGCAATCCATGTCACAGGTGCCTTACGCCGCCGCTATTGGATCATTGATGTACGCCGCCATTGGTACTCGTCCCGACTTTGCGTTTGCCGTCCAAACACTCAGTCAATTCACGTCAAACCCGACCCAACAGCACTGGGCTGCGGTCAAACGTCTCTTACGATATGTCAAAGGGACGTTAGACTATGGCATTACCTATGGTACGACGGACGACGCCACACTTGTCGGATTCACGGATGCAGACTGGGGTGCCTGCCACCTAGATCGGAAATCGATCTCCGGCTATCTGTTCAAGATCGCTGGTGGCGCTATCAGTTGGAGTTCGAAGAAACAGCCAACGGTTGCACTCTCCACTATGGAGGCGGAATACCTCGCTCTCAGCCACGCAGCCAAGGAAGCCCTATGGCTACGCACCTTATTGTCCGAACTCCAAATACTACCCCGAGGCCCCACCGTTATCCATTGCGACAATCTCTCTACCATCGCATTCACCAAGGACCACCAGTTCCACGCCCGCTCAAAACATATCGATATCCGACACCATTTTGTTCGGGACCGGATCCTCTCGAATGAAATCAAGATTGATCACATCCCATCGGAGAGCAACGGCGCGGACATCTTGACCAAGGCATTGCACCGGCCGACGCACCAAGTTCAAGTTGAATTACTTGGACTGTCCGCTGGTTGAGGGGGAGTGTTGTGGAATGGAATCGAGTGGAACCGAGACCGAACGTCGGTGACGTATCGGACATGGACCCACAATGAACTATGGACCTTTCTCGTATGTTCTCACTTCATCAGGAAAAACCTCTTTTACTAATTTTGTATAATTAGAAAACATTTGTGTAATCTTTTATAAATTACAGCATGCTATATAATATGGAACTGTGTTTAATAAAAGTATGTAAAATGGCCACATTACCCTACCCACTCATGAAGTTTTATATGAAGTGCACACACATTATAAGCTTTTAGAAGAATGTTTAATAATCTCAGTGTATTGTGTGGTAAGCATGTCTGTCAGAGAATGGATCTACATAGAACTTGGAACATCTATCTAGCACATTCCCACTTGTCCAACCAGCAGGAACTGTAGGGCCAAAGACAGGAAAGAGGTAAGTACTGCGGCGAATAGCCCGGAGAGAAATGACAGAAGCATGACGGTCACCACGATCATTCAATGACCGCTTGATTGTGTACATGCCATGGACGGAATGCGGAGTGGTGAACTTCGTGAACCATTCAACGTACGCCAAATATTGTGGCGGCTGATGCACAGCTCCCACAAACATGTGCTGGAGTGCTTGCTTTGGCAGCGAAAAAATGACCTTGACTTGCCCAACAAGATACCCTGTGACAATATTGAGTAAGATGTGAATAAAGCACACAAAATACTCACCTTGCACTCCAGTGTACCCTGCATCATTGGTCATCTTGACCATTGCTGTATCGAACTGGCCGTCCACATGGCGTCCTCGTTTATCACGACGTGCAGGTGTGGCATGTAGGACGTCCCACTCATCAGAGGACAGGCGGTGGTTATGGAGGTCACCAAGCCAGAACTTTGCCTTATGGTAAACAGGAACAGACCTAGGAGAATCCAACTTAGACATTGTGCACATTGCTGCAGTCAACACTTACGAGAAGGTGAACGGCACATTCACCGCAGCGTTCTCAACTTGGCGTGTCGAGTAGTTGGGGTGACAGCACTTGACAGCGTATTGGGCAAGGGCATTCTTGAAGAGAGGAGCACCATACTCCGTCTGCAGTGTCTCGAGAGGCACTGCTTTCTTGGAGGGATGCTTCGTCATCTTCACACGATCAGGAGGTGGTTTGTGTGCAAGGTGAGTGAGGGACTGAAGAGGTGGTCGACCAGCAAGACACCAGGAGACATATCGTTCATGGCGAACGAGCTTCTCGTGACGCTCCAGCCAGAGTGTCATCTGAGGGAACTCATCCTTCCCATTTGTGGCCTCATACGCATCCTTCGCAAGGTCAATGTGAAGCCGCTCCGTATATTCGGTGTTGAAATTGTCGGGGGAACCAAGACGGCGGATGAGGTATGCCCAGTGGTCGAGAAAGTGGAGTTTTGGGATTTCGAAGTCATCCCGCACACCAAGGTCGACGAAGACTTGCTTGTT
Organism: Cristinia sonorae; assembly: GCA_021029105.1. Taxonomy (NCBI): domain Eukaryota; kingdom Fungi; phylum Basidiomycota; class Agaricomycetes; order Agaricales; family Stephanosporaceae; genus Cristinia; species Cristinia sonorae. The sequence continues at coordinate 652,939 of JAEVFJ010000012.1, forward strand.
GTCGTGGAACCGAGTGAGAGCATCACGGAGCAACATGAGGGTCTCCGATGTGTGAACAGGGTACTGAGAGAGATAGAGGAAGTCGAGGATGGCTCGCACACAGCGAACAAGTCGGACCGGAGACATACCGTCGGGCAGAGGCATGTCTGCAACAAGACCAAGGAGGATGCGAGCGATGTCCGCATGCTCACGACCAGTGAGCTGGTAGAGGGATGTGATGCCCTTTGTGAACACACGCACATGGTGGTTGCGTGGAAGGCTCCGACAGCGGGCGTCAATCTCCGTCTGGCTGAACGCGGTCTTGATCCATGCGACAAGGTGCTTAATGACGCCCTGGTAGAGCTGATGGAGGATATCAGGGGTGATGGAGAGGAATGGGTCAGCGTATGGAAGGTCCTGCCAATAAGGTTGGAAGATTGGCTTGATTCCCGCAGCTTTGCATGCCTGTTTCCGAGCAAGCAGATCAACAGTCTCCAGTGCGTCAAGAACGGCGTTAAGGTCACGGAAAGGCCCATCTGCATGGGAGTGGTCGTCCAAGTCAGCCGGACAGCAGGGACACTTGCGGTAGTTGACACCAGTGACAAGCACCTGCTCGGGGTAGTCACCGACGTGAGCTGCAAAGATGGGGTGGCAACGACGAACAACGCCGTCGCCGCTAGCCATAGCAACTCCGTTGTTCCCAGCATCTTTGAGCCTCTCAAGGATCTTGCGCATGCAGGCGTGGAAGAGGTTGGCGGCAGTGCGACGACGAGCAGACTTGTTGGTGATATGCTCAAGCCGTGCGGTTGGGAGGTAGGCAAGAAGGATCTGGGAGCCAAGTGAGGGCTTACGTCGGATATCCTTCGGAATGTTTCCAATGGTCATGTAGACTGGATACGCTGTCTTCCCCTTGAAGGTCGTAAGCCTCGTCTTGTCTGTTGAGATAATCACCGGTATGATAGTGGCACCCGGGGTCTCCTTCTCCAAGTCTTTCTAACATTTCAAAATCAAAATCAAGTCAATATTATTCGGTTATTGTCTCGCACAGCAACTCACCTGCAAGTCCCACCACCACGTTCCTGTGTGCATGTCGTGATACATGCGGAGAGTGCGGTCTGCGTCGGTGTAATGGCGTTCCGGCTTGAAGATAAGGTCGCCGGCGAAGTTGGGGTCGCCATAGAGGCTCTTAATGCACTCGAGGGCATCGCGATAATAAACTCGTAAGTCTCGCCTGCGACATTTATCTCCTTGCATCGAAACCGAGGGCGTCCAGTCGGAAGCTGATCGACGATCTGGTTGAGGTGGCGGACATTAGTGAACGAGAGTCCAAGAGCCTCTGGAAGCTAAAGAAATCATGTTGTTAGATACGTTTGTGCAGAAATACATACAAACTTACCCCTTCGATCGACAAAAGCCTATCAAGGCAGTTGGAACCAGGGGCCGAGGAGCTTGCTCCAGCGTGCGATCTCCCAGTCCATCTTCGAGGAAAACGGTGCATACGGGTTTGAGGCGTCAGTGCCGTACGAGTCGAACACCGTCGAGCCTTGCTGAATTGGTTTGCCGGCGGAATCCAGAGGAAAGTGCTGTATATGGACTGGTTGACGGATGGCGTCCTCGACACGCTGTCGGCCAAGAGGTGGCAGCATCTCAGGATCCTCCGCGGGTGCGGCGGGATTGGGAGCTTGAGGTGGCTGGCGCCAATGTCCGTCTTCGCCGTCTGATTCTTCCGATTCGTCGTCTTCGTCACCTGAATCTTCCTCTTCATCATCATCTCCCGGGCCCGCATCATTGGCCCCCTCATCCTCGTTGTCGGGACCAAAAAACGACCCAGTAACGGGGTACTCTGCGCCGTCGTCCTCTTCATCATCATCTCTGCCCTCATCTCCTTCATGTTCTGCTGCTTCGCCACCACCCTCCGAGCCCAAGCTGCTGTCTACGTCCATACGGTCGTCCAAGCCTGATTCGTTGTCGATGTCCATCCGGTCGTCATCTGAATCAGAGTCGTATAGGCCGGGCATGTACTGCTTGCGCCGTCGGTAGGCATCCCTGCAAGCTCGGTTGCCGCTTTGCAGGCCGTGATTTCGGTAGCCCGAGGACGAGGAGAATGTACGTCCACATGCCCTGCATAATCCCATCCTGATCAAAAAAATGAGTCTTCTCAATTTTCTAAGTTTTTGCAGGCGGGACTGACCTTAATTTGATATCGATAGCACAGGGGGGAAGAGACTTCGAGGAATATGGGGAGCGGGGTGTAGCGGGCACGGATCAGAGTGGTTGGGAGAGGGGACGGTTGTCGGGCGACGGATCTTGGGGACGTGGGATGTTGGCGTGAATCGTCGTTTGGGGGCGTAGTATGTGTGCGATTGAGCCTGGGGATGAGGAGCACAGTGTTAACTTGTATGAATGTAAGTGACACATTGCACAAAAGGTCCTGGAAATGTCGAGAAATACTCACCGGAGTCTGGATAGTTGTGATGAAAGGTGTTGTGTGTTGCGGCCGAGGATTATGATGGAAAGTGGGGAACAAAGAGGAACGCCTGCGGTCATGATGTCGCATCGCCGACATTGGCTTGGCCGGGGTATTATTTGGAATGACGTCGGCGAATGGGAGGCGTGATGTTGTTATCTATGGGTTGATGATCGGACAGAAATGCATTGAGACGACGAATCACAAGGTAGAAATGAGCCTTACTGCAAGTGTTGAACCCACATTCTAAGGCACATTCGGGAATGGTTAGGGGGAGGGGATGTTCTCGTCGTCGACACCAAGAGGGAAGGGATCGCAGAGACCTGGGGCCGGTCCGATGACTCGGTGGCTGGAAATTGAGGGCCACACTAAGCGGTGTGGCGAATTGGGTGACTTCCGGATGACGCGAGCGCAAGTGGGGTGAAACGGGGCCAAGACCCTGAATCCGCTGTTATAAGCAACGAAGCAGTCGTCAGCCTTCCCCTCCCACACAATTTTGATTTACGCACCTATTCATTCCGTCCATACCATCCCTGTCCTTTCGGTTTTCCTCTGTATCCCTCTTCTTGTTCCATTCTCCTTCCTTAAAACCCCTCCCTCTCGTTCCCTACTACGATTCGCGCCATCACTTGCTATGTCGCCGTCGTCCAAGCGAAAGCAATCGCATGCGTCGGACTCTTCTGACTCAGAAGAGGCCGACATTGAGACTAATAATTTATCGGGACGTCGTCAGTTCAAATCCTAGCGCATATAATGGCTTAAGTGGTATACTCACATGCATTATTCACAGCTGCAAGAAAACCAAGACAAGCTAATGGAAAATCCGCGTCAGTCCCATCCAAATTGAGTTCGAAAGTTGACGCTTACCTTCTCCACAGCTGAAGCAACCTTCCTCCAGGCAAGTGTCGTCCTCAGCGCATAGGTCCGCGAGAAAGAAGCAGAGGTCGACGGATGACAACAGTGACCAGTTGGCAGCAAGCGGTAAGTTTAACTGTTGTCCGTGTTTGCACGAAATACTCACCTCCGTCCTTCCTAAACTCCCTCCTCTTTCTTTGTGCACGTCTTCATCCAATGATGTCGATGTTGCTCAGCAAATTCTCGAAGCTCTACTAGAGAGTTAGTAAGCAAATCTAACGAAACTGGTGCGTCTCATGTTCGCCTGCACACGAAATGCCGCTGACCCAACTCCTCTTCGATCAGGGTCCTCTAAACGTCGCATTCTCAAACGTCGCGGTTCTGAGGAGGAGGACTCCGAGTCGGATTCCTCAGATGACACCTCAGGCCCAAAGGATAACTCGAGCGACGAAGAGAGTTTGTCGTCGTCGTCGGATGGTGAGGATGATGATGAGGAGGGAGGAAAGGACGCGGGAAGGGAAAGTATCGAAGTGTGAGTCTGTTTGTTTCAATATTAGCATTCTCAGTATCACAGTCAATTAGCCAAAGGTGGCAAGAAACAAGTCCCCGACCTTTGAAACTGGCCCCCCGAAGTCAAAGGTTTGTCATTTGAATTCGTATCAAGGCCTTTGCAAGTCTGACAGAGACTATTGCGTGACGCAGGTCAACAATGGCACCAAGTTCAAGTCTCCCGACGCACATATGGGTTAATCAACAACAACGACACTATTGTCGGGGGGCTAGCAATCGTCGCAACCGCAACGACGATTCCGTCAACGAGGCTCTGTCCAATTTAGAGGTAAGTTATTTGTTTCACTCTGCATTGGCTGCGTTGACCGGGTGTGACCATCCAAGATCGCCACTTGGTCTCTGAACGCGGTTCTCCCGCTCTACCTGACCGGATTTCCGACCCCAATCTCGCGCCCAAGTCCTCTTCCACGGTGTCACCAGAGTCGGCATCTCACGTCGGATCCCGTCCCAACGCGCTCGCTATCTCTCTCTTTGACCACGAGGCGAACGAGACACAGGAAGTTCTGACCACTGCAAGCAAGGTAATGATTAGGTTACATTGTAGCTCTCATTTACTGACTACCCATGATCTACAGAATAAAGCACCCCTCGCGAAGAGCAAGGCATCCAGTGACACAGCGGGATTCATTCAAAGTCAAAGTCTGCTCCTCGCACGACCAACAACGACCACAGCCGCGGTAAAAGCTCCAATAACTCCAACACCGATTTGCGTTCGAAGAAATCCACCAAAAGAGAGGAGAAAGAGCGCCGCGAGGTAAGTTCATGCATACAATGGTTGCGCCTCTCTGAGATACAATGTATAGCGCCCCGAGTTCTCTGACTCGAACGACGAACCCGACAATGAGAAGACGCACCAACCTTCGCGCTCAAAGAAGTCGAAGAAACGCAAGGACCATTCCGACGACGAGGACGACGAGGACAACAAGGACGACGACGACGAGAACGACGACGAACAGAAACACAAACGTTCGTCGAAGGTGCGCGGGAAGAAGAAACGTCGCACGGTAGGTTGTTGAATGCTCACCTGGCATTGCCTGAAGCTAATACATCTTCATTAGCGGTACCAGACCAGCAGTGACTCGTCCTCTGAGTCTGATAGGTCCGACACCTCCTGGCCTAGCTGGATGAAGCTGAAGCCAAACACCAACGGCGGTATCAGCCTCAAACGCCAAAAGGGCCCCATTCGCCAGCTCCTCCATGGCGCAATCTCCTACGTCAGGCGCGATTGCATTTTCAAGACACCTCACCCCGAACTCAACGACAAGCACCTTTACGTCGAGGGGATCCTGCTGAAGGCTGCGAAGAAGATCTCCCCGGAGCTCGTCAAACGGCTCGAGAAGGACTCCTCGTTCTTAGACAAGCTTCTGCCCTTGGTACGTGCATTATATCATGTCGGCACAAGGCACTGATATGCTCCCAGCCATCCAATAGGATCAGTCACTATCGCTCAAGTTACCATCAGGTTGTCAATGAACATCTTTCGACGGACTATGGTTTCTCGACGAACGGGATCCAGCTTCCTCCGAGCGAGGTACAAGCTCGGGTGAGTTCATTGAAGGTAGACTTCTGCTTTGTCTACCGTATGCAAGAAGGGTCCTACGTAAGTTTTTGAGCCTTGCTGAGAGTTATATCTGACATTGAAGTTAATAGGTCAAACCCATGCTGAACTGCCCCTACCAGCACCCCCTCATCATCCGTGTTCTCCACCATGTTCTCTTCAACTCCCCTGATGGCCTCGGCAACAAATTCGCCGACAAGTTCACATCCTCCATCAAGGAGGACACAACCCCGGAACTCCCTATTCCCGTTGTCGCCATGGCTGGCGCCGCAGTATGTTATCTTTTCATTTCTTTTTACTGTACTGATTGATTTGGCAGGTCGAACTCGGGCTGTTGAGTTGGGCAACTGGCTTGTACATCGCCCCTTCAAAGAAGATTACCACATTGTCCAACCTGTACAACGGTCACCTCAAGTTCATCGAGGGCCTTCGCATTGAACTCGGCCCCCTCAAGCTTCACAGGCTTTTCGCCGACCTTCTCGCAAGTGCTCGGTATAGTATCTTGTATGCTCGCTCATTTGCTATGTTTGCTAACTTCTTTGCTGACAGGAGTGCAACTTACGTGACCACAACATCTTCGACGGATGCTCTCGCCGCTGCCCACAAGGTCGACGCCGCCAACATGCCGGAGTAACGGTGCCTTTGCTGATGTGATACCCTTTCCCAATTCCTTTTTTTTTTTACTCATCCCTGAATGTCACACCCACACATTGATACCCTTTCTCTTTGTGCTCTCTCACATGTCTGTCCTTACTCTACAATAACCTCATGGCCTAGTTGGCCCTTTGAATGCAAGTATGTTTTCCCCCTAATGATACATCTGAGAGAATGTCTAGTGATATGATATAAATGAGTGGTAATTGGGTATAATTGGGTATAATGATACATAGAGTTCAGCTACTAGGTGCTTCAAATATGTGCAGAGTCATGTAAAGTATGATAAAACTGAGGTAATGCAGTCTTATTCTGGTAAGATTAAAGGGACACACATTATTCTGCTAAATTATGAAAGTCCAGTGTAATCTTGCTAATTCTACAAAATATAAAGACATTCTGTGAGATTATTCATAATTATGCAACTTTACCAAAAGAGGTTTTTCCTGATGGGCCCTTGCTGCGTTTCGGTTGTGATATATTCATTGGCCTACAATAATGTTCCAATCAGTAACCTGAACTTCCCGAGACGCTTTCCGCAGTGACCGTTCGACCGATGCTCCACCCGAAAATAAGGTCTCATGCAGACAGGTAACTTATCCAACAGTATCCTCCTTCTCCGTTCTCTACCGTACACTAACCGACACAGATCAGCCGCTATCCCTTACACCCCATCATGCACTGGCAGACAGGCAACTTGTGCGACTGTTTCATTCTCAAAGTCCTCCGTTCTCTACCTTACACTGACTCAGACAATTCAGCCGTTACCGCTTGGGACCCCTCCTCTTCTTGCGAGCAGTCGACAACTCTGCCTCCTTCCCTTTCACCGACGTGCCTACCGTTCCCGTCTCGTCTATGTCCATCCTCACAGCAGTGCCCACCGGGTCGTCGAACCCGACCTGGGTTGCCGCGGGGACCCCGGTCCCCAAAACCGCGACACTAGCTGATTGACCTCGTCCATCGGATTGCTTTTGTACTGCACGCCGCTTAGTGAGCATGCCCTCTTCTCCCTCAACCACGGGCCTAACGCGCTGAAAAGGGGATAAAGTTAAGAAACCAACAATGAGAGTGAACGTTTCCCGTACTACTCGCCTTTTTGGTCGCCGTGTTCGGAACGTCCATCACCATGCGAACAGCGGGTCGTAGAACAATCACGCGATCCAGGCTAAAAGCAAACGATCTCACCGAGCCTGTTCTTGCGCCCGACGTTAATATCGTTGGCATGATTGTCACGTCCACGAAGTCCCCAACCTTCACCGCCATTCTGGTGGTTGGTGCAGTGACGCCGTTCCCGTCCATGCGAAGCACAGGAAGCGCGTCTGCGATGACCCAGCGATCCTGCACCCGTCGTAGAGAATTCTCATGGTTTGAATCCTCGTGCGAAAGCTTCATTGGATGTGCGTGTCGGCCACGCTGTTTACACTTGTTAGCTTGCTGCATACCATGAACGACTCTGACTCACCTTCCTGAATACCTTGCGATGGAACGTAAGCTCAGTTTCACCCAGATCCAACACGTCGTCGGTGCCCAGTGCCACTGACTCCGCAGCCATACGCCTGACACTCAACAGTCCCCTTCTCTGGACAGAGAACGGCACAGTCTGGTCAGAACCTTCGATCGTCAAACTCTGCACTGCACGATAGCACGCAGCTTCCACCCTGCCGTGAACAACATCAGCATCAAGTCGGCCGTATAAATGACGTGCCCAGTACTCACCCGTTCCAATTCCCTACAAGCCCCAACTCAACGCTTTTCACAAAACCCTGTACTCTGAATAGCGCCTGGACCACGCTATCCTCTTCCTCGGCAACTCCCGCCTGGCGCTGCTCCCTCAAGAACACCATGTCCGTCTCGAACTTGTTCCTACTGTCCAAATTTGGTCCCACGTAACACCAGTCCAACAGACGGTCGTAATCGTACGGGACACGCGGCGAGATAAACTCGCTACTTGGACGGCGATCGGTCCACTGAGGCAAGTCCTCAGTCCACAACATTGTACTAGGGATGTTGAGTTCTAAATCGTCAATTAGTACGCTGCGGCGATGATTGCGTCATAGACTGTGCTGACCATTAGCAAAAACAGACATAGCGATGATGACGGTTGGTGATGATAGTCGACGAGAACGTTGAGCTGTCAACGTCGCCCCTTTAAGTTGACGGTGACATGTCCTCATTAGGCGTTACCGACAATCTGCGCTGGTTCGGATACCCCTTTCCAGCTGCGAAGTTCTTCGTCTCCTATGTCTCCGGCTCCAGCCATCCCGGCGCTTGCCACATTCACATGTCAGCGATCAACAGTTCGCCCATAAAAAGGTCACTTTTTACGGGTAACATGTCCGTCCGTCACCACTATTCCCACAAACAATGGCCAAACGCACCGCTCTCCCGATCGAATCAGCACCTCGTTCCACAAAGCGAACTAAGTACGTACCCGTCATCTTCTTCACTACATCTTCTGTGACTCACTGTCCTCGTCAGGCCCGGCACATCTCAGGACGTACTCCTCTCCGACCATGACAGGCCCCCTAGCACAGGTAACATCTTCACCAGTCAGACGGTCACGAACGAGTTGGAGACTGTGACTTTAACGGGTGACCACTCCAACGTGACATCCTCAGACCCTCCTCAGGCTGATCAGCCGCCGCGCGAAGACACATCATCTCTGACGCCAGCCCAACTGGACACATCCACGCTCACTGTGGACCATCCCCCCTCGGACCCTACGGGGCTTGCTATTGCAATCACCCCGACCGACACATCCTCTGCACCTCCAATCACAGCCCCGCTCGCAACAACAGTCTCCACTCCCTCCACCGAGGTGCCCCATTCAGGTGCCCACACACCCAACATCGTTGTAGCGGACGTATGTCGTCTTTACTGCCTGCTCTGCCTCACGCATCTCACAGTTTCACTAGGTCATCACAGCCGGCATCCGACCATGGGTTGACGACTTCGATGCACGTCGCCTCAACAAGAGCCGCCTCAAATGCAATACAACCACGAAGACGTTCGCCTTGCCTTTTGTGCCTACAGATCTCGCGTTCGGCACCATCAAAACTGGCAACTACCCCACCCACTCGTATCTATGCCACAACAACTCCCCCCTTACTATTTGGATCACTGCTGAAATCAATCACTCCTTTTGGACCAACGAGAATGGCAGCGTCAGGAACAAGTGTGGCGTAGCAGTTACCCCTCTCGTCCGGGATGACTTCAAGAAGGCGATCAGCCTCAGAGACGCATACTCCCATCACGGTCGTTTGTGTCACATTTGTCTAGTAAACCTCTAGCTGATGATACTAACTCGCTCTTACCTGTTTTCAGTCACTGGCTTCAAACATTCAGATGAAGAACTCATTTGGGCAACGATGTTCCCTCGCAAGACGAACAATGAGGTCCGCCATTTCTCCAAATAAAATCCGAGTCTACCTGTCTGATAACCTTTCCCTCACCCACAGTATGAACCATTCACCGCCATCTATGATGCCCGTGAAGTGCTTGGTGACCGTCGCACGATGATCGAGATACCTCCGGAAAACCTCAACAAATCTGACATTGTCATCGTCGAAGTTAAGCTACAACGCTCTCACGTGTTCCGTTCGGATGTTGGGAAGAAGAAGACATTCCCCTCCACGCCATGGGTCGACTGGGCAGTTTACTTCCAGCTACAAGCTATATTTGTACTCAAATCCGTAAGTCCCGCGACTGTGGCCGCGTTCCAACCCCAGGACGACGACGGAGAGTTTTAGCTGGTAATACCTTGCGGTGCTCCCGTGTTCTCGTAGTACCTGCGTACCGTGTCATTCACTCTCTGCGTCACCGTTGGCGTCTGTTGCCTCCATTTGTATCTTTACGTCTCTGTCCTTATAGCTTTGTGCTTCACTCTCAAATGTTAACTTGTGCCATATCCTCTCCTTCGTGCATCGCTCCTTGTTCGTTCTCGGACCGGCGCGCAGCAATTTCCCTCGTGTCTACGCAATGTATACGGTGAACGAGTTGCAACTGCGCATTCGAGACGGCTTGATCAATCACTTCTTTCCCAACTGCCCTTTTTCCGCCCAGTCTCTCAATCTTTCTCTTCAATCCCTTGCGTCTCCACATGTCGACCTCAAAAACTTGGTCTTTGGTCTATGCTGCATCATCCCGTTGGGACACTTCAATGGAGAAACATCCGCACAACTAGTCTTGGTCGAGCCAAAGGTCATTGTTGAACTCCGCCCAGGAGACGTCTTTTTCTTCCCTTCCGCCTGCATACGTCATTACAGTGCGTCACTGGCCAAGCCGGAGCAAGAAACCCGTCAGTGCATGATCATGTACACTGCTGGGGGTTTGTTCCGATGGGTTCGCCAACGTCATGCTCTGGCGCCAGAGACCATCGCAAGAAAGAACGCAAAGAAGAGATCAAAATCAACAACAGGCCGACGACGGAAGAAAGCCCCTGTCCCTCGGACGGCTGCGCGGAAACTAGCTCCCTCACCCAGCACGGCCAAACTCACTGGAACAAAGGCGTCGAAAGAGAAGAAGGAAGGACGCATCGTGGAGGGTAATAATCGATGGCTATCCGGCTGGCGAATGTACTGTCACATCGACGAGTATAGTCTACTGAATAAGCCGTAACGTCGAATTCTGGCACTTCATTTTTTTCCTTTCCATCGCCCCATTCTGAATAGATGTGTGTTATCTTATGGTCCCGTCACCCAACAGACCAACCACTCGTCTATGTCATTTCCCGCAATTCAAACAGCCCATGACCTGCTGCCCACCTCTGGTCTGACGAGGAAGAATACAGTATGGGCGGACGTCTCAATGACCTTCACTACTCCACATCCCTCCGCTGCTGTGAATGACTCGCCGGAGAACGCGCGCTCGGTCACCGTAAACGCGGAACCGTACGGAATGACCGTCCGTTTCCCTGCCATTTTGTTGTTATCTCACGGCGCTTGAACTTCCGAGCTATCCCTATCTTATCGGCTTCGCCCTGAAATTCTGAAAGGGGCTCTCAAGTAGTCTCCGTGGCTGACCTCGATACAGAAGACAGTCGTTCTGTATTTAGTATGCGTCTCGTGTTATTATGAAATCTGGAGCGTTGGTTCTGTGTCGTTCTGCCTTTTTCTAACCATGTGGGTAGGGGGGACAGGTATGTTGGCGGTCCACTTTCGCAAGACTTCAAGCCTGCGAAGAAGGGGGACTCGTTTGGACCTTCATGTAAGGACCCTGGTCATCTTAAATGGGAAGCTTTGCTGATACTTCGCAGGGGTGCGTTGTATGCGCCTCCTTAGCGGCCAGAGACTTACTCTGCTCCTAGACAAAACACTGGTTCAAGGTCTCTCTCAAAATTCCTACCTCCTACGCGAAATATGAAAGGGTCCAATGTGCGCCAACTCCCGTCACCGTTGCGCACCCACACTCACCGTGTTTTCAGTTGAATGGGACCCGGGATGCGAAGCTATGATATTCAGCTCGGTTGAACGCCACTTCAAGGTATCACCGGAGGCTACGGTGGCGACCGTCGCGTCGAGTACATCATCCCCCACGACGCGGTGAAAGCTGGAAAGCATGAGTTCGTAATCGAGACCAGCTGCAACGGGATGTTTGGTGTACCATGGAACGGAGATACTATTGCTCCTCCTGACGTGAGTGTGTGATCTAACCCGTAAGGATCGATGCTAACAGACGATTCACGCAGATGAACAGGTACTTCAAGTTGGACACAGCAGATATCGTGGTTCCGGACCAGAAAGCATGGGGTCTCCTAGCTGATTTCAGTACGCTGCGCGAGATTGCTGACACCCTTCCCGGAAATGGCTCTCTTCAAAACAAGGCCATTGTTGTTGCGAACTCAATCATGAATGAGTTCGATCCCAACGATAAATCCAGTATTGATCGTTCCCGCAAGATCGCCGAGGAGGCCTTGCGTTATCTTTCACGACGACGCGCCCCCGGCGCTGTTTGCGGCGACGAACTCAACGCAAGCGCCACTAGTGAGCTCGTCACGGCGCTCGCTATGTCCACCATGCCTAAACAACCTCCTCAACTTCCTCGTCGTCGGTCCTGCCGACAAAACCCCATCTCACTGATTCAGATTACAGTGTCCACGTTCGACGCCGTTGACGCCATCAGTGACGCACATTTTCCTCATCTGACACCGCGGAAATGACCTTCACTGATCACTCATTGTCCATGTCCTTCCGATAAGCTTAAGTACTACTACCACCGCCATCTTATGGAACCTTGCAATCATGCCCCAGGTCTCGACAGAGGCACCGTTGGCAGCACTAGCCATTGTCCGCAAGGAAATTTAGGTGAGCACCCTCTTTGCATCGGCCTCTTGCATGAACCTGCTGCTATTGACACGGCGCAGACATCAATCTGCATGATGGAAACATCGTGACTCTGTAGCTCGCAGGCTTCAATCGGGGGTCACCATTGCTACGCAGGTGGCGTGAGTTCCATATCCCGCACATCACCAGTATCCCGTTTGCATTGGTTCATCAATCACGACGGAGCCGAACTCGAAGTTGTATCAAGAGTAAGCATGCTGTCGTGTTCGTACCTGCCTGGTTGGATACGGACATCGGGATACGTTGGCACCAGGTGATGGAAATGTGGTGGTGTCGGCGTTGTTGGCCGACATCATAGGCCGGGTTGGTTATTGTGAGGGACAGGCATGCGTTCGAGAGCATGGAGGGGTGATTGCTCATTCGAAGGCGTACATCGGCTTGGCGTCTTTCCAGTTGTCATCCTCACTTTTCGTGCATGGCAAATGTTTGTATCTTTGCATCTCCTTTACCGTCTGTGGCCTCCGTCGAGTACTTAAAGCTCGTGCCTCGCTCTCCTCCACGTCCTCACTCTCGCTCGTGCATGACCCTCATTGTTCGTTCTCGGACCGGCGCGCGGCGCCCCTTACAAGTGGACAAGAATGACGTCGGTGTGGGTGTCGAGGCTGATCTGGGCCGAGATAAGATAACAGATTAGATCTTGCCAAGTCCACACTGCAAAAGCCGACCCGGAGCTGAGGCTGTCAGTGTACCGAAGGAATCCTCAGGCGAGCCAGTTTTGCTGAACTTGTAAGGGGCGCCGCGCGCCGGTCCGAGAACGAACAAGGAGCGATGCACGAAGGTGAGGATTTGGAACAGGCAGAACTTGACGGAGGCGACAGACGGCAAACGACACGCAAAGAAATCATCATTTATCATGTACGAAAGTGAGGATGTGGAGTGGGCTGAACATTTGAGAATGAGGAACAGGCTATAAGTACATGGTGGACGGAACAGAGGGCAACATTGACGCAGAGAGTGAATGACACAGTACGCAGGTACTACGAGATACACGTCGAAACACACGGGAGCACCGCAAGGTATTACCAGCTAAAACTCTCCGTCGTCGACGACTCGTCGTCCTGGGGTTGGAACGCGGCCACAGTCGCGGGACTTGCGGATTTGAGTACAAATATGGCTTGGAGCTGGAAGTAAACTGCCCAGTCGACCCATGCACACCTCGGAACCCGCCCATTACGCAACGGGCGTAGACACTCCTCACAACACCTTGCATACCCTTCCAAACCCCGTTTCTCCGTTCCCCTGCGTTCAAGAACCGCCAAGAATGGTAACGGTCCGAGACCATTCTCCATCTCTTGCACATGCCTCATCTGGTCCAAAGATAACAACTGAAAAATATCATCCTTCAACGGAACAGCGGTCTGAGCAGAGTGGAGGGTAAGAGTGCCACACACGGCGCAGCAAGATTCACGCAACGCTAACTCCGACATGCAGGAACAAAAATCACTGGCAATCCCCGCCATCAGGTCAACATCAGGAGGTGCAGGCGGGAAAACCTCAGGCTGCGACGTCGGCGTATAGAACGCATAACGCCCCTCATGAAGTTCAAACTGATACACTATCCCGCTACAAAATGAGTTGCACTGATGCGAACGAGCAAGACGACGTACGCCTTCAATTGAGCAATCACCCCTCTCGACAGTGACACCATGCTCTCGAACGCACGCCCGTCCCTCACGATAACCAACCCTACCTACGATGTCGGCCAACAACGCAGACACCACCAGATGTCCGTCTCCTGGCGTCAACATATCCCGATGTCCGCACCCGACCAGGCAGGCACGAACACGATCGTCGACGCCGTCCAACGAACCCGACACAACGATCAGGGTTCGTATCCATGCGACAGAAGGGGTGACGACAGCCCCACCCTTCGCCGACTTAAGACGCCCCTTCGCACTATCAGAAGCGGAAGGAGTGTAGACACCGCACGCAGGTGTGACTACAGCAAAGTATTAGCAACCTCCTGCGGAGTGTGGACCGCCAACATACCTGTCCCCCCCACCCAACCGGTGAGAAAAAGACAATACAAAACAACACAGAACCAACGCTCCAAAATCGATAACAACGCGAGAGGCATACTAAGCGGCGATGAGCAGTTTGAAGTGGCGACGAACAACACGAGAGTCCCTTCGGCTTTCAGTCTTTTACAAAACTGAGACCGAAGCAGATAAGATAGGCACAACTCGGAAACGAGATAACGAAAAAAGGGCGGGAAAACGGAGCCTCCCGGGTGGTACGAAAGTCACGTGGACACCACAATACAACACCGTCGCCCCCAGAGCCCCTGTCAGCCTTTGCAAAACCCAAGGCAAAGGAGATAAGATAGGAATGCGCCGGAAAGTGAAGCGCTCAGAGATAACGAGAAAATGGCAGGGAAACGGAGCGATCCGGGTGGTACGAAAGTCACGTGGGCACCGCAAAATATCACAGGAACAGGACCGATAACTTCGTTCTCGGAATCAGTGAATGTTTTCAACGGTTTTGGTCGTTGCCGTCGTTACGACGCGTGGGGAGTATCTTCGGCATCGGGCCTTCCAACTCAGATTCATGAAATCTGACGTTCCTTACCTCGTACAGGAGCGTACCACTCTTCGGCCTTGGCCACTGGATTTTGCACTGGACCGTCAAGGAGAGATATCGCTTGGACACACCTCTCACTATCCTTCGCAGCCATAGGAGTCCGTCGGCTTTTGACAATTTTTACAACTCCTCCGCCCTTGACCGGAAACCCTTGGATTGGACCTGTCGGATGTGCCGGTGATTGCATGGGTAGTAGTGATAGACTTACGGGTTTGACGATGAAGTTCGACAGAGGCCCCAGCTGCTCTTAGTTGTATCTGCCAAAGAGAGCCGCCACGATCTCTGACTCGGAGCAGATCAACGACAGGTCCTATAATAACACTTGTAACAGTAATACTAACTCCTATTGCTCACTTACAGTCACATACTCATGAGGTAACAACTGTATCGTGATCACAAGTCTCTCGCCAAGTCCGTTCGAAATAACCACAAATCGATATATCAAATTCAGTAGTACCATCGCGCAAGCACATGGAATGCGGCTACATAATATCTCCTACAGTGCTCCATATATATCGGACAGCCTCCGACTGTTAACCTCATCACCCTCCAGGATCCTGGTCAACGGACACGACCATGGAAGCCACCTTCGCTGACCTGGACAAGCTCGTCGCCTTGATCACGTCTGCAGTTGCAGATCTGAAGGATGAGCACAGGCGCATGCAGTACCCGTTTCCAAGCTTGAATGACACGCAACCGCACCCCCTCGACTCACAACACACTCCTCCGAAGCTCAATCAGGCGATTCAGACTATTCAAGGAGCATGTGCTCAGTTAACCACAATGGTGACACCTCCTTCTCATACGTTGGCTCGCGTACGTCCCCCCTTTCTTTCGTTGAAGATTTGGGTTCTGATTTCAGCCTGACAACCGTCAGCGTGCACTTGAGGTATTTTCTTTCTCCTTTGAATCATCGACGTTTCTCTCATGCCGAGTCTACAACATGTAGTGTTTGAACTCTGCGTGCACACGGGTTGTAATCGAGGTCAAGATCGCGGATATATTGAAGGATCATCCCGAGGGTCTACACGTCTCGGAGTTGGCAGGCAAGACGGGGGTACATCCCCAGAAACTGGGACGAATTCTTCGACTACTGGCAACTAACCACTGTTTCAGGGAAGGTGCGTCATCGTGCTTCATAATGCTTTGGTTCACTTCGGCTGACGCCACTCTCCGCAGTTCGCAAAGACGTGTACGTTAACAACCGGCTCAGCATGCTACTCACACCGGAAGATGAGGTCGGAGTATATGTTCACATGGCGTAAGTAACCTTCCCTTGCCATACAAAGGAGCGCTTTTACAGAGCTTCATTCAGCGGGGATGAGATGTACAAGTCCGGTGTATACCTCTGTGAGACGCTTCTGGACAAGAACCTCAGCCATTCCCTCGAACCAGACAAAACTGCATTCACTCGATTCTACGGCAAGACACTGTGGGATTTCTGGGAAGAGCACCCGAGGAATCGCCAGCGGTTCCAGGTAGCGATGGCTGGTTGGGCTCAAGTAGAGAACATGCATTCTGCGGAGAGAGGTGCGTCGACGAGGTTTCGTTGTTGATCGTCTTGCCTGACTTTTTCTTATCGCTCTGTCTAGGTTATCCATGGTCAGCAGCTCCTCCCGGCACGGTCCTTTGTGAGGTCGTCGGCGGTCTTGGACACATGTCCATGCACATCGCGCGGAGGCATCCTAACATCAACGTCATCGTTCAAGACCTCGAAAGCATCGTGAATCAGGCTATTGGCTACTGGAACGGGTTTGGTGCGGAATTGGTGGAACAGGACAGGGTTGATTTCTTACCGCTCGATCCACTGGTGGAGTCTCCTGTGGAGGATTGCGATTATTACTACGTGAGCCGAAACGGTTGATTTGCTGACAGTGGCTTGTCACTGATAAGTGAACTACGCTACAGGTTAAACACGTCTTGTTCGTCGCCTTCTGACCTCTCTCGCCCCGTGTTACTTAACCTCCCGCACATTAGACACCACTGGCATGATGAAGGGGCCGTTACTATCCTGTCCAACGTCCGGAAGGTCATGAAGCCCTCCTCACGTCTCATTCTCCGCACGTCTTCAGCCTCTTCGCGCCTATGAGTCTGTTTATTGACATGCTGCACAGAGGAATATATCATACAATCTACGGCGGGAGATGCATGCAAGGAAGAAAATGACTCATTACCTAGGGTACGTCGCAGACAGTCTCCTCCATGTCGTCTCTTTACACGATCGACCACGCGCAGGCTCCTGCACCTCTGCTGGCAAATTACGGAGAAGGAAAAATTAATCGTTACCTGCTGGACATAACTGTAGGGGAATCGCTTTTTACGTCCTCATGAGTCTGACCAAAGATCTGTTAGATGTTGACTTGTTTGAATAGCAAAGAGCGCACCTTCTTGGAGTACAAGGGGCTGTGGTGCGGTCCTCTCCTGTCTAGCTCCATGTTACCCAACGTTGACAGCTCCTCTTTGTGCTCAGCGAACGCGCCGGATTGAAATTCGTCAAGATGTACGATTGCGGTGAGTTAAGTGCACTTGAGTTCAAGGCATAGGACTGGGGAATGTAAATACCATGTTGGGAGAGATACCTGGGAGGCGGTGAGGCGGATGCTAGCACTACAATATCCTCTATAATTTTCATAGCTTACTGCACCTGAGCTGGTGCGCGCGTCGGTAATGTTCCTATGCAGAATCTGTGTTATCAGTTCACTCCGACAGACGCGTTTGGGTAGTCTTGTGATCTATTGTGCGGAATAAACATATTATGGATACATACAGGATGAGCTGGGTGACGTGTGAGTGATATCAAGTAAAGAAGTCCCTAGAGTAAACATAGAACGGATGGGAAGAGCGAAGATTACGGGGCGGTGTACTATGAGCCAACTGTGAATGACTCCCCGCAACCACATGCATCCTTGACATTGGGGTTCTTGAAAGCGAACTTCGCACTGAAATTAAGGCATGATCAGAGTAGTACTGAAGTTATGAGTATAGTGACACGCACGATAGAGCATCCTCATGCCAATCCATTTCGCTGCCAATGATCGAGAACAGAGCCTTGCTGTCTATGACCACCTTAATCCCATCCTGCTCAACAACCTCGTCGAACTTGGCCGGTCGATCCACATACTCCAGGTGATAGGATAAACCTGCACAACCCTTGTTGCGTACACCTATTCGGAGCAGCTGAGGTGTTGGTGACTTCATGAGTGCTTTCAGACGCTCCACTGCTGCTGGGGTCTGGTAATATGACCATTCCGTCAATACAGTGAACTGCATTCAGCAAAAGATAACATACAATAGTAATTGCAGCCTTAGTAGCACGCAATGTTGGTCGCTGCCGTTCCGCCTTGGGAGCGGGTGGTGGCTTCGCAGCAACTTGGGGAGCAGCAGCGTCGGGTGACAAATCCTGTGCTGAGGGGGCTTTGGGCTTCGTCTGAGCAGGTATCACCACTGGCGGGGTCTCCCCCAGTGTTGAATGTGGCGTTGCTGGATGCCTGGTTGGCGACGGGGATGAAGGGCCGGCAACTGGATGTGAACTAGAGGTGGAGCCCGACGGACGAGATATCGCGCTCATCATTGCATGCCGATGACTCGGAGTGTAAATAAGATGGTACGACGACGAGCAGGCGACTGAGCGTCGGAATAGTAGAGAAGTCATGATAGGGCGGGATGTGCGTCGGTCGTCGTTGAAGACGTTGAGGAAAGAGTGGACACGATGATGACAGAAGGTAGTCGGATGTTTCCGGAAAAGGGATGAGGAGGAGTTAGGTAAGCAGAAGTTGCCCAGCCAATCAGATCCTTGCAATTCCAGGTTATGCTCGTCGTCCTCAACGGCCATGGCGAAGAGCAACCGACAGCGGTGAGCTCTCACTGAGAACGACCTATCATCAGCTGCGCCACAGCTTGGCTTCGTATTTTTCTCTCCGATGGCCGACTCAGAAAATCGGGTTTTAGAATTTTACTCTGGCATAGGTCAGCATTCAGAGGCTAGGGATACCTAGGAGGAACGACTCACTGATGATTGACATGGCAGGGGGACTTCACGCTGCTCTAAACAGATCTGCGGTATGTGGACAGGTGATTCAGGCATTTGACTGGGATCAGTCTGCTTGTCAGGTATATAAAGCCTTCCACAAATGCGACATTGTCCAAAAGGTAAGCGCGATCGATTTCAAGTTCAAGTTATCTATCCGTCCAACGCACAATTCAACCAGCTACATTATTTAGACAGATATATCTACGCTTTCCGCGTCATATCTGGCATCATTTGAAGCAACCGTGTGGCTTATGTCGCCTTCATGCCAGCCTTACACGGTACTCAATCCGCTGGCCAAAGGAGCCGCAGACCCGAGAGCGAAGTCTTTCATTCATCTGATTGAAAATGTGCTTCCAGAACTCGTCACTCTTCGTAAACATCCGAAATTCCTACTTGTTGAAAATGTAGCGGGATTCGAGGTGCGTCCACTGGCGCTATGTTCTGGAGGAATCGTTAAAACATTTCCATAGACGTCAACCACGCGAAAGAACCTTCTTCAAACCCTCACCGCTCTTGGGTACTCCTGCTTAGAGCTCCTTCTCACACCCCTCCAGTACGGAATACCTAATTCTCGCCTTCGCTACTACCTTCTCGCCAAGATAAAGCCACTTTCCTTCCTCCACACTGGAGACGACGGTGGTCGCGTATGGAGACACATTCCTGGTCAAGGAGAGGACTGGTCGGACCCAAGACTCCAGTCGGATCTTGATACGATGAGCAATATCAAACCGCTGCACGACTTTTTGGATATGGCCATGCCTGAGGACACCGCTCATCAGCTGTCTATTCCAGAAAAGGTGTTAGAAAAGTGGGGCAGGCTTTTCGATATCGTAACTCCATTCCAACGTCGGACGTGCTGTTTTACTCGAGGTACGCCGTGTTGTATACTCTCTTGCAATCAGGCTTACGGGAAGACGAAGGATATACGAAACTCGTTGAACGAGCCGGATCAATCCTGCAAATGAATGAGGAATTAAATGTGAGCAACCGTTTTTCATGGGATTCTTTAAGCTTTCTCTAACAAATCATTGTCATCAGACCACCTCTACCTTCAATGCCTTTCTGGACGCTCAAATTATCGGAGATCCCCAGGCCGTAAAGATCCTCCAACCTCTCGCGCTACGATATTTCTCCCCAACCGAATTACTCAGAATTTTTGGATTCAACTCCCCTCGTGGTGATGGACCTGCGAGCTGGCCTGCGGATTCGGAGGCAGAGTACCGGTGGCCTGATGGGATATCATTGAAGACTAGATACAAGCTTATTGGAAATAGTGTGAACGTTTTGGTGGTCACTAGACTTATCGATTACCTCTTCCTTGGTTAGGCTTCTACGCAAGGATACTGTCACTGTACGAACACTACGGAGAGTAAGTACGTCAAAGATACGCTCACAATGAGCGTACGGTCGCACTTGAGGGCTTGGGACATCCGACCAGTGCCCTATAATCAGGCACCTACGCTGTGTTGACCATATCAAATGAGACGCTTTTAGTGGACCTAACGCCACAACTGGCCATGGTACGTACGGTACTCCCACCGACTCGGATTGTGCGAACCATCGATAATCGGTGAGAAGTTTCGAAAACATAGGTCCCTTCCGAGCTATCCGGATGATGACTTTCACTTAAGTTTGCGAATTTGTACGACGATACCTCCAGGTCTATTGAATGAGCCCCCGATGAGGGCAGCAGACTGCCGTACGGCAGCCGCTTTACTTATGTCCGTTTTAGCGGCGTGCGACTCCTCCCTTGGCTGTGGAAGCATTGATCACACTTTGGTCGACATCTTCAAGATGTCATGCCGATTGTGAGAATGCATGGGATTACAAAACAGAACGCGGATACATGGGAGAGCATTACAACAGTATCGGTTTACAGGTTATACAACACTAAGGAGCACAACAACAGGGGAAAGACAGTATGTAAAAGCACAACAACATGGACTAAAGGCACAGCAACAGGGAGGTGGGGTTTTATACATCCTCGGTCGTGGGTGAGGGAAAGTCGTGGCGTGAGTCGTGTCGATGTGCTTTTAGCAGCAGGGGAGGGTGGTGCCGGGCCCACGGGCAATACTGAGGGAGAGAGAGTCAGCGTGCTGCACAAGATAGAGAAGAAAAGAGAAGAAAGAGAAGATTGTTGGCTTACAGCTGCTTCCCCTGGCGACGCTCGAGACCCTGAGTAGGTGCGGGGAATGCGACGGCGCTGGCAACGAACGCGGCGAGGACAACGAAGACTGCCTTGAACTGCATGATGGTGTGGCGTGGGTGAGCGGGGATGATCCTGCCATTTCAACACGTTCGTTAGTCCTGTCTGTTCATAGGAATAGCGAAAAGGAACCACAAGACGTACGGGTTTAGGGTGGCAGTTAGGTGGGGAAGAAGTCGTGGTCGGTCCTTACTGATTCTTGCGATCCCTGCGAGTATCTTTATACTCATCGGGCAGCGCTGGACCGCGTTGACTTAAAAATCAGAAAAATCAAGAGGATAATACATACGAACACGCACCGTCCGAAAGGAGATGCAGCTCTCGCCCGTACTGCCTTCCACGCCGACGCCGGTTTGATGAAATAAAATGACCTTGGACGCGAAGACGAACACGAGGAGGCTAAGAACGTAAGTTGATCAAGCTTGTGACAACGCGTCTGGTACCAGCAGGCCAGCGATCAAAAGCGAGGAGGCTCCTATTGGGGATGATTAACCAAGCCATCTTCACAGCTGAGACTGCGGCGAGTCAGGAATGTCGTTGAACTGTAAGAGAAGTGGGTTCCTCCTCCGGAAGTGGTCCGAGTTGATGGCAATAGTGCCTTAGTCCCTGACTGTAAAGTAACCCTGCATCCTCTATATAGTTTATCATTCCTACAGAGCTGATTCAGTCAGGTCAAACGAGTAAAAGGAAATGCATCATGGAACGTACACCCACGTCCTTTCGGCATTCTGTGTCGCAAAGATCAGCAACAAAGGCCATGTACCATAATGCATCTCTCAGGGTGACTGCCGATGATAGACACATACTTGCCACGAGGCAGTGACGACACTATCAGGTCTGAACTTGAGTTAGCCGTCATGCAGAAGTAGCGATATCGGGTCTTATCCCCAGCTCGGACCGGTCGTGGGCGTTGGGATCTATGTTTGGAGTAACAAAATGCTGCATGTCTGAAAAAAAATTAGTATCAGGTTGATTGAAAGCAGAAAGGTTGCGCGACACACCTGAGCACTTCGGATTGACCATGAACTGCGAAATTACGGACTTCACATGCGCCGGAAGTTTAGTCGCTCCTCGGGATGATTTCCCCGCGTGTTTCGCCCATGAAGGAAAGCTGAAAGCTTTCTATGAAGGACGGACATCAACGCGTTCGCCGGGACATTGATGGTCTATAGTCATCGATGGCCATGAGTGAGGTCAAAAATCATGATGAAATGGGCCGACAGACCGTAGATTTGTCTGCAATGAGGTAACTTAGATCACTTACACAGTACGAATTCTTGAGCCGTTGAGGTTCGGCACTCAATATACGACCTGCGCAGTGTCATGCAAGTAAGTGATCTACAGTCAACAGTAAGTAAGGGACGGACGATAATCGAGCGCCAGACATTCGTACCTCATGCATAATGAACGATCGATGTGATGATCTGACATGGTGTAGTTGACCGCGTAAATATCTTGATAATGCAGCTGCATTATAGCATCATTGCACAACTGCTGCAACGCGAATAATCTGTGGCTCAGCTCCAGTATTAGTCTGCGATAACAATTTGTACGCAGAAAGCTGAAGCCAAGATGTTCGCGGTCTTCCGCCGTGCCCGCTGCCGCGTTACCCATCCGGAGCCGTTCAACAACAAGTACAGCAATATCCATGAATACTCCGTGAGGCCAGAATAGACATGCAGCAGTGGCGGCGCGAGGTAAATAAACGACAGTTGCTTCGGGTGTGGTCACTGGCTCAAGTGAACATGCGAACGAAGCACGTTCAAAGCCAAGTCGTTGCCGAGTGCGTTTCCACGGGTACTATTATTGTCAGCAGGTGTCGTCGGTAAAAAGCGCGCTGCTCATGCGGAAGTCAAGGGTACGTGGTCGTAGTTATGGAAAAAGCCGTTGTGCGAGGAAGAGATCCAAGATGGAGAAACACAACGATGGCATGGCCGCCGTACCACCTAGTATCGGAAGCGTAGGTCATATGCACCATAGTATGGTATCTTCATGAGGTTAAAATGTCAAACGAGTTTGGAGGCGATTCGGATACTGTACCATGGTGCATTGGAGCCTGCGGTGAGTTGTTTGGAGTCCGGATTAGCCTTTCACGAAGCAAACAAATAATGGAATGACCTAACTGGTATAGAGGGGGTGTACACGGGTTATGTCTACCCTCGTGAAAGGCCGGTCATTTGAGTACTGTTGGGAAACAGGAACGCGTCGTGTCAACATCGGAGCTCTGAAGGTGACTTTGACTCGCTGGGTTGGCAGCGGTGATATTGTACATTCACTGGTATTCGAGCTTACAATTGCCGTGGGTATCTAATACGACACCACTGGCAGGAATCCCATGGGCGGAACAACTAAAAGTATCTTGAGTGAGGGCCGCCGAGGAGTATGGCGAAACACGAACTCACCGTCACTCAGAATCAGTTTCGCCACGGTCAGGTAATGCAGAACACTCCTCTTTGAGTGGCGCGCCTGCGCAGAGTAAGTATTTAGCGATCATCTATGGAGAAACGGCGAGACAGAAGATGTTCGCTGGATGCCAGCGGTGACTCGGAAGGAATGGTGATAAGATTAGATGCTGATGTATGAGAGCTGGGACAAATAAGCCAAAACAATGTCTCGTATAAAATCATCTCGCTCTCCAATCTCAGTTTCTTTCAAAATGTCATTGCGTCCCTGCTTATAGAGTCACTTGTTTCTCAACATCCTCAGGAGAAAGCAGGCGCTCGCGGGGACGTAGAGGAGATTCTCTCTGCGTCTGTATGTTCGCTGGTGTAGCTGTTTCGACCACCATGGACGTGATCTGGTGAGAAACATTCGTATTACCTTTGTCTTTTCCTTTCAAGTGGCGGCCCACCCTTGCCTGTCTGTGTTACTATTCGATGTACAGAATATATAGTAATCTTCAACACTTTCGAATGGTCTGGATCACACGAAAGCCATGAGTTTTACATCTGGTGGTGAGAATTGTGGGCTCGGTTCCGGCGGATAGGTGTACCGAATGCATTCAATCTCACTGGTACTCGCCATCCTCACTAACATGCTCCCAGCATTTCGATTGTGTGAGACAACTCACTGACATACCACGAAAGTTCTCCAGAGATTTCGGCGTCCAGACGGGCGCTTATAAATACCGTTCCCAGCAGCGTGAAATTTATAATTTGAGTACGAGCAGGATGTCCTTGGATCCAATCTCTCATCTATTCTCCCCTTCACCCCACAAATGCCCGAGGAGACACGCAAGACGTTCACCCTAGCCTCCAGGGCTTCTGCGCTAGCTCAAGTTCAAACAAATGCGACCAAGGATGCTCTGGCGGCGAAGTTCCCTGATCTCCAGTTCGCGACGACTTTCATGAGCACACTGGGCGATCGGAACAAATCCGACGCGCTTTACGTGCTTGGGGGCAAGTCTTTGTGGACGAAGGAGCTCGAGGTGGCGTTGAAGGAAGGTGTTGTGGATATATTGGTGCACAGCTACAAGGATGTGCCAACTCTCCTTCCAGAAGGGTGTGAGATCGGCGGGACACTGGAAAGAGAGAATCCGGTCGATTCACTCGTGGTGAAGAAGGGATTGCCTTACAAGTCGTTAGATGAATTGCCGGAGGGGAGCGTCGTTGGGACGTGCAGTGTAAGGAGAGTTGCGCAGCTGAAGAGGAATTACCCGAAACTGGTGTTCCAGGATGTGGTATGTTCGTTCCCGTCGTAGAAAGTCCACAATTCTTACCATTGTATTTGTCAGAGAGGCAACCTGTACGCTTATATTGTGACCACTCCTTATTTTGCGCTGACTGTGCCTCGCAGGGACACCCGGCTATCTAAACTTGACGATCCTTCTGGCCCTTACACCGCTCTTGTCATCGCACGCGCCGGCCTCGCTCGTATGGGATGGGCTTCCCGCGTCACTTCAGACCTCAAACCACCTACTCTCTTCTACGCCGTCTCCCAAGGGGCACTCGGCATAGAAATTCGCTCGGACGACACCGAAACCCGCTCCTTGGTAGAAGCTATCACGCACTGGCCAACTTTCTGGCGGTGTGCAGCAGAGCGAGCGTGTTTACGAGTACTGGAAGGAGGATGCAGTGTCCCCGTGGGCATTGACACCGAACTCACCGAGGACGGCGTTCTGAAGGTTACTGCGTGCGTTACGTCGCTGAATGGCGACAGACATGTGCAACATTCGTTGGAGGGGGTGGTAAAGTCAACGAAGGACGCGGAGGCTCTCGGGGTGAAGATCGCGGAAACGCTCAAGGAGAAGGGGGCGAAGGAGATTCTGGACGAGATCAACGTGGACAGGGAGAAAAAGATCGAGGAATCGGGTGTTAGAGATGCGGAGGAGAAGGCTGCAAACACATAAGTTTTTCTTATACGTTGTGCTTTGTGAGAAGTGTATTGGGTGTACTCATATTTAACTTACTGTGTCAAAGGTGTCTCAAGCCAATCTCAAGCAGATCGATAGTCGATAGAACCTGTATTAATTGGGTTGTACTGACAATGTACATGATGAGCACAACCTCTCGCACGCCTGAGAGCCAAAGACGGCATCAGATCGATCCATCAGACCCAACGGTCGTGGCTCTCCGGTACACACCGATGTGCACAGGCTCGCCAACGACATTCTGTGAGCATTGCATTCGTACACATTCCATGCTTCATCGCTGACGAACATGGTTCTGCCATTCGAAGAACCTTACCACTGCCTTTTACCATGAAGTACCACTGCCGTGCTGCGGAGCACTGCCCTCGGCATAGAGTATGTCACTTCAAGCATCGAAGTCGTGAGCGAAAGGCTCGTGCTCTGCTCCTATAATAATCTCTCCACCGAACAACCCCAGCCCCCTTACTTACACCCCGTATCATCATGGTGACACGTCCTCCGATATTCCCTACAGCTACAACCATTGATTGTCCACAACTTCCTGTTGAGGTTTGGGAGAACGTCATAGACAGCATCTGGGAAGCCGGCCCTTTTGAGTGGGAGACGAGGGTCCTGCTGGCCGTTTGCAGCCTGGTCTGTCGTGCTTGGCTGCCCAGATGCTGCTTCTACCTTTACAGGAAGGCAGAGCTCATATCCTCTGCCAATCTCGACATCGTCGTACGGCGCCTCAACGAAACACCAGAACTAGCCCGACGCGTTCAATCCCTCGAGCTTCGCTGTATCCCCGGAACCGATCAGTCCTGGGTATCCCTCGTCCCCCTCCGACTCCCTAATCTCGTCAATTTAGACCAGCTCACCATCATCGGGTATGACTTCACCCAGAGGCACCCTAATCTCTTCGCCGCCTTCCGCCAACTCCATGTTCGGCAACTCTTCCTATACCAGACCACGTATTCTCGCTTTTCACAAATCGCACAGCTTGTGTCTGCCACCTCTGCTGGGCTATTCCACGTAGATGCTCCGGTTCAGCCCGGACTGGCATTTTCCAAAACTCCTGGACCGCTTGTATTGAACACCCCGCACCTCCGCCATATCACCCTCTCCATGACATGGAACGAACTACGAAAAATATCCAAGAGCTGGGTCTTTCGTTCAGCGCAGCTCCACGACGTCATATTCCTCATTGCGAGCGATGCGGGTGATGGAGAGGATTCGGAGTTCATGACGGACCCAGCGACTTGGAGGAGAATTGGACGCCTCTTTCGAGGCAGATTCCAGCGGGTGGATACGATCCCTGGTACATCGCTTGGCAGCGTCGTGATATCCACCAAGGACAACACCGGCCGAATGGTTACTTGTACGATTGCCTCGGACAATGGTAAGGAAAACTTCTCTCAGATAAACCCAGGTTATCCACTCACCAGAATCCCGGTAGATGCACTAAAGAAAATTCACCAGTACGGGTTATCGCTGGACCCTGCTACAACTCCACGTGTAGTTCCATCCATATTGGCTGGGATTGCATCCTCTGGTTGCAAATTGCATCGAATTGTTCTTCCCCACCATGATGTCACCGACCAGAAGTACTGGATGACCATAGATGACGCCCTCGTTCACCCAAATTTTGCCGAAGTTGAGGTTTCATTCGACAATGCTTCCGACAACACTCGCTATTTGGATTCGTGCCCGTACTCGCTGTATGACGAGGTTATGCCTCAAGCCGCCTCGAGAGGCTTCTTGCGGCGCTGCAACCTGAAAGGGTCAGATCGGATATGTAACTCATGTAGATTCGTAAGTCCCTGCCTCTCTTGTCCATTTCCTCAGCCTTTACTTAAAAATGCACAAGCGAGATATCATGACGTGCTGGACTCGGATTTCTTCCAGTAGCCAGGAGCATCGCGAAGCGGACATTGAAGAAGAGTCAGCTGCGGTCCCCGTTGCTCGCAATTCTCGTCGGCGCCCCACGATCAATAATGCGCCTCTAAGTTTGAAGCCTGAAGTAGCTGATCGTTCGCCGACGCGACAGAAGCTTGGAGGTGTCAGCATGCATACGTTTCGCCATGGTCGGGCCACGAACGGTGGAGATGTAAGTTGACTGGTTTTTGTACTTAGTTCGTCACTTACGATCATTTTACACACAGCTGCTGTTGAACTGCTATTCGTGTAACAGAGAGATCTTTCAACCGGGTTGGACTGAAATAGTTCGAAGATAATTGGGGTACCTCATTGCCAGCGGCAGGTTCTCGTGAAAGCTTTCTCCGCAATATACAGTATTCCGTCGTCTTTCGTTGGAACGGGCGTGTCCGACAACTCTGAACCTAAGGCGGGTGTTCATCATGACATGATAAGTAACACGGGAGACAGAGGCCTCTGTTTGGGGCCCAAATAGTGAACGAATATTCATCCAATCAATGTTCCCGCAGGGGGCACCTGTTTGGGACCCAGATAGTTACGCAAACAATAAAGATATTTTGAAGCATGTTTGGATCCCCCGAAACTCACACAAATATCTTGATTGCAAGGTGGCCAAATATGCTTAACCGTGCATTCTGATTGGCTAAGAAACATTATTTGGTGACCAAGTAGTCTTAAAGTTTGATTTGTGCAATAGGGGGGTCTGTATTAATCTCGCGACAATAAACAATTGAGTAACTACCCGAGTCCCAAATAGGTGTCCCTGCGGGAACATTGATTGGATGAATATTCGTTCACTATTTGGGCCCCAAACAGAGGCCTCTGTCTCCCGTGTAATCGTGATCATATACATCTGCACATCTCGTGAACACTCCCACATGTGTCATAATGAGCGGTTCTGAGTTCTCAGTGAGATTATCACATGGCTTTCCGGACTCCTGAGACTTACTGACTGCGGATTCTTAGAACCATGATGATTTGTGATGCATTCAAGGTAACATGTTGCGTTGGCGCGTTGGACCGTCACAAAGAAGAGAACCTCTTCCCGGCGGTTTATCTTCATTAGCCAAACGGCGTCAGGCTCTACTTCGTTCTCGCACCAGGTTCTGAATACACATCAACCGTCTTATCTTACCGCTCCTTCCCCCCTCTCCTGTCAGGTTTTCCGGACGAAGTCCAGCCGTGTGTTGGGCGGCTTGATGCCGAAGCTTCCTTACCACTGGTATTTCACTGGCGTGGTTTTCCAACATGGTTCTCCACATGCGTATCTCTACGCCAAGATACATCGGCTGTGCTGCGACAGGTTGGAGCGTGTTGTTTGAGAACGAAAAGTAAGACTAGTTAATCGTATTCTCAACGAGGTAAAAAGTAACTACCAGATGCCTTTATATACATGCGAGAGCCAATGAGGCTGTACACGACAGAGAAGCAAAAAGAAATGTGAGGATGAAGTCATCAGGAAAAACCTCTTTTGGTAAAGTTGCATAATTATGAATAATCTCACAGAATGTCTTTATATTTTGTAGAATTAGCAAGATTACACTGGACTTTCATAATTTAGCAGAATAATGTGTGTCCCTTTAATCTTACCAGAATAAGACTGCATTACCTCAGTTTTATCATACTTTACATGACTCTGCACATATTTGAAGCACCTAGTAGCTGAACTCTATGTATCATTATACCCAATTATACCCAATTACCACTCATTTATATCATATCACTAGACATTCTCTCAGATGTATCATTAGGGGGAAAACATACTTGCATTCAAAGGGCCAACTAGGCCATGAGGTTATTGTAGAGTAAGGACAGACATGTGAGAGAGCACAAAGAGAAAGGGTATCAATGTGTGGGTGTGACATTCAGGGATGAGTAAAAAAAAAAAGGAATTGGGAAAGGGTATCACATCAGCAAAGGCACCGTTACTCCGGCATGTTGGCGGCGTCGACCTTGTGGGCAGCGGCGAGAGCATCCGTCGAAGATGTTGTGGTCACGTAAGTTGCACTCCTGTCAGCAAAGAAGTTAGCAAACATAGCAAATGAGCGAGCATACAAGATACTATACCGAGCACTTGCGAGAAGGTCGGCGAAAAGCCTGTGAAGCTTGAGGGGGCCGAGTTCAATGCGAAGGCCCTCGATGAACTTGAGGTGACCGTTGTACAGGTTGGACAATGTGGTAATCTTCTTTGAAGGGGCGATGTACAAGCCAGTTGCCCAACTCAACAGCCCGAGTTCGACCTGCCAAATCAATCAGTACAGTAAAAAGAAATGAAAAGATAACATACTGCGGCGCCAGCCATGGCGACAACGGGAATAGGGAGTTCCGGGGTTGTGTCCTCCTTGATGGAGGATGTGAACTTGTCGGCGAATTTGTTGCCGAGGCCATCAGGGGAGTTGAAGAGAACATGGTGGAGAACACGGATGATGAGGGGGTGCTGGTAGGGGCAGTTCAGCATGGGTTTGACCTATTAACTTCAATGTCAGATATAACTCTCAGCAAGGCTCAAAAACTTACGTAGGACCCTTCTTGCATACGGTAGACAAAGCAGAAGTCTACCTTCAATGAACTCACCCGAGCTTGTACCTCGCTCGGAGGAAGCTGGATCCCGTTCGTCGAGAAACCATAGTCCGTCGAAAGATGTTCATTGACAACCTGATGGTAACTTGAGCGATAGTGACTGATCCTATTGGATGGCTGGGAGCATATCAGTGCCTTGTGCCGACATGATATAATGCACGTACCAAGGGCAGAAGCTTGTCTAAGAACGAGGAGTCCTTCTCGAGCCGTTTGACGAGCTCCGGGGAGATCTTCTTCGCAGCCTTCAGCAGGATCCCCTCGACGTAAAGGTGCTTGTCGTTGAGTTCGGGGTGAGGTGTCTTGAAAATGCAATCGCGCCTGACGTAGGAGATTGCGCCATGGAGGAGCTGGCGAATGGGGCCCTTTTGGCGTTTGAGGCTGATACCGCCGTTGGTGTTTGGCTTCAGCTTCATCCAGCTAGGCCAGGAGGTGTCGGACCTATCAGACTCAGAGGACGAGTCACTGCTGGTCTGGTACCGCTAATGAAGATGTATTAGCTTCAGGCAATGCCAGGTGAGCATTCAACAACCTACCGTGCGACGTTTCTTCTTCCCGCGCACCTTCGACGAACGTTTGTGTTTCTGTTCGTCGTCGTTCTCGTCGTCGTCGTCCTTGTTGTCCTCGTCGTCCTCGTCGTCGGAATGGTCCTTGCGTTTCTTCGACTTCTTTGAGCGCGAAGGTTGGTGCGTCTTCTCATTGTCGGGTTCGTCGTTCGAGTCAGAGAACTCGGGGCGCTATACATTGTATCTCAGAGAGGCGCAACCATTGTATGCATGAACTTACCTCGCGGCGCTCTTTCTCCTCTCTTTTGGTGGATTTCTTCGAACGCAAATCGGTGTTGGAGTTATTGGAGCTTTTACCGCGGCTGTGGTCGTTGTTGGTCGTGCGAGGAGCAGACTTTGACTTTGAATGAATCCCCGCTGTGTCACTGGATGCCTTGCTCTTCGCGAGGGGTGCTTTATTCTGTAGATCATGGGTAGTCAGTAAATGAGAGCTACAATGTAACCTAATCATTACCTTGCTTGCAGTGGTCAGAACTTCCTGTGTCTCGTTCGCCTCGTGGTCAAAGAGAGAGATAGCGAGCGCGTTGGGACGGGATCCGACGTGAGATGCCGACTCTGGTGACACCGTGGAAGAGGACTTGGGCGCGAGATTGGGGTCGGAAATCCGGTCAGGTAGAGCGGGAGAACCGCGTTCAGAGGACCAAGTGGCGATCTTGGATGGTCACACCCGGTCAACGCAGCCAATGCAGAGTGAAACAAATAACTTACCTCTAAATTGGACAGAGCCTCGTTGACGGAATCGTCGTTGCGGTTGCGACGATTGCTAGCCCCCCCGACAATAGTGTCGTTGTTGTTGATTAACCCAATATGTGCGTCGGGAGACTTGAACTTGGTGCCATTGTTGACCTGCGTCACGCAATAGTCTCTGTCAGACTTGCAAAGGCCTTGATACGAATTCAAATGACAAACCTTTGACTTCGGGGGGCCAGTTTTCAAAGGTGCGGGGACTTGTTTCTTGCCACCTTTGGCTAATTGACTGTGAGTACTGAGAATGCTAATATTGAAAACAAACAGGACTCACACTTCGATACTTTCCCCTTCCCGCGGTCCTTTCCTCCCTCCTCATCATCATCCTCACCATCCGACGACGACGACAAACTCTCTTCGTCGCTCGAGTTATCCTTTGGGCCTGAGGTGTCATCTGAGGAATCCGACTCGGAGTCCTCCTCCTCAGAACCGCGACGTTTGAGAATGCGACGTTTAGAGGACCCTGATCGAAGAGGAGTTGGGTCAGCGGCATTTCGTGTGCAGGCGAACATGAGACGCACCAGTTTCGTTAGATTTGCTTACTAACTCTCTAGTAGAGCTTCGAGAATTTGCTGAGCAACATCGACATCATTGGATGAAGACGTGCACAAAGAAAGAGGAGGGAGTTTAGGAAGGACGGAGGTGAGTATTTCGTGCAAACACGGACAAACAGTTAAACTTACCGCTTGCTGCCAACTGGTCACTGTTGTCATCCGTCGACCTCTGCTTCTTTCTCGCGGACCTATGCGCTGAGGACGACACTTGCCTGGAGGAAGGTTGCTTCCAGGCTGTGGAGAAGGTAAGCGTCAACTTTCGAACTCAATTTGGATGGGACTGACGCGGATTTTCCATTAGCTTGTTCTTGGATTTTCTTGCAGCTGTGAATAAATGCATGTGAGTATACCACTTAAGCCATTATATGCGCTAGGATTTGAACTGACGACGTCCCGATAAATTATTAGTCTCAATGTCGGCCTCTTCTGAGTCAGAAGAGTCCGACGCATGCGATTGCTTTCGCTTGGACGACGGCGACATAGCAAGTGATGGCGCGAATCGTAGTAGGGAACGAGAGGGAGGGGTTTTAAGGAAGGAGAATGGAACAAGAAAGAGGGATACAGAGGAAAACCGAAAGGACAGGGATGGTATGGACGGAATGAATAGGTGCGTAAATCAAAATTGTGTGGGAGGGGAAGGCTGACGACTGCTTCGTTGCTTATAACAGCGGGATTCAGGGTCTTGGCCCCCGTTTCACCCCACTTGCGCTCGCGTCATCCGGAAGTCACCCAATTCGCCACACCGCTTAGTGTGGCCCTCAATTTCCAGCCACCGAGTCATCGGACCGGCCCCAGGTCTCTGCGATCCCTTCCCTCTTGGTGTCGACGACGAGAACATCCCCTCCCCCTAACCATTCCCGAATGTGCCTTTAGAATGTGGGTTCAACACTTGCAGTAAGGCTCATTTCTACCTTGTGATTCGTCGTCTCAATGCATTTCTGTCCGATCATCAACCCATAGATAACAACATCACCGCCTCCCATTCGCCGACGTCATTCCAAATAATACCCCGGCCAAGCCAATGTCGGCGATGCGACATCATGACCCGCAGGCGTTCCTCTTTGTTCCCCACTTTCCATCATAATCCTCGGCCGCAAACACACAACACCTTTCATCACAACTATCCAGACTCCGGTGAGTATTTCTCGACATTCCAGGACCTTTGTGCAATGTGTCACTTACATTCATACAAGTTAACACTGTGCTCCTCATCCCCAGGCTCAATCGCACACATACTACGCCCCCAAACGACGATTCACGCCAACATCCCACGTCCCCAAGATCCGTCGCCCGACAACCGTCCCCTCTCCCAACCACTCTGATCCGTGCCCGCTACACCCCGCTCCCCATATTCCTCGAAGTCTCTTCCCCCTGTGCTATCGATATCAAATTAAGGTCAGTCCCGCCTGCAAAAACTTAGAAAATTGAGAAGACTCATTTTTTGATCAGGATGGGATTATGCAGGGCATGTGGACGTACATTCTCCTCGTCCTCGGGCTACCGAAATCACGGCCTGCAAAGCGGCAACCGAGCTTGCAGGGATGCCTACCGACGGCGCAAGCAGTACATGCCCGGCCTATACGACTCTGATTCAGATGACGACCGGATGGACATCGACAACGAATCAGGCTTGGACGACCGTATGGACGTAGACAGCAGCTTGGGCTCGGAGGGTGGTGGCGAAGCAGCAGAACATGAAGGAGATGAGGGCAGAGATGATGATGAAGAGGACGACGGCGCAGAGTACCCCGTTACTGGGTCGTTTTTGGTCCCGACAACGAGGATGAGGGGGCCAATGATGCGGGCCCGGGAGATGATGATGAAGAGGAAGATTCAGGTGACGAAGACGACGAATCGGAAGAATCAGACGGCGAAGACGGACATTGGCGCCAGCCACCTCAAGCTCCCAATCCCGCCGCACCCGCGGAGGATCCTGAGATGCTGCCACCTCTTGGCCGACAGCGTGTCGAGGACGCCATCCGTCAACCAGTCCATATACAGCACTTTCCTCTGGATTCCGCCGGCAAACCAATTCAGCAAGGCTCGACGGTGTTCGACTCGTACGGCACTGACGCCTCAAACCCGTATGCACCGTTTTCCTCGAAGATGGACTGGGAGATCGCACGCTGGAGCAAGCTCCTCGGCCCTGGTTCCAACTGCCTTGATAGGCTTTTGTCGATCGAAGGGGTAAGTTTGTATGTATTTCTGCACAAACGTATCTAACAACATGATTTCTTTAGCTTCCAGAGGCTCTTGGACTCTCGTTCACTAATGTCCGCCACCTCAACCAGATCGTCGATCAGCTTCCGACTGGACGCCCTCGGTTTCGATGCAAGGAGATAAATGTCGCAGGCGAGACTTACGAGGTTTATTATCGCGATGCCCTCGAGTGCATTAAGAGCCTCTATGGCGACCCCAACTTCGCCGGCGACCTTATCTTCAAGCCGGAACGCCATTACACCGACGCAGACCGCACTCTCCGCATGTATCACGACATGCACACAGGAACGTGGTGGTGGGACTTGCAGGTGAGTTGCTGTGCGAGACAATAACCGAATAATATTGACTTGATTTTGATTTTGAAATGTTAGAAAGACTTGGAGAAGGAGACCCCGGGTGCCACTATCATACCGGTGATTATCTCAACAGACAAGACGAGGCTTACGACCTTCAAGGGGAAGACAGCGTATCCAGTCTACATGACCATTGGAAACATTCCGAAGGATATCCGACGTAAGCCCTCACTTGGCTCCCAGATCCTTCTTGCCTACCTCCCAACCGCACGGCTTGAGCATATCACCAACAAGTCTGCTCGTCGTCGCACTGCCGCCAACCTCTTCCACGCCTGCATGCGCAAGATCCTTGAGAGGCTCAAAGATGCTGGGAACAACGGAGTTGCTATGGCTAGCGGCGACGGCGTTGTTCGTCGTTGCCACCCCATCTTTGCAGCTCACGTCGGTGACTACCCCGAGCAGGTGCTTGTCACTGGTGTCAACTACCGCAAGTGTCCCTGCTGTCCGGCTGACTTGGACGACCACTCCCATGCAGATGGGCCTTTCCGTGACCTTAACGCCGTTCTTGACGCACTGGAGACTGTTGATCTGCTTGCTCGGAAACAGGCATGCAAAGCTGCGGGAATCAAGCCAATCTTCCAACCTTATTGGCAGGACCTTCCATACGCTGACCCATTCCTCTCCATCACCCCTGATATCCTCCATCAGCTCTACCAGGGCGTCATTAAGCACCTTGTCGCATGGATCAAGACCGCGTTCAGCCAGACGGAGATTGACGCCCGCTGTCGGAGCCTTCCACGCAACCACCATGTGCGTGTGTTCACAAAGGGCATCACATCCCTCTACCAGCTCACTGGTCGTGAGCATGCGGACATCGCTCGCATCCTCCTTGGTCTTGTTGCAGACATGCCTCTGCCCGACGGTATGTCTCCGGTCCGACTTGTTCGCTGTGTGCGAGCCATCCTCGACTTCCTCTATCTCTCTCAGTACCCTGTTCACACATCGGAGACCCTCATGTTGCTCCGTGATGCTCTCACTCGGTTCCACGACAACAAGCAAGTCTTCGTCGACCTTGGTGTGCGGGATGACTTCGAAATCCCAAAACTCCACTTTCTCGACCACTGGGCATACCTCATCCGCCGTCTTGGTTCCCCCGACAATTTCAACACCGAATATACGGAGCGGCTTCACATTGACCTTGCGAAGGATGCGTATGAGGCCACAAATGGGAAGGATGAGTTCCCTCAGATGACACTCTGGCTGGAGCGTCACGAGAAGCTCGTTCGCCATGAACGATATGTCTCCTGGTGTCTTGCTGGTCGACCACCTCTTCAGTCCCTCACTCACCTTGCACACAAACCACCTCCTGATCGTGTGAAGATGACGAAGCATCCCTCCAAGAAAGCAGTGCCTCTCGAGACACTGCAGACGGAGTATGGTGCTCCTCTCTTCAAGAATGCCCTTGCCCAATACGCTGTCAAGTGCTGTCACCCCAACTACTCGACACGCCAAGTTGAGAACGCTGCGGTGAATGTGCCGTTCACCTTCTCGTAAGTGTTGACTGCAGCAATGTGCACAATGTCTAAGTTGGATTCTCCTAGGTCTGTTCCTGTTTACCATAAGGCAAAGTTCTGGCTTGGTGACCTCCATAACCACCGCCTGTCCTCTGATGAGTGGGACGTCCTACATGCCACACCTGCACGTCGTGATAAACGAGGACGCCATGTGGACGGCCAGTTCGATACAGCAATGGTCAAGATGACCAATGATGCAGGGTACACTGGAGTGCAAGGTGAGTATTTTGTGTGCTTTATTCACATCTTACTCAATATTGTCACAGGGTATCTTGTTGGGCAAGTCAAGGTCATTTTTTCGCTGCCAAAGCAAGCACTCCAGCACATGTTTGTGGGAGCTGTGCATCAGCCGCCACAATATTTGGCGTACGTTGAATGGTTCACGAAGTTCACCACTCCGCATTCCGTCCATGGCATGTACACAATCAAGCGGTCATTGAATGATCGTGGTGACCGTCATGCTTC
Organism: Cristinia sonorae; assembly: GCA_021029105.1. Taxonomy (NCBI): domain Eukaryota; kingdom Fungi; phylum Basidiomycota; class Agaricomycetes; order Agaricales; family Stephanosporaceae; genus Cristinia; species Cristinia sonorae. The sequence goes on from JAEVFJ010000012.1 coordinate 689,458, forward strand.
TGTCATTTCTCTCCGGGCTATTCGCCGCAGTACTTACCTCTTTCCTGTCTTTGGCCCTACAGTTCCTGCTGGTTGGACAAGTGGGAATGTGCTAGATAGATGTTCCAAGTTCTATGTAGATCCATTCTCTGACAGACATGCTTACCACACAATACACTGAGATTATTAAACATTCTTCTAAAAGCTTATAATGTGTGTGCACTTCATATAAAACTTCATGAGTGGGTAGGGTAATGTGGCCATTTTACATACTTTTATTAAACACAGTTCCATATTATATAGCATGCTGTAATTTATAAAAGATTACACAAATGTTTTCTAATTATACAAAATTAGTAAAAGAGGTTTTTCCTGATGGGGTAAGGGGGTGGGACGGAGCATTGATTTTTGCAGCGACAACTGGAGAGAGAGAGTACAAGAGACGAAGCTACCGTACACCATTTTAGAAAGAGAGATGACGGGACAATCAACAGAATCAAAGGAAGAGACATGACGAGACTACGAACAGAATAAAAGGCGGTTGTCGGATGAGGTTCGCTGGAGCGTACTAAGTTCATCTTATCAGATAACTATTTTCACATACAGCCAACCGTTGGCCGACCGACCCGCCTCCCACCAATGTACAAAGACTACAAAGGCATCCGATGTTATTTTTCAACCACGGATACGGCGGTGACTCCGGCGAGCCACGAGTATTGCACTCGTTCACTGGCCCATCGACTTTACTCGCAGCTGTTTTTATTGTTTGCTGCCCCTCATTCTATTGCTCGTGATACCCTGGATTGATCTCCCGAATATCTGAGGTGGCAGTTTGCGGTGCGTTTCCACTGCCAGTCTGGTAGTACTCTTGACTGATCAGGGTCTTTTTCGCAAGCTACCCTGCGATGTAACTCACTACGAGACTGACTGGTAGTCAGAGCCGACTTCTCATACTTCTGAGAGTTGCATTCTCTGTTCGCCTCAGGTACAAACAGACCGGTAGCGTGCTCCAGCAACGCGGGATCTTTCCTCACACCCAATGTCGAACAATCTCCATCCCTGCTGCGGCCGCAACAAGCCAGAGAGCCTATCTTCCCGTCATTCCGAGGTTGACGAATCCCGACTTCTTGACTCTTCTCTTACCTGTTCGTCCTCTGTCAGAACCCATCACGCCAGCGAAGCAATCACCAGCATCCGTTACAAACCCGTTCATGGAGGCTCTTCACGGTAGTTTTTACCGCACGACTACTACCAATGTGGCCAACGCTTACAGCTCCACCATGGACCCGCTCTTTGACGCCTTTTGCATCGCAGGGAGGGGGGGCAACGATGCGGACATGCTCCGCGCCATGGAGAAATGGGTAGTTGATCCTACAGATACTCTGAAGGTCATTTGAAACACCAGGAGTGTCCATGATGGGAGAGGTAATCGCGAGACCTTTTACAGGTATGTTTCAGGATCTATAACCTTTATAATGGTCTCAATTCTGGCGTATAGGCTCTGGGGTTGGGTATACAAGAATTACCTCCGCACTGCCATCGAAAACATCCACCTCTCAGTAAGGCCGGTATGGTCGATTAGGCCGGACGGGGCCCTCGCTTCGCACGGTTATTGGAAGGATCTGCTCAATCTTCTGTGGCCCTTGACCAGTTCTCATGTGAGAGTTTCTCATCTTTGCACATCGTTGCCGCAATGGTGAACGAACCCCGTGCCCAAACCGGCCACGGGAGGAAGTTATTGCCGCGAAAGGTCAAGGCGAGATCTCTCCGAGAGAAGCGATTTGCAGAACTCCATGGTACCCTATTACCCAAGCTTGCCAACACTCGTAGCTTTCGCGCTCTCTACGTTTTTGTGGCCGATTTGTTCGTCGATCAACTCGTCAAATACATCCTCGTCCTTGACAGACTCACCGCTCTTCCTCCTGGCCCCCAATCTGTGAAGGAGAGGCAGGCTCTCTCTCGACAGATCTCCCTCGCTGGGAAATGGGGTTCCACTCCTAGCAACTCACGACAGGCATACGAATATCTTCACCGCTATCATGATGCTCATACACTTCCCGAAGGCGTTCAAGACCCCGAGCGGGCTTTCCATTGCATCAGACTCCCTTCATCCCGTTTCCCCATCAGAAGCTTACATTCTCCGCTCGTACTTCCAACGCTGGGCTCCTAGGGGAGTCAAACGGTATTGAAGGCTCTGGTGAGGCAGAGCTTCAACGGTTTGGTTGTAGCCGATTAATCATTCATCACAGTGCGTTACCGCCTTTCTCTTGTTATACATACATGCCAGGCTCCTTACTAGCTTTTGGTCCTCCAACTCAGTCGTAATACATCACAGCTCATTCAGCCTTCAAACAGCCTCAGGGTCCACGTGCAGTCAACGCAGTAGTGCAAGAGGTCTTGCTTTCTACCGTCAACGATGTCAAGTACATGTACTCTTGGCATTGGATTTTGTGGTCAGTCACTATAGCTTGGTAGCTCGTCAAAATGACACTGCCGACTTACGCTTTGGTTTTATTGTGTTCTGGAGAGGAAATAGCCCATGAGATGAGCTGCATTGTCGTGGCCTAGGCGCGGTCGCAAGGTCGGTGCGTGACTCGAAGAAAGTCTGCAAAAAACGATTTCTCAATTTCGAATCATGACTTCTCAGAAACCATGCAACGATATGGCCGACTAGCTCAGTTGGTTAGAGCGTGGTGCTAATAACGCCAAGGTCGTCGGTTCGATCCCGGCGTTGGCCAGTCTTTTTGCATGTCCTCTCAAACATATTCCTGCATTCATCGTCCTTACGATTGCTTGCTGCCTTTCCGGTCATTCGTAGCTGCCTGCAGACGCTCATATATTCCCATCTGTTAAACACGATATGTGATTTCCGAGTTCGCTACCTCGAGCTGCAAACACGACCGTCTCCTGCCAACGAAGCCTGTGAATGATCTCGTCGTAAGAAAGCTATTGATGGAATTCATTTGGACAGGAAGGAGGATGATGGGAATGGGATTGATGGTCAGCAGACACTCCTGTTTTTGGCTAGGCGGTCAGACGACCAAGCAGAGTGTGAAACGACTTGTCTCTGCACCACCACCACATCCTCCGCTCATTTCATTCTGCGAGCTTTGGTTAGTAAAAGACCAGCAGATATTCGCAACTGGTAAGTTGTATGCCGAGCTACTGTTGAGCCTTTCACGAAATGTCTCTCCAACTTCAAGTTCCGGCCCAATATTGCACTTTCACTTGGTCAAATCCAGATCTTTGCGGACTCCCAACGTGAGAAGCAAGCCTTTACGGCGTTGCGAACCTTCCCTCTGCCTGGTCAGGCTCTTTAAGAGAACGACATAGGACTCCCCTTTCCCTCATCTCCCTTGGCTGTTTCGAGCTGCTGGAATAGGACACGGTGGTTGGTAGAGAGTTGAATGCAAGCGGCTCAAGGTGAGTACCATGGCAATGCTCTTCTGAACACTCTGAGACCTAGTCCTTGCTAGTATAATGTCTGCAAGAAGGTCTCGATCCACCAGTATCTCAGTTCCAGCGAGCTCATCTACTGCAAGACTGGAGAATGTCATCTCAATGCCTTTCTTAGCCAGTCCCGGGTTGGTAGGAAGCCCAAGGCCTCGCATGACAAACGCCACCCGTCCTTCTCTCACTGTGAGTTCTGGCCCCACTACTACCGCGCGGAGAAACGTCGCGACCTCCCCCGTCAGGTCAATCTCTGGCAGCTATTCATACTCGAACGCTGCTTCTCGGTCCCCAGTGCATTCTACCAGTCCCCCTGTCTTTGAGCCGAGGATAATTCGTGCTGGGCCCTCGCCGGCCCGCCCCGTAGATCCAGCATGCTTTCCCTCTGTGACATCTCCGCCCACTGCTCCTACGAGACGTCAGAGCACAACACGTTTGAATAGTGGCATTACGCCAGTATACCATGCCCCGATGCGCACTGTCGAAGGCTCAGCCCCCACCACTGCTCCCGCAGTCACCCATACTCAGACTGAAGTATTCCCACGTCCCACATACCTCGACCATTCAGCCCTCCGTGACCTTTTGCAGACCGACGCTCCCATAAGTTCTGTCGACGCGCGTAGCGCAGAGGCTCGTGCGCCTGTGACCTGGAGTACTTCAGCTTATCCCATTTCGGTGCCTGCTGTATCCCATTATCCCTACCTTCGCCGGGTACAGACACCTGTTACTGAAAGCGAGGATGAAGGCTCCAGCCCTCCGCCATCCACTGCACCTATCGCTCCCAACCCGGTCCTGATGGCAAACCCGGTTTTGCGGTTGCCCACCCGCTGGAGCGAGCAAGACCGTCACCCTCCTTTGTCAGTTTCTCCAGATGGTAGAGAGTTAACCTTCATTGGCCCTTCCTGCATCGGAGAGAAGGACTCAGCTGCGGCTCGTGCTAATCATCCCATCCCACCTGCGTGCGGAATTTATTATTATGAGGTGGAGATACTTCACAAGGGAAGCAAAGGGTAAGTCCGCCTTGTCCATTCACGCGGGGCTGGCAGCTGATCAATGTGTATAGTCACATCAGTCTGGGGTATGTTCCTCTTGTCTCCCGAAGACGCGAATGACCCATGTTCTACTCTGTAGATTCTCGTCTCCTGACGTTCGACTTTCCCGCCTGCCAGGATGGGAGAAGCAGTCGTGGGGTTACCATGCTGACGATGGCTGGTCTTTTCCTGGCCATAAGGACGGCAGTCCGTACGGCCCAACCTTCGATAGTGAGTCTGCAGTTTGTCGATGCCGAATACTTCACCTGACTGATTGGAGAAAAGCTGGAGATATCATCGGTTGCGGCGTTGACTTCAGCCAACATCGTGCGTTCTACACTAAGAACGGGACATTCTTAGGTGCGTCATTTCAACGCCAGATGATGACTTCATCACTGATCGACACTCAGGAATGGTCTTTGAGAACGTCGGCAAGGGCCACGAACTATACCCAGCTGTCGGGTTGCGTCACACTTCCGAATCCATCCGTGTGAACTTTGGCCACGCACCTTTCAAGTACGCCATTGAGGATCACGTGCATTCACAACAGAACTGCGTTTGGGCAGATATCCAGTCGACGAAAATCAATTGGGATCTTCTGCAGGGTATCAATAAGTATGAAGAGCCATCGGATAGTCGGGAGTCACCGAAAACTTCAGGCATAGAAGATGACTCGGTGAAGGCACCGTTGAGAAAACTCGTACTTTCCTATCTCGCTCACCATGGATATGCCAAAACGGCGCACGCTTTTCAGGCGCAATGCGAGCGTTCTCGTGTTCCTGTTGCTTCTACTTCCGCCAAAGTAGAACAAGATATGGACACCGACGATAATACTACCATTGGACCGGATCAAGAGCTTCGTACCCGTGTTGACATCGTCAACGCCGTTCTGAGAGGAGACGTCGATACCGCCTTAGTGCAGACCAGGCTGCACTTCCCAACCGTTCTTGAGCGTGAGCAGGGTCTCATGCTGTTCAAACTTCGATGCCGGAAATTTGTAGAGCTCAGTGTAGAGGCAAGTGAGGCGCTGAAGAGGGCAAAGCAGCTACAACCCCAACCTACCCAGGAGGTCGCAGAACGCGGGCCAGAGTTGCATTCACGCGTCTCGGCAGGGGAAGATGTCAATATGGACGGGATGGATGGAGAGGGCGCGATGGACGTGGACGACCCATCGCACGAGGCCCACTCCGACTCGTCCATGAACTCCTCATCTGTCTCCACCTCCACCCTCTCGGCCACCGAAGACCGCAGCGAGACCGCTTCCCGCCCCAGACAAGCCTCTCGCAGCCCCTCTGCGCGCCCGACGTCCCCACATGCCGCCGCCGCTAGGCAAGCGCTACACACCGCTCTCGCATTCGGGCAGACGTTGGAGGCGGACTACAAACACGATGGTCGTCCTGAGATCAGGGCACATCTGAAACGCACGTTCGGTGTCGTGGCGTACACGGACCCGTTGGCTGCTGGAGGGGAAGTCGCGGAGATGGCGGGGCAGGAGGCTAGAGTGCGCTTGGGCAATGAATTGAACCAAGCTATTCTCGGTGGGTTGCACGCAGTTCTTGACAATGAAGTTGTACGGCCCGCTGAAGTATATTTTCAGAATCACAAGGCAAACCCGTTCACCCCGCCTTGGAGATGCTCTATCGTCAGTCCGCCGCCTGCATCACGCAACTTGGGCTCCTCAATGTCGGTTCAGCCGCATTTGCGGACATGCCGAAAGAGTTCTTGGAAGGGTAATGCCCCGGGATCTCCAAGCGTCCCCTTCCCCCTGCATGTTACACGTTTCGAGTTTTTGGACTTTTGGATTTCCGTGCTTGACGTTGTCGCGGCCGACAGTGGATGGTTTTGACGGATGAGGAGGTCACGGTTGTAAGATACAGGTGATACGGTAACTTCTCGTTTTGAATTTTTGTCTCTCTCCCCACCACTCCTGCCTCCCTACCCAGTGCTTACTATGGTATGCTGTACGATTGCTTTCAAAGTACTTATCCTGGTCCGTTTGTTGTATTACTACCTGATTTGTTATAATATGAACCATCATCCTTGTACCGTCACGTTCTCGCGTGTTGGGCTCTCTTTCACGGTGTATACCATTCTCTCATGAGTGAGCTGCTCATGGGAAGGTTCAACTGCTAGCCGATCCACTAGTTTGCGGAGTTGAATGTTTGTCCTTGTTTTGCTATATCTTCGCGCTGGCATTCGGGTTGAAGGCAGCTTCATCACCCAAACTGTGCTAATCCATCGGGCAACAACAGTAACGCGCTGAGTGCGCCTTGTTCTATCTCACTCTCAGCGATTCGTTTCGACAGACAGCATCTGAGGAGTCGCATCAAGTTCTAAAATAAGAGTATATCGGGGCAGGGTGGAAGATGATCTTCAACGACACATAGTAAACCTCAACCCTCCAAGTTAACGGTCAACTTGAAGTCAGCATTGATAGTTAATGTGAGTGATTGCTTGACGGGGCTGGGTTGATTTCTGACCGTCAATGAAGCTTCTCATTGAGCGTACCTCAAACTGTGTTTTCTTTCTGCTTGCAAGTGGCTGCGAATTCAACAGCTTGGGACGATACTCCCAGTCACACGCAGAAACTCGCTCTTGACGAGGTATCTTCCGCCCAATTCATCACTTCCCTTAGTCGGTCCCTGATTTAGCCTGAGGTTGGATCGATGAAGCATCGCTGTATATTTACTATTCGCAGGTGTGTATCTACTATCTCGCGACCTTGTTTGTCGCTGATTTTCTTCACGACTTAGAGCCCTCGGATGTAGACTGCTCGGTACCAAATACTACCAATAGAACTGAAAAACGCGCTCTCTATGGGCGCATGAAATATGAATATGTCACGACCCTCCCCTGCACGTTGGCCGAATCTCAGCCCGGCGGTGATGCCCCGAGGTAGTTATGGAACCGCGTGGATGGCCGCAGTGTATAGGGCGGTGTACCTAAACCTCGAATAATTGGCTGTACGCTCATCAAACCACACCTTCGACCACCACAAATTTTAAATAGACGTGTTTAAGATGAGGAAGAGTCACGTCCAGCGATTCATCCCCTTTTCCCTTGTCCCTCACGCGCACGGCGGCCACCAACATGTCTCCAGAGGTCTGTCTCTCGCGTTCTCAAAGTTGAACCTTGTGATTACGACTATTGACGTGACCTTCGATTAGGATGCTCTCAAGCTCCTCGAACAATACTGTTCCATCGAAACCAATCGCAAAGCGGTGTGTTATAATTCAACCTGAGGATACTCCTTACCTCTCCTCGCTCACCGGTTATCGTCCGCTGGACACAGAAACTGGCTCGGTTGCAGCGCGAATTCTATAGCAAACCCGAATGCGTCAAAAGACTCCTCTACGTCATTCATCAGCAAGAGGGGGTGAGTTGGGGCAGTTGCTGTAACTCGGATAGGACGTCTGACTACAGATATGACTCTCTTCAGTTGGCGGAGACAGCCGCAGAGCACCTTCGTGATCATATTAATGGGGCTCATTGGGGGCAAGGATGGGAAGGTTCGTGACGTCATTCCCTCTAGAATACCACATACTTCCCTTTATTGACAGATAGGTACAATTAATGTTATCTCGTGTCGATCATTTTATACTTTTATACGGAACTCTGCCTACAGCAGACAATAGCATTTCAAATAAAGGCCACTCACGCAAGACTGAATAGTGACTTGCGTACTCCGAGACTCTTCACCCATATACCGAAATGAATAGCATTAGACGGAGAAGTACGTACACGTTCAGAAAACCAACGCCATCCTTCCGGCGCACGCAGTCAGCTGGACTGACACGCACAGCGAGGCCAGGCCGGAGGCCCGCGAAGAGGCGTGGGTCTAGATGAAGTATTGTAATGTGTCGAGTCAATGGCAGAACACTCACACAGCCAGCGTCCTCCCAGCATCCTCATGCCCCAGCCGACTCTCCAGCTTCTCAAACTCGTTGATCGCTATTTCCTCCTCCTGGTCCAACACCTGCAAGCACGCACTCAGCTGATCTCCTACCATCTGGTAAGAATACAGAGCCACGTACCTGTTCCACACCCTTGACTTCCGGAATATAATGCATCAACATCCTCTCAATCCCACTCTTGAGCGTCACCGAACTCGACGAACACCCCCTACAGCTCCCCTTCAACTTCACCTGCACCAACCCCTCCTCCGTGAATCCCCTATACTCAATATCCCCTCCATCCTCCATCACGGACGGCCTCACTCTCGTCTCCAACAACTCCTTAATCATCGCCACCGTCTCCGAGTCCGTATCCAAAATAACCGTGTCCTGCGGCCCCGCCGAGTCCCTGTCTTCCTCGCTCTTGAACAAAGCTTGGCCGGAGGAGAAGAACTCCATGAGGACGGAGTAGATCTCGGGTTTGAAACCGCCCACGTGTTGTCGGTGTCCTTGGAGACTGTCACGAAGTCTGGGCCGTAGAACACCCCGGTGACGCCTTCGACGCCCATGAGGCGGATGGCAAGGGGGCTCTTCAGAGCGGTGCGTGTGTCGAGGAACTCGGCAGCGCCGCTTTCCATGACAGTGACCCCCGGTATGAATTTGAGAGAATCTTCGTTCGGCGTACTCTCGGTCTGGATGAACATCGTCCGGGCTTGTTTCCTTGTCAGTTTCGCCCTGTCACTGTGTATAATAACTCACAATGCCGAGGCCACTCGTACATTCTCTTCAACGTATGCGCTATACGAGCAGACCCAGTAGCCAGCGTCGAAGTCCCAAAATTTCTGACGGTTGACGGTCGAACGGACGGCCGGAAAATTGGGGCTTCGCGTGGTTTGACCAAAGACCGCACGGGTGTTTTACAAGTGTCGATGTCGATGCCATGAGAGTGGTGGTTAGTGTCAAACAGGTTTCGAAATGGCTTGGGAACTGCCGTGCATCGGGAAATCTCCACGTGGTTATCTAATCTGCCAACCCGCGAGTCACACACAGTTGACACACAGCATGGAAGCAAGCCGTTCAAGCGACCAACTTGAACTTGACTCTTCGTCCTTCATGCTCGACTTAGCGTATGTAGTTTATATAGGTACGTCAGTCATGTCGCGAATATCTCCAACGTTCTTATACTCAGACTCACTTTCTCTTTCAGCATAAATCAATATCTTTTGAACATGACATCGCTCACAATGTGTCGAGTCGGGCGGAATAATGGCAGTGCTCACAGCCCACATGCGAAGTGAATTCATAGAAAGCCTCGAGGCAACTTCGAGGGTAGGGTTCGGAGGCATACTGTGGAAAGCTCTCTCTGCCCGTCTCTTCGTACTCACAACTTCCACCTCAGACACCACCCACGCCCACCAGAACCCCATCCATGGCCAGCATCCTCGCCTGCATACCCTCGGACCCCGACATCTCTGGTATCGGCGTCCGCGTCGCAATCTACATCCAGAATTTATTCTGTTTTATCCCCGCCATATGGGCTCTTTGGGACGGACAGGTCACCGAATACGAGCTCGAGTCCGCCGAGACCCAGTCAACGACCAACCTCATCGTCGCCTTCGCCATCCTCATTTCTACCATCGTCCAAGCCAAGACCCTGGGCCTGTCCAACTACCACGCTGCTATCGTCCTCGATCTGAGCTGGATGAACAACACGAACGCGTTCATCTACTTCCTTCTCTACGTACAGTACAAAAGCCAGCCTGGTCGGGATTCGATCGAACGGAAGTGGTCGGCCTGGTATCGGCACATCAGGGAGCAGCTTCGTGCACTGGTATCCGTGGCAGACGGTGAGTATAGTCAGACGTGCGTTATGAAACAAACGATTGAGTATTCGACAGCTGCCCGTTTACAAACTGGCCAGGCCGCGACGCAAGCCAGTAGTAGTTGAGTCGCTCGACTAAACGTTCGCGAGTCTCTCCCCGCTGATGTGTTGTCTGTAGATGATTCGCCCCCAAACGCGACAGGCGTCAAGATCCTCTTCAGACGAATTGCTCTCTTCCTCGGGTCCGTCCACCTCACGCTCATGGCCGCGCTCGGAATCTGGTTATGGAGTAATCCACGGACGTTCGGGACAGCGAACACGTGTGCCGTCGACTCCGCAACCGTCGCGATTCTCGGTTGTCGCGTGCCTTTCGACTCGAATGCCTTGCGCGTCGGCTCCATCATGGTCTACTCGGTATTCCTTGTCCCAGGACTCAACCTCTTGGCTCCTATGGTCCTCTTCCTCGGCCTCTACTTAGCCTACCACGCATGGACAAAAACCCACCCCCGTGATGCCACCCCTTCTTCACCTTCTCCGCCATCCTTCCTTCGTGCACACACTCCTCTCGGTCGATATATGGTAGACGTTGTGCAATGGTACGACCGCGCAATCTCAGCGTCAGGGGTTCAACCTATATTTGTGGGCTTGGTCATCCTCTTCGTCGTCAACATCATCTTCCTCGCCGATATCGAGCTCACCATTCAACGGAACCGACATCTGCAAGACAGCGATTCTGGCGAGACACAATGGAACTTTGGGCAGATCCTTGCAATGCTACTCCTCGTTCTCCCACTACGGGATCTCGCAGAGACCATTGTTGCACGTCGAGAGAGGAGACATCAGCAACAGCACAAGGAGGAGCTTACCAGATCCTTGAGGATTGTGATAGAGCAGAGATCATCAGGTCACTTTATTGGTTTAATTGAGAGGGGGGCGGATGTCAATACTATTGTAGAAGGTGTGATCGATATATACACTTGTTGGTTTTTTCCACTCATGGTGATAAAAACAAGGTCACCGATATGCCACAGTGTTAGCAGTTGCTGCATCACAGAAGGATGAAGTACTGGTGAGGTCATTGATCCATCTCAAAGCAAATCCTTGCCTTAATAGCAAAGGTGTGTAAATTGATTGCTGCAGCAAATTCCAATAGTATTCAACTGCCAGATGGTCAGATGGTCAAACAGCTCTCAATATTGCAACAAAACAGGAATGCTGGCCAATTATACGACTGGTTGTTGCTGCAGGAGCAGATACAAATGAGATATTTTCAGGTTTAAAGGCTCAGATGCTTATATATATATGATGACTAACAATACTCACATGTTTTACTTAGATGGCCAATATGGATGTGCACTTCAAGCTGCCTGCTATAGAGGAAATACAGACATTGTTAAGTTTTTGCTTGAGCGCAAAGCAGATCCCAACACTCAAGGCACTGGATTTTTGTTTTCATACTATCCAGTTTGCTAATAAGCTTGGTTCAGGTGGCAAGTATGGATGTGCACTTCAAGCTGCCTGCTATGTGGGAAGCACAAATATTGTGATACTTCTGCTTGAGCATAAAGCAGATCCCAACATTCAAGGTACTTCATTTTTGTACATATTGCTCAGTCTGTTAATAAGCTTGGTTCAGGTGGCAAGTATGGATGTGCACTCCAAGCTGCCTGTGATAGCCAAAATACAGAAATTGTCAAGCTTCTGCTTGAGCACAAAGCAGATCCCAATATTCAAGGTACTTCATTCTTGTTACATATTGCTCAGTTTGTTAATAAGCTTGGTTCAGGTGGCGAGTATGGATGTGCACTCCAAGCTGCCTGCTCTACAGGAAATATAGATATTGTCAGGCTTTTGCTTGAGAATAAAGCAGATCCCAACAGTAAAGGTACTTCATTTTTGTACATATTGCTCAGTCTGTTAATAAGCTTGGTTCAGGTGGCAAGTATGGATGTGCACTCCAAGCTGCCTGTGATAGCCAAAATACAGAAATTGTCAAGCTTCTGCTTGAGCACAAAGCAGATCCCAACATTCAAGGTACTTCATTTTTGTACATACTGCTCAGTCTGTTAATAAGCTTGGTCCAGGTGGCATGTATGGATGTGCACTTCAAGCTGCCTGCTATGTGGGAAGCACAAATATTGTGATACTTCTGCTTGAGCATAAAGCAGATCCCAATATTCAAGGCACTTGATTTTTGTTTTCATACTATCCAGTTTGCTAATAAGCTTGGTTCAGGCGGCACATATAGTTGTGCACTTCAAGCTGCCTGCTATGTGGGAAACACAGATATTGTGACACTTCTGCTTGAGCATAAAGCAGATCCCAATATTCAAGGTACTTCATTGTTTTTGCATATTGCTCAGCCTCTTAATAAGCTTGGTTCAGGTGGCATGTATGGATGTGCACTTCAAGCTGCCTGCTATGTGAGAAACACAAATATTGTGACACTTCTGCTTGAGCATAAAGCAGATCCCAATATTCAAGGTACTTCAATCTTGTGACATATTGTTTAGTCTGTTGATAAGCTTGGTTCAGGTGGCTATTATGGATGCGCACTCCAAGCTGCCTGCTATAGAGAAAATACAAACACTGTCAAGCTTCTGCTTGAGCACAAAGCAGATCCCAATATTCAAGGTACTTTATGATACTGTTCTACATATAGCTGCTCATGACATGCATCTTCCAGCATCAGCAAAAGAAACAATCCTTGAGAGTGCACAACAATTTGGAAATGCTGAGATTATTCAAGCACTTATAGAGTACGGTGAATCGTAGCTATTGGAAGTCTCTAGGCTTGGATTGGAAAGGTTATCCATTGTACTATGAAATAGTAGCCAATGGTCATGGCCTCGTAACTGATGTACATACAGCATTATGAACCTCCCAGCATGGAATGCATCATAGGACCATTCATTATAAGGGTGTGAGACTCCCCAAATACGACAGCGAGAGTTGAGAATACCATGAGAACGAAGAAAGGGTTAGTGAAAGAAGAAAAAGGTCCCCGCGGCGCGCAATCATGGTGACAGTGGAACAGCGGCCCTGCCGACTCTCGCCTTGCGTGCAGAAGGCCGACCAGGTGTTGGGGACTCAGGCGCTGACAGCGAGGGATGACAATAAGAATGTCGGCCTCGTGACGACGACGACGGTACTCTGCCCTTGCTCGCCGGCGGCGCCGACGGTGACTCCAACACCGACTGGGTCGAGTTGACAAAGTCCTCCGCATCACCAGGTCTGGCCCGTCGTATGGGTGTGTCGTCGTACGGATACGCCAAGATGGAAATCGTCCGCCCCGCACTGTCATCGAACGCGAAGGGCAATGCGCCGCCGGATGATCGTGAGCCGCGTCTGGTCCGCGATGAAGTCTGAAAGGGCCCAATGGAGCGGTTGCATCAGGAAAAACCCCAAGATATAGGGCACCCTAATGAGATACAAGAGAGGATCACACCCTCTAATTACATGTAAATTATTGAGATTATTGAGATTATTGAGATTAGGGAGTATTCACCAGGTCCCTATAAGATTATAGGCATTATCGGTAGGTTAGCCCTAATTGCGGCTCATTTCGCACCAACAAGACACTGCTCACGCCCTAAATTTTTGCGAAGTAGAACACAGTGATGGTTAATTGCTACTGATTATTGGCGAACCACAACTTGTGAGCTAGTCATTCAATCTGACAGGTTCGCTGTCCAGCCAATTGAATAGACGCCTCATTTCCCAATAAAGAAATGCATTTTCGAGCACTGAAGATGATTTTCCATATTGGGGCATCAAACACACGTGAACCCGCCGCACACCCGCACCCGTTAAGCGGGTACGGGTTTTCTGCGGGTGTGGGTTCAGGTCACAACAAAAAAACCCTCGGGTGACCCGTGCCAATCCCTACATGACACCAAGATTACATGGATAGTATGGTACGATGCAGCCAGTAGCTAAGGAAAGGAGTGACAGGGTATCATTGAGACAGTCATAAGAACTGCTCAGGGCGACAACGAGAAATGCAGTGACAACACTATAAAAGGGGTCGGGTATCAGCAACAGATACGAGGGGTGAGCTTTTGGCTACACCCGCATGTTTGCAAAATCAATCGTATGGTCTTCGATAGATGTCCGGGCTTGTAAAGATTGAGTGTGGGTGGACCGCGACCTGTACAAGATATATATGCATCAGCGATAAGTCCAACAGAGAAAATATGCCATACCTTGCATCCGCGAGAATGCTCGCAAGCATTCTATGAGACTTGGCAGGGCCAGCCCTTTCCTTTACCCATGCAATGAAGTTGCAATGATTGAGCCACACCTCCGAGAGGGTGTTCATCTCGAACTTTCCATCACTTCGAAGTGTGCCATCCCGCCAACGATCAAGACAAGCATCAATCTAGAAAGTAACGAAATATGAGCTCAAGCGGGTCACTGGCTGGACGGTAACGTACCACAGTTGCAACTAGGGCCAACATATTTGTTGGGATCTCTGGCTCATCTTCATTGTCAAAGACGTGATTGTGACGGCTCCCGATACAGCTTTTCGTCGAAAAGAAAGCAATATGGGTTGCAGCCACTAGAAAGGGGTGACCGTAAGGCTCACTATCTCGACCGCGCAATCTTCCCCCGTAGGTTACTGATGCGGTTGCTGCCCTGTTTAAGTTTAATATACAAGGGAATCAATGAAAGCACACGCAAACTAGTATCAGCTTACCACTGTGTAGAGGTCTTTTGCATAGTCTGTGTCGGTCTTGATACGCTCGCGCAACATAGGGTCTACATCCTCGTGCTCAGCTGATTTAATAAGCAAGGCATACAGACGTGGATCCTTCCCTGCGAGCTCAGGGTACGCGTTTTCAAAAACGGCGTAGTGATTGCACGCTGCAATGAGGATGTCAAGCAGTTTCTCAACACGGGGGTCCTGATCAGTCTTGTTGACTTTGCCCGACTTACTAAAGTGAAGGTTAGTCCACTTTGGCCACTTTGCGGGTCCTTGGTCGCAAGCGACCTCTTCATCAGAGTCTAAAGATATTTGCTGCAACAAAACGATTAAACATTGATCGTCAAGGGTGAATAACACTTACCTCCCGTCTTCGGTTCTCCTCTCGTTTTGACACCTTCCTTGCTGCAGTCGAAGCTTCTTGACGACGGGTGGTGTTCTGGAAAGTAAGCGGGGTTCATGAGTGAGGACACCGTACCACATGAGAAACATACTGTGCGTCTTCTGCATGTGCCATTGCCTCTATTGCGCTGAGAGTCGGTGTCCTGTTCACCACGGCGATCTTGGTTGGTGTTGCGGGCATGGATAGACTGGGCGCGGGAATCACGACGGTCATTTGCGCAGTGTGGGGGAGCGCGGCGTGCACGGCGGGGGGTAGCTTGACGGTTATCTTGGGATTTGGGAGGAGCTTCAACTTCACCTTCGACAATAGCACCGTCGACGTCACCTTGGCCCTCATCCCCATCCTCCTCATCCTCGTCCTCACCTGGACTCTTGCCAGCGTGACGATTGTCATACGCGCCATCTTCATCCTCGTACTCAGGGCCGTCATTCTGGCCATTGATGTGATCATCGTCATTGGTCCATGAGGGCATCTATGCGGCAAATAGTAATAACAACAACATATCATGCAATGGAAAAAAACATACCTCACTCTGAAGAACAGCTTTCCATTGAGAGACGGGAACATCATCAAAGCCGTCCGCATCCTCGTCGTCCTCAACGCCGGGCACCTTTCCACCCTGCGATTCTGTCTCAGTTTCATCGTCTCTAAACGCCTCGTTCTCAGGGTGTTGGTCCTCGTGATCAGAAGGATCAGGTGAGCTTGAGAGTTGCCGGAAGTTCTGGGATGCAGGCCTAGACTTTAATGCCACAGGACAGAAACAGTGAGATTTAGGACCCATGAGAGGATAAGTATACTCACGTGGAAGTCACCTTCGTCGTCAGAGATGACTTGACGGCGTCGATTCGTCCGAGCGGGTGCAGTACTTTGATGGGAATGGAGATACCTCGAATCCTGCAGCAGGTTAGTGAGGGCATTCAATAACGATAAAGACATACCAGTGGGGTGTTGGGTGACTCAGACTGCGTGTGATTGTGATGTGAGTGCGAAACTCGAACTTCGCTACCCTGAGGTTCTTCAGCGTTTGTCGCTGGCTGAGACCTTCCTCTTTGCCTGTGAGAGGCTAGACGAGCTACGATACGGGAAAAGGTCAGTTCACTCAGAGCATACAGGCATGTATGACATGCTCACCTGTTTCCAGACTCTTTCGAAAGGCCACGTCGTCTTCGTTGTCCCCGTCTGAGTCGTTTCCGCGAGGGATGATGGTTTGAGCATCTGTTAATGAAATGTGAGTGAGTATGTTCAAGTCATGTAGAAATTGCAGATAATGCACTTACCTCTGCCCCGAGAATAAGTCGTGGTGGTTTGAGGTCGAGTTGAGGCGCCTAATAATTACACGTCAGCGCTCCCGTCGCAGAAACGCCAAACTGACCGTCTCAGGCTCGAGCTCAACAACAACTCGGATGACCCCCGACAAATAAAGAATGAAGACTTACTCTTGAGGACCGGCAGCACGGACTTCTTTTTTTTCGAAGCTTGCTGTTCAGCATCGCTGTCGGCCGCCATCGGCCGCTTCCTTCCACTGTCCGCTGTATTGGGTGGACCAGCGCGACCAGTAGGGGCCGCTCCCAACCATACTAAAAACAAGTAAGCAAAAGGCTTGGGTGCAAACATGAAAGTAAAAGCTCACCTTTCTCACTCATAGCTTTTGCCTTTTGTGCTCTCATAGCTGAAGAGAAAGCCGTAGTAAGTTTATTACTCAAGGTTATATGGGGTAGCACTCACGACGGCCGTTATCAGTAGGCACTTGTGCACCTTCGCTTCCTCGAGTATCCCTCGCCAGGACTGGCACTGGAGGGCCGTGATGAGATGGAGTGGACTTCCGTGCCTGCGATTGCGCCATGATAGAACAAAGCGGCGTAGTTCAATAATTCGAACAGGTATGACTGGAGTGCGAAGCAGGGCGGCGGCGTGACGACGATAGGGGTGCGTTTGAGGTATGTTATGGATATAGATATGAATAGAGAAGTTACTGACGGCGGCGATTAAAGGAGGGTGGATGTGGAATGGATTGAAAGCAAGCAAGAGAGACCAGCAATTCGTTGCTCAGAGTGGTTGGAAGCGAGACAGTGGCAGGTAGAGGTCGAAAAGGTGAGCATATATATATATTGAGGACTAGTTCTCGCTCGCTTACGGAGTTCACTAGCCAATAAAGTACATAGTCGACGACACCACATTATTGGCATTCGCACAATGGTTTCATGGTTGTAAGTCTAATCGCTTAAGTTTTGTCCGCTCATAAATCTCAGCCCGAATCTTTCCGACGCTATCCGTCTCGTTTCTAGGACATTCTCTATGCGCTTGGCATTTGACTTGCCAGGCAACTGCTTCATTCTACCTCCAGACCCAGTCGACTCACCGCTACCCTCAGTGTCCCCAAGCACATCAACTTCTTCTTCATCCAACGCTGCTACGCCCGTCCATTGCCTCCAATTTCCCTGTGTTCATCCGACCCCGAACTCAATTAATACACCCCTATACTACAGTGGGTCACAATCCGTCTCTACGTGATTTTTACCGCTAAACTTGTTCGGCGCTGGGCTTATAGATGGCGACCAAACGATGCCCAGGATGCGAACGAGAGATCTCACTCTCGCATTTCTCCAACCACCTATCTCAAACGACAAACAGGAGATGTGTTGATGCTCACCTGCGTCAGATACATGAGGTGTTGCCAGGAGTCTTCAGCAACAACACCGTTGCATCCCACGATGACGACGATTCAATGGAGGATGGTTGTGCTGCCGACGAGGGTGAGGACCTTGACCTTGATATGCATGGTCAATTTCTGGACGAAGATGTTGGTGTCGGGGGCGAAATCGACTTTGATGTGGATGAAGAGATGGAAGAAGCTGGCGGAGACAAGAGTATAGATGTTGACGACGACGAATCCGGAGAGGAAGACGACGACGACGACATTGATTACGAGGACGAACGGCCACTTGAAGCCCCTGCGGCCTCTCATTCGCGTCTCAAGGCCCATACATCACATATGCAGGCTGAGCAACAAGCCCCTCCACCAACTTCTGACGGCGGTCGCAAGAATGTTGAAGAATCCCTTCGTCAACAAGTCTATGTTGAACACTTTCCATCTTCACGCGCTGGCGAGGTTGTCGAAACCAAGCGGTTCGGATTCTCCTCATATGGGTCTGACACCAACAACGTATACGCCCCATTCCCTTCGCAACGCGACTATCTATTTGCGCAGTGGGCGAAGAACCGGGGTCCTAGCTCAACAGCATTGGATGAGCTACTGCGTATTGACGGGGTGAGTAGTATCTATTCACATATTGTCGCCTACTCATGTGCTTTACTAGGTTCGGGAAGATCTCGGGTTAGCATTCAAGAATACTCGCGAACTTAACAAGCTCGTTGACCAGCTTCCATCTGGCCGCCCCCGTTTTCGCTGCAAGCAACTTCTCGTTGGAGGCGAAGTGTTGGAGGTCTACTACCGTGATGTACTTGAATGTGTTGAGTCGCTTTACGGTGACCCGAATTTTGCGGCGGACATGATCTACACGCCCGAACGCCATTATGCCGATCCCGACCACACTATCCGTGTGTATCATGAGGTTCATACTGGGAAGTGGTGGTGGGAAGTTCAAGTACGTGATTATCCTGACCTTTATTCCGTTAGATGCTTACCAAGTGTCAATGTACTGTAGAAGGCGATTGAACGTAAATCACCTGGCGGTACTATCGTGCCGATCATTATCTCGTCGGACAAGACAAAGCTCACAACATTCAAAGGGAAGTCTGCATACCCAGTCTACCTCACGATTGCGAACATCCCAAAGGATATCCGACGCAAGCCATCTCATCACGCCCAAATTCTTCTTGCCTACCTCCCGACCAGTCGCCTTGAGCATATCAAGAACAAAGCATCCCGCCGTCGAATGAACGCCAACCTATTCCATGCGTGTATGCGGAAAATTCTTTCGCCGCTGGAGAGGGCTGGTCTCGACGGCAAGCACATGACCAGTGGTGACGGCGCTGTTCGCCGATGCCATCCCATCTATGCTGCCCATGTCGGGGACTATCCCGAGCAGGTCTTGGTGACCGGCGTGAAGAGTGGCGAGTGCCCAGGTTGCGATGCACCCAAGGACGATCTCGGAAATCACACACCCTACCCATTTCGAAACCTCGATGCGGTCTGCAAAGCCCTGGCTACCGCCGATCCCATCCAGCGTGTTAAAGCATGTGCCGCAGCTGGAATCAAACCTATCTTTCGGCCGTACTGGGAGGACTTGCCATACACCAATATATTCCTTGCCATCACCCCCGACATTCTCCACCAGTTGTACCAGGGCGTCATTAAGCATTTGGTTGAGTGGGTTACCCTAGCCTACGGAGCCTCCGAGATTGATGCACGGGCAAGCCGACTCCCACCAAACCACCATGTCCGCGTCTTTTCCAAAGGAATATCCTCGTTGTCACAGCTCACTGGCCGAGAACACGCCGACATCTGCCGCATTCTCCTTGGACTCATTATCGACATGCCACTGCCAAGTGGAATATCCCCCTCACGTCTCGTCTGCGCCGTTCGTGCGGTGCTTGACTTTCTGTATATTGCCCAGTACCCCGTTCAGACATCGGAAACACTTGCTCTCCTGGAGGACGCTCTTGATCGCTTTCACGAGAACAAGGAGATCTTTGAAGAGCTGAAGATTCGTACGGGGTGGTCCATTCCGAAACTCCATTACCTCGACCACTACGGCTTCCTCATCAAGTGGCTTGGAACACCGGACAACTTCAACACCGAGTACACGGAGCGCCTGCATATCGAGTTTGCCAAGGATGCATATGAGGCAACCAATTCGAAAGACGAGCTCCCACAAATGACCCTGTGGCTTGAACGGAAGGAGAAGATGTTTCGGCACACCAAGTATGTTGAGTGGTGTCTCGCTGGTCGCCCTCCTCTGGCCACCTCGCTCCTTGTTGATGACATACCGCCAGAGCGCATCAAGATGACGAAGCATCCGTCGAAGTCTATGGTTGTCTTCGACAAGCTTATTTCCGACTATGGTGCCACTTTCATTCGAGAGGCCCTCGCCCGTTATATTGTGCAGCAGAACCATCCCGAGTACACTGCTCGTGAGGTTGAGGACATGTCGGACTTTGGTCTTCCTTTCAGGTATGTTTTTCTCTCACTCCACTTGATGTTTCTTTGCTTACGTTGCTCTAGGGGACTTCCTGTCTATCATAAGGCTAAATTCTGGCTCGGCGATTCGCAAAACTACCGACTTTCCTCCAATGAGTGGGATGTTGTGCATGCAACACCTGCCCGCAATACCAAACGTGGGCGGCTTGTCAACGGTCAGTTTGACACAGCTCTTGTCAACGATGGTGATGGTACGTACATTGGTATTGATGGTAAGGCTTATTTTGTTCAACACGACTATCTACTAATGTGTGATTTGGTCAGGATATCGTGTGGCTCAAGTCCGTCTCATTTTTTCGCTACCCAAACGTGCAGCGCCACTGTTTAGTGAAACTCGACAACCCCCAAAGTACCTCGCGTACGTTGAATGGTTCAAGGACTTCACCTTTCCTCTTGATGATCATGGCTTGTATAAAATCAAGCGCTCCCTCTCCCCCGTTGGTGAACGTCTTGCCTCGATCATCCCTCTCTCATCAATTCGTCGGAGTGTGTACCTATTTCCGGAGTTTGGTCCTGTAGTGAACCGTGATTGGACAAGCGGTGATATCTTGGAAAACTGTGCAGCTTATTATGTTGACTGTTTTTCTGATCGCCATGCATATCATACTATACTCTAAATCTGATATCACAAATCTCAGTGGCTTCGCATTGTGTGTGATAAACCTTGTCCGTTGTGCATAATGTTACCTTGGGCCAGCTGCGTTTACATGTCTGTTATATGAATTATTGACGTGGACAGTGATTATGCCTAAGTTATACTCGTTATCACTCAAACGCAACATGTTATACATGTTTTCGGTACGTTACATCTAAGTTATCTTTCTGGATTTTTCCTGATGTGCTCCAGAGCGACGCTGAGGACATCTTGGGTGTGCTGAAAAGTCCGTCGCCGCGTTGCGGTAGGCGGGAAGGGGTTGACAGGGCGTACGACGTCTCATCCGAGGGGTCAAAGATCGTTGGGGTGCGGTATGCGCGGATTGTGTGACTGGATCCTGGGGTGCTCGGGCCGCCGCGGCTTGGACTGGATGAACCTGCCCACGACGAAGATGAGAAGGTTGAACGGACGTCTCGCACATGGACTGGGGTTCTTGGTATGGGCGCATCCATGCTCCAGGAGGGAAAAGGCGACAATGCCGACGAGCTTGACGACATCAACGGATTGCGGTGATTCCGACTGAGAGGCTTATCGGTGGGAACGAACGTGGGTTCGGAAGCTGGCTCGTAGGCAAGTATCTCCGCCCCCAGGCAGTCTTCGCAATACCATGGATCCTCCTCCCGCCCAAGTTCCTGGATGCTCCTGATCCCTATGCACTCCAGATGATACCAAGTGTGGCAGTCATCGCACTGCACTAGTTCTCTTCCATCGTCCATTCCTTTACACACGCACACCTCTTCGTCCTCGCCAATCTGTATCTCCGAATCAGCCTCCCGCCGCCGCCGCCGAAAAGCCAAAGCACGGACGGACCGCTTGGAAAGTAGCGCAGCACGGGCATCTGCTGGGTCACTGGGGAGCATGACGCGTTCTTGAGGATCGCGAGAGTGAGCGTCCGGATTGGCTTTCAGAGGAACCATCTTGCCACGTCCTGTCCTAAGGGTTGTTGGCCCGTCGTCCTCTTCGTGAATGGTAAGCCCGAGGGATTGGTCTTCGTCGTCAGACTCCTCGTCGCTGGCCCGATCTAAGAACCGCTCGATGCACTTCATCTTCTCCTCGTGCTCTCTCTGGTCCCGCTCCCTCCTCTCCTGCGCACGCGTCGACCAAGGGAACTCGGTGTCCAACCAGTTGGGCTTGGAAATCTCTTCGCTGCGGGGAAGGCTCTCGTCGACAGGAAGCAGCTTTCCGACCTTCTTCGCAGGGATATTCGGCGTGGCACGGGCTGACTTCTTCTTCCGCCCGCCGCTAGCTGCAGCAGCCCCGCGTTTTTTGAGAGTGGGAGATTCCGTCGGTGAGGGAGGCCGTTCACCCGGATGTTTCTGCATGAGCACGCGCCGTGGCCTTCCACCTCCACCACCACAAGAGACCCCTTCGGCAGTGTCGAGTGGAACTTGTTAAACGCGGCGAGGCGCCGTCGTTTCTTGACCTCCTTCTCACTCGGTGTCCTCTCCCTGTTCGGCCCATTGGAGGAGACTTCTGGGCAGGTGTCTCGTGCTGCAACCACTCCATGGTCGGTTGGGACAAGGTCGCCCTCGCCTTCCCGATGGCGGCAGTTGGCGGTGTCTGGGCCTCTGTGTAAGCAGGTCTATCACCGTAAGGAGTGTAGCCACTTGCGAGCAAGCTCTCCTCGAAGCTCTCCTCTGACGTCTCCTGGAATAGCCCGATCCGGCGTCCTTTCACTGGACTCTCCAGCACACCCATGTTTGCCGTACTCTTCCCATCCAACACCAATGCGTCGTCCGTGTCGTAGCCGTCCTCGAGGTCAGCCGATGGTCGTTTCGTCTGCTTCAGGTAATCTGAACGGCGAGCTTCTGACCAGTCACGATGGGCGGCTTTTTCAGCGGCAAGCTGCAATCGTATCCTGCTCATCTCGCTGCCGGCGGGGCGTGTAGGGACAGGAGCCTTCAGTGGGGTGGACTTTGAAGTGGAAGCAGCAGATGGTCCGGGGGAGAACACGTCGTCCACCAGCATTGGACTCAAGTCGGGACTGCTGAGATGGGACTGAGACCGAGTGTGGGAGGGCGTGTGCTGCTTGGAACGGTCGACGAACGGCGACGATAATGTGGAACGGAGGGGAGGGGAGACTTCGCGCCGGAGCGCTGGAGCGTGCGCGAGAAGATAGCCGGAGGGGTTATTTCTGCCTCGGGCTGGAATTGACCTCTGTGAAATAGATAAGCGTGTGTGTCACCAAATTCCACTTTCCATACCTGCGAGGTGTCCTGGGAGGAGACGGGGTGGTACTGCGGGATATGTGAGTACATAACCTTCCAAATACAAAGGGGAGCTTCGTACGTGTTGTGGGACGACTTCGGTCGTCTTGCGTACAGTGGGCTGGTGGATCTTGTAAGATGATCGGCCGTGGCCTCACCCTCGTCTCCAACAACTCCTTAATCATCGCCACCGTCTCCGAGTCCGTATCCGAAATAACCGTGTCCTGCGGCCCCGCCGAGTCCCTATCTTCCTCGCTCTTGAACAAAGCTTGGCCGGAAGAGAAGAACTCCATGAGGACGGAGTAGATCTCGGGTTTGAGAACCGCCCACGTGTTGTCGGCGTCCTTGGAGACTGTCACGAAGTCTGGGCCGTAGAACACCCCGGTGACGCCTTCGACGCCCATGAGGCGGATGGCAAGGGGGCTCTTCAGAGCGGTGCGTGTGTCGAGGAACTCGGCAGCGCCGCTTTCCATGACAGTAACCCCCGGTATGAATTTGAGAGAATCTTCGTTCGGCGTACTCTCGGTCTGGATGAACATCGTCCGGGCTTGTTTCCTTGTCAGTTTCGCCCTGTCACTGTGTATCATAACTCACAATGCCGTGGCCACTTGTACATTCTCTTCGACGTATGCGTTATACGAGCAGACCCAGTAGCCAGCGTCGTTCCATTGTACAAAGTCGCCCTTGAAGGAGAAGTCCCAAGATTTCTGACGGTTGACGGTCGAACGGACGGCCGTAAAGTTGGGGCTTTGCGTGGTTTGACCAAAGACCGCACAGGTTTATTACAAGTGTCGATGCCGATGCCATGAGAGTGGTGGTTAGTGTTAAACAGGTTTCAAATGGCTTGGTCAGAAACTGCCGTCATC
The DNA here is from genome assembly GCA_021029105.1 of Cristinia sonorae. Classification (NCBI taxonomy): domain Eukaryota; kingdom Fungi; phylum Basidiomycota; class Agaricomycetes; order Agaricales; family Stephanosporaceae; genus Cristinia; species Cristinia sonorae. The sequence continues at coordinate 713,630 of JAEVFJ010000012.1, forward strand.
GGGAAATCTCCACGTGGTTATCTAATCTGCCACATGCCTCCCACGAGTTAGGCTCTACCTAGTACAGGCGGAAGTCGTTCCTCTGTCCGCTAGCGAGCTAAACCCGCAGACCTCACAAAACGCTTCAGTCGTTTGACGCTCCGAGTCCAGAGCGTCGTTCTTTTGGGCCAGCTTCTGTCTCTCCCAATCCGTCGACAGAAAATACGATCAGACCGGTAAGCCTTCATTATCATTCCTTCTCAGTCAGAACTCACAAAAGAGCACCTCTTTTTAGACTCTGACAGAGGACGTCTATAAGTCCAACTTTTCTCTCCCAACTTCTCTTAATCCGCTTGACTCTTTAACAGGTAAGTGGTCAACTCTGGTTTCTACACCCTCCACTGACACTCTCTCACAACGCAGACGGCGCTGATGTCTTCTTGATGGAGACACAACAGTACCCTCGCACATCTTCCGAGTCAGCGTGTATTATCCACCACGTCTTCGGACCTGGCACTACATCGTCCTTCGTTGGCGGTACTTCGCACGGGAGACCTACCGCCCAACCCCACCGCCCTGTCCTCGGTCTTGCCGGGGAGGGGGCGGGGCACGATTCACCCGTGTTTGTCCCGCCTTCACACATCCACCCTGTCACTCGAGTCGCGTCCACTCAAACTACGAGCCTCACGCCAGTGAGTATCCGTCCCTCTTGTCACCTTCTGTTGGTCGCCGCCGACACATCCTTATTTCAGAGGGCATTCGGATCTCTTACTTAAAAGAGTTTGAATTGTGCAGACGAACACCATTCGGTGGGTGTTACGTTGCTCTTCATCTGAACAAACAATTATGCCATTGATGGATTGCTCGCAGTCGACTCATCCGACCCTCACACTGGGTGCGTGAGATCATATGATCTCAGGTTATACTTGAAATCACTGTAGGTACAAAGGGGATAATCACTTTGCAACAGTGATTTCCGTTTATGGATCAGGTATAACCTGGGATTACACTCTCTCTTGCGTCCAGTGTCATGAGGAATTCCCCATAACAATGCCACTACCCGTTCCCCACCGAATCCAGGTATGCGATGTGCAACAACCTCGGGGCTTGGCTGGCAGCGGTATATAAGTGAAAGCACGCGCTCGCGTGCCCCGAGATGGCATGATGCGCCAGACACAGATCAAAAGAAATACGGGAATGTGCGAGTGTGAACAAGGTCGGCATAACATTTCCACATTCGGAGTCATTTTGCTGAGCTACCCTTAAGGTGAGCATTTTACCCCTCTCTCGTTCAATACTGACACACACACGCTTCTCAGAGGGCACTCGGATCTCTTCATTCAAAGAGTCCGCATTGCAGGGACAAGTCCATCGCTGGTGAGTGGCATTGTTCCTTTTTGTTTTACTGACGCATTATTATCAGACTGGGACAACTCTTGATGGGGGACCTCCGTACATGGACGATATCACCTCCTCGCTAGCCCGTGCCAATTGGACGCACGCCGATTGGTGGGGGTGGTCAACATTCACGTCCCTGTCCCTTCCCCTGAATCCTACCACGAGCTCTGTCGTGAGTATTCGAGCACTCTCTAAAACTTCGGAGTGAGCGTGAACAAGGTTGAACCACAATCGTGGTCATAAATATTGGTTTGGTTTATATGCACAATTCTTTACCTTGTGATGCGTGAACCAATAATATGGCAATTTTAAGTATGGTTGCGTTTACATTGCCCTTTCACCTACCCATGGGACGAGATACTGTGGATATGATGCAACGCAATCATCGCTTGAGTCACTTGCTGCTCTCTCGTTTGGGATGACTGCACCATGGTCACATTTGCCTTCGAGGGGATTGTATCGTTCCATCTCAAAGATAATAAAGCTAAATCGCTAAAGCCTGGAACGGATGTAAAAGGAGTGCGCGAACAGCCATGGTGGGTTACGGGTGGAGAGGAGATGGGTGTGGGATCCTCGCAGAGCAAAAAGACTGGCCAACGCCGGGATCGAACCGACGACCTTGGCGTTATTAGCACCACGCTCTAACCAACTGAGCTAGTCGGCCATATCAACGTACTCTTTTTTATTCCTATCGACTGAAATGAAGTCTCGAGAGCTATGGGTACACTTGGGAACACACAATTGAGCGAGCAAGATGTGAGACGGCATCTGCCACTCGCAGGCATTCCCACAGTTGACGATCCTCCCTCACGTCTAACGTTCAAGAGGACCTTACAAGTCACCAAATCGCCACAGAAGTACCGTCGCAATGGCTGAAGAAAATAAGAACGAAGAAGTGTCCTGCTGTACAAGAGGCGATTGCTGCTGTGATGGTTCGTGCTGTTATACGCGACATCGTTTAATAATACCGACCTTGCTCTCCAGAAACTTGCGTGGACCAGCTCGCTACAGCCATGTGCGCTGATGACGACAACCATATTCACCAAGATGGAGACGACAAAACCTCTGCTAAAGTCACATGCGATGAGAAAGGGGGGGATGAGAAGCTTCGGAGCGAAGGTACGTCCACATCCTTGAAGAGATCATCACCACTCCAATCATCCCTGATCTTCGTTGTCTTCAATCTGTAGACAAGTTCACTGAAATTCCCGTCTCCGAGGACATAGATGACTCTTGCGCGAAGGGATGCTGCTCCTCCCTGCCAAAGGAACCCAAGGCTCGCTCAAAGATTCCGAAGCCAGCTTGCGGTGGTCACCAGTCTATCGCTCGCCGTAAGATGGAGACTTTGGCTTCCTTCGGATGTATTTGCAAGGCCATGATTGAACGCGGTCTTCAGTCTTGTTGCTCGACGAAGATCACCCAGGCGGGACAATCCCCTCGTTCTTTTGGCGCTCGTCGCCGTTCCTCCGGGTCCATCCATAAAGGCACCACGCCCCGCGCGTCGTCTTGCGGTGGCGACGAGGCCAATAGCAAGCAGTCTCACGTAGCGAAAGCATCCTCCAAAGTCTCAGTGGTTTCTTCTTCCTGTAGCAGCGGATGCTGTGGTGGAAAGAAGGACGATCTAGTTGAGGCCCGAGGAGGCAAACCAACTCAGTCCAGCGTCTCCCTCGCAGGTCTTCGAAAGCGCAACTTCAAGGCTTCGAATGCTTCATCTGACTGCCGTGACTCCTGCTGTGGTGGAGAATCCAGCAAGCCAGCAAAGGGAGCGGACGAAGGAGACAGTTGCTGCGGCGATCCGTGCTGCAATGAGAAGGGAGACGCAGGGACGGAAGCGAATGCGAGAGAAGGATGCTGTGAAGGTGATTCTCCCTCGGCCTCTCGTACTTCTCTGGCTCGAAGCTGCCAAGATTCTTGCTGTGGAGATGCTACTGAGGCCGTCCAGACAACCCGCCGTCAAACTGCGGTATCTCTCGGGGACGCAGTGATTGAGCTAGCAGAGGATCAATCTTCCCTTTCGCACGCTGTTCTTCTTATAGAAGGCATGACGTGCACTGGATGTGAGGTCAAACTCATCCGTGTTCTTCAGGCACTCCCAAAAGCCTCCAACCCCGAAGTCAGTATCATCCTTGGACGCGCAGAGTTTGATTACGCAGGGCATCCGGAGGAACTGAAAGCCCTCATCTCTATTGTCGAGCAACGTACAGGATTTTCTGCTAAGGAAGTTGGACCGACAACCAAGCGTATCCTCGACCTCACAATCTCGCCGAATCTTATGGAGAAGTTAATGACTACACCGCTTCCAAATGGTGTTTACGACGTGGCCAAGCTCAGTAAACACGTCGCACGCGTCACATACGATCCTCACACCGTCGGTGCCCGCAGCGTCCTGGGTTCATTCGATGACTTCTCCGTATCTCTAGCTCCAGAACCTCGCGACCCCGTCGTCACGGCGGGAATCAATCACGTCCGAGCTCTTCTCGTCCGCACCATCATTTCCGCTATCCTAACCATTCCTGTTCTTATCATGACTTGGGCTCCTCTTCCCGATCACCGACGGGAGTACTCCATTGCTTCCTTGGTGCTCGCTACTATCGTTCAATTCGGGATTGCTGGCCACTTTTACTCAAGGGCCTTCAAGAGTCTAATCTTCTCCCGAGTCGTGGAGATCGACTTGCTGATTGTTCTCAGTACCTCGGCTGCGTACATTTACTCCGTTGTGGCTTTCGCTTTTGATATGGCGGGGAAGCCTTTGGAGCAGGAACAGTTCTTCGAGACCAGTACTCTCCTCGTCACATTGATCCTAGTTGGGCAGTTGATCAGTGCTTTCGCTCGCCACAGAGCCGTAGAGGCCATTTCCCTCCGCTCTCTCCAGCAGAATACCGCTCTCGTGGTTCAATTCAATGGTCGTGAAGAGGAGATTGATGGACGCCTCCTCCATCTAGGTGATACCATCAAGGTGGGCCCGGACTCCAGCATCATTACGGATGGCATCGTCACCCAAGGACAGAGTGAAGTAGACGAGTCGATGATGACTGGCGAGTCTATGCCTGTCTCTAAGCGCCAAGGGAGCATCGTGGTTGCGGGGACGGTCAATGGACCCAGTACACTCCATATCAAAATCACTCGTCTTCCGGGGGACAATACTATCAGTGATATTGCCTCCATGGTTGACTCCGCTAGGTTCTCCCGCGCCAAGGTGCAAGCAACCGTGGATACGGTCTGTGGGTACTTCGTCCCTTGTGTCCTCCTCATCACCGGGATCGTCTTTTGTATTTGGGTTGGTATTGGGCTCGGGAAGAGGCACGACGACTCTGGAAAGGCTGTCATCACCGCCCTCACATATGCCATCGCTGTACTTGCGATCTCCTGCCCTTGCGCCATCGGTCTTGCGGTCCCTATGGTTATCCTCGTTGCGTCTGGAGTAGCTGCGAAGAAGATGAGTCTTGTATTCAAGAGCGCAACCACGATTGAGGAGGCGAGGAAGGTCAGCCACGTGGTGTTCGACAAGACAGGAACACTTACCACGGGGAAGTTGGCAGTAATCACGTATCAAGAGTTTGAAGTGGAAGGACTTCCTGTCGGGATTGGACCGTCGTCTGTGATTCTTGGTCTCGTTGAATCCAGCAAGCACCCTGTTGCTCGCGCCGTTGCAAGTCATTTGAAGACCAACGGCGCGATTGTTAGCAAGGACCTCAAGGGTGTCGAGATGGTTACGGGAAGCGGCATCCGCGCGTCCCTTGCCGGTTCGCCTTTGCTTGGTGGAAATCCACGTTGGCTTTCACTCGAGACCCACCCGGACGTCAGCGTAATGCTCAATGACGGTCTCACCACATTCTGCGTCTCATTCAACGGTCATCTCCTGGCTGCCTTCTCTCTTGCCGACATCCTTCGCCCTGAGGCTCATGCCGTGGTCGCTACTCTCCGCGCTCAGAATATCGAAATATCTCTCTTGAGCGGAGATCACTCCGTTGCCGTGAATCGTGTGGCTTCCGGCCTTGGTATCCCCCCAGACCACGTTCGTTCTGGGTGTCTCCCCCAGGATAAGCAGGCGTACATCAAGGAACTGACTAATGCCGGTCAGAGGGTTCTGTTCTGCGGTGACGGGACCAACGACGCCATCGCACTCGCCCAAGCTTCTATTGGTGTCCACATGTCTTCCGATGCCGGCGGGATTGCTGCCGCCTCCGCTGCGGACGTCGTCCTTCTTCACCCTTCCCTGACCGGTATCACCTCCCTCCTTTCCCTCTCCCAATCAGTCTATCGTCGTATCGTGTTCAACTTCGCCTGGTCCTTCGTGTACAACCTCGTTGCGATGTTGTTTGCCAGTGGCGCGTTCGTCAACGTGCGCGTTGCTCCGGCCTATGCGGGATTGGGAGAGATGGTCAGCGTGTTGCCAGTAGTGGTGGGTGCGTTATCCATCAAATGGATTGGAGGCGCAGGGAAAGAGTGAGAAAGAGCCGGACGAGGAGACGTGGGTACCTTTGAACGTTCTTGCTGCCAATGTAGCAAATTATGCAACCCTTTTTGTAACTTCGCTGTGACTCGGAATGACATGAAGTCAGTTGAACTACATGGAATTGTCTGTCGCCAGTCGTAACCCTTAAAGTACCACTCACTCATGCCCTATGGCAGGGTCAAAGGATCATACAATTCGTACAATAAAGCTGAATTGAACGGAGCTACCTATCGTACACGTTCGTACCCAATACTAGCGCTGTTTGATGATTATTCCATGTAGCATACCTCCATCCGTGACTTCCTGAAGTTCTACGACCATAACCTAGATCGTATGCCCGAAGTTGACATGAACAGCTTTGACGGAAGTATAACTGAAATCGTGAATGAGATGTATAATCGAGAAGTTAACGAAGGTGACACTTACTTCTCAAGCGCATATTCTCCCAGTTCGCGCCCAATGCCAGACTGTTTGTAGCCTCCAAACGGAACCTGAGCATGGAGCTGATTGTAGCAGTTCACCCAGATAGTGCCAGCATTGAGCCTGTGGGCAGTCTTCAGAGCACGGTCGATGTTCTTGGAGAAGACTGCTGCGGCCAGCCCATAGGTCGTATCGTTGGCCTGATGCACGACGTCGTCGTCATCCTTGAACTTGATGATGACACCGACCGGGCCAAAGATCTCCTCTCGGACGATGCTCATGTTGGGCTTGGTGTCGGTGAAGATAGTAGGACCGAGCCAGTAGCCGTCCTTCTGAATGGGATCACCACCGAGGACGATCTTCGCGCCGTCCTTTTTTCCAGCCTCGATGTAGCTCATGACGCGCTGAAGTACACCGAGTAAGTGACGGGAACGCTACACTATTAGGGAACGTACGTTGTACTGAATGTCGGATACCAACGCTCCGAGATCGGTCTCGGGATCAAAGGGGTCTCCGACCTTGACCTTCTTGCTCCTGGCGGTGAACTTTTCCATAAACTCGGCGTAGATCTTCTCGTGAACAAAGATACGGGTGCCGGCGCAGCAGCATTGACCCAAGTTCCAGCTACAAAGAAGTTGTTCAATGGTCATGTCGATGCAAACGAATGATATGGCCCATACGTACAAGACACCGTGAACAGTCCATTCGACGGCTTGATCAATATCAGCATCGTCCATGATGATGTTCGGACTCTTTCCGCCAAGCTCGAGGGTGACGTTCTTCAAGTTGGACTTCCCAGATGCCTCCATAATCTTACGACCAGTGAGAGTGCTACCGGTGAAGGCGATCTACAAATGGATCAATATTGCTCTCAACAGCCTGAAGCTGTAACCGACCTTCTCGATACCGGGGTGCTCGGCAATAGCTTGACCAACCTTTGGGCCAGTACCGTTGATGATGTTGATGACTCCGGCGGGAACGCCAGCCTCATGGACGATCTTAGCGAAGAGTAGCGCGGTGAGAGGGGTGAACTCAGAAGGCTTGAGAATGACACAGTTGCCGCAAGCTAGGGCAGGACCGATCTTCCAGGCAAGGAGCATTACTGGAGAGTCAGAGGAACGATTTGTCAGAGGAAGGAGTGTCTGAGGGAGAAGAGCATGATCGTACCGGGGAAGTTCCATGCGATGATTTGACCAACGACACCAATGGGCTCGTGGCGAGTATAAGCCAATTTGTCCTCCGTGGTCTCGATGACCTTGCCAGAGATTTTGTCCGCCCATCCAGCGTAGTAACGGAACGTGTCAAGGGCCATAGCCAGGTCTGACTTCTTGGACCACGAGAATGGTTTGCCCGTATTGAGAGTCTCCAGAGCGGAGAACTCGTCAATGTGCTTCTCCATGAGATTGGCAATTCGATGTAGCACTGCGGCTCGCTGGGAGCCGGGACATTTCAAGCCCCAGGTAGTGTCGAAGGCCTTTTGGGCGGCCTTGACTGCGATGTCGACATCCTCCTTGGTGCCGGTGCAGACAGAAGTGAGCTTCTCGCCTGTAGAGGGGTTGGTCACGCTGGGCGATTCCGTCAGAACCCACAGATGGCACGAGCAGAATATACGCTCACTCGAAGGTTTCTCCTTTCTTGCCTTCGACAAACTGTCCGTTGATGTACAATCCAAGGGACACGGAGGTCTCCCCTTTGAACGAGCGGTTGTCGAACTCGTAGTTAAACGTTTTGACCATGTTTGCGGGGATATGTTTTGGGTAGGGAGTGTGGAAAGGGGGTTGTCGAGTTCAGTTGCTGCAAACTTATACGACGGCCCCCAAGGCTTGGCCATTATCCATCCCGTCAGCTGCGCCTTCAAGGATGCGGGGAGACCTGGTTTCCGCCTCCTTTATTGAACCTCATTGCTGAAGGATTGAGTCCATGGAACGTCAGGTGAACCATTCGAAATCCTAATTTGAAAACGATCAGCGGAAGTCCTTAATTCGGAGAAGGAATACGGAGTGGACCCACATCTGGTGGTCTGGCTTCAGGAGACAAACATCTGGGGATACGAAAGTCAGGACTAAGTGGGTCCATTGATCGAACGAGTTTGTTCCGTCGCCATAATTGTCAGGAGATGTCTTGTGGATGACCAAGAACGAGGCCCAGGTTCCAGTGGCGCCCACGAGTCATCCGTGGCAGCCCTCGGTTAGTCGTAAATGGCAATACCGACGCTGATGACTCGAACGCAAGGCGTGTGATGTCGGCAATCCCGCCGTACTTCCCCAAAAGGACACATCGCGCCAGGCACGACTCAATGTGGCGTCTGATCGCTCGGACGCGCTCACATGCCCTGGCGCGTACATAAGGCTGGTGCGCCGTTGACACGCACTCAACCCTCTCTCTTTTCTCCCGTTGCCCCGCATCCTCCTCGAAGTACAGAAAAATGCCTCCCAGGAAGAAGGCGTCGACCGACGCGTCGGCAGCCGCGCAGCCTACTCGAGTGAGTGCGAGGAACCAGGCCAAGGCTCAGGTTCAGGCTGCTGCTTCGCCGAGTCCAGACCCGCCTGCAACGAAGGCAACCGCGTCGAAGGCTAAGGCTCCTGCGTCCAAGGCAAAAGCTCCTACGTCCAAGGCGAAGGCCCCTGCGTCGAAGAGCAAAGCCCCCGCGTCCAAGGGTAAGGGGAAGCGTGCCCGGGCTGGTGACGAGGAGGAAGACGAGGACGACAACGACGGTCCGGACGCGAAGAAAGCGAAGGTCGACGATGAGGACGAAGACGATGAAATGGACGACGAGCCAGAGCCTCCGAAGAAAATGGTGTGGTGCCAGTCGATATGGACGTGCAACGGTTTGCTTACCCGTTGTCTTAGGTCACGGTTCTCAAACGGGGCGCTGCTCCCGTCGATCCGGTATCAGGGAAAGTCTGTAAGTACCCGTGTATTTGAGTGTTGCATTGCGGTCTCTAACACGCTTGAATACTGTTAGCAACACATCAAGTCCTCGTCACAAACGAAGGGGTGTGGGACGCTATGCTGAACCAAACCGACGTTGGCAAGAATGCGAACAAGTATGCCCAGATATCCGTTCTTATGGTCTGCAATTTGTTTAGAATTTATGAACAGGTTCTACGTGATTCAGCTGTTGCACCCCATCGGCAACGCCAACTCGGCCATTCTCTTCACCCGCTGGGGCCGTGTTGGTGAGGGCGGTCAAATGCAGCAGAAGGTATGTGTAACTTCGAAGATTTCGCCACTGCATGAATGCTGATTTACGGTTTGTTTCAGGGTCCGTTCTCGGCGGATGTCGCAGTGAGGGAGTTCAAGAAACAGTTCAAAGCTAAGGCTGCGACGGACTGGGAGAACCGTCGTGGCATGGTAGCAAAGAAGGGTGAGACTTCCATAATACCTGACGTCCTTTGACTGTGAGCTAACACCCACCCTCAGGAAAGTACATGTGGCTCGGTGAGTGTACTGTGCCTTTACCACGCAACAACTCCATCCCTCATTATGTTTTCTAGAACGTGATTTCGAAGACGACGACGATGACCAGAAGAAGAAGAAAGCCAAGGATGATGACGACAAGGCTGCCGGCCCCTCCAAATCCAAGGAGCCCAAGAAGATCCCGAACTCGACTCTGGAGAAGGAGGTTCAGGTAAGGTCCACAGTGAAGCTACGTGTGAGGTAACGAGGAGAGACATTGAAATTGCGTCCAGGATCTGTGCAAGCTCATCTTCTCTACGAAGTAAGGGGCAACAGCATCCGTTTTCGTTTGAGACATTGAGTACTAATTCTTTTTAAAGGCTGATGGATGCGCATTTATCCTCCATGAACTATGACGCGAACAAGTTGCCTCTGGGCAAACTTGCCAAAGGAACTATCTTGAATGGTTTCGCTGCTTTGAAGGTGAGCAAATGCTCTCATTTTATGATGATTGAGTTCTCAGTGGTCTCTCCAGACCTTGTCGGAGGTCATTTCAGACCCGGACGGTGATGCTGCGCAACAATTGGGCGGTTTCCGCAAGGCTGTTGAGGAACTTACTGGGAGATACTATTCGTACGCGTCGCTAAGACTTGACCTCAAACCCTTTTCACTGATTCAGCATGACCGTGTAGCATCATTCCGCACGTCTTTGGAAGGAACAGGCCGACCATCATTGACGGAATGGACACACTCAAAAGGGTACGAGCCTACCCCTTCTCATCGGTATCCCCATGCTCACTTCACGGATAGGAACTGGACCTGGTCGACGCACTGGGCGAGATGGAAGTCGCGTCGAAGCTCATCGCCGCGAACGTCGACAGCGACGAGAACGGGGACCCCGTGAACCCTCTCGACGCCAACTTCCGCTCGCTCCGACTTACCAGCATGGAGCCTCTCGCCCGCACCAGCGCCGAGTTCAAGGGCCTCGAGACGTACGCCCAAGACACCCACGGACAGACGCACAATTTCAACGTGCAGTTGTTGCATGCGTACAGGGTGGAGAGGAAGGACGAGACGGAGGCGTGGAGTCAGGCTGGGTTTGACGGGTTGAAGGACGGGGAGAGGTTGTTGCTTTGGCATGGATCGAGGACGACGAACTTTGCGGGTATTTTGAAGCAGGGGTTGCGGATTGCTCCTCCTGAAGGTATGTCAGAGTCACTCTTCTAACGTCTACTCAGCGCTGATGAATTCGTTTGACATCTCAGCCCCCGTAAGCGGTAACTGTCTTCACTGAGTATTTCATGTGTTAGTTGGTACTTACCCGCCCCCTCTCAGGATACATGTTCGGAAAGGGCGTTTATTTCGCCGACGTGAGTCCCAACCCTACACATGCAGCAATCCCATCTCACCGTCTTCCAGATGATGTCCAAATCCGCTGGCTACTGCCACACCCAGTCAGTCGCGCCCTTCCTCCTTTTCTAGCCGCCCACCACGCCCCCACTAACCTTTGTACATATCTCTCTAGTCTCAGCGACGGAACCGGCCTCCTCCTCCTCTGCGAAGTCGCCGCAAAGCCCTACCTCGAACTCATGAACGCCGACTACGACGCCGGCGAAGCCTGTCGTCAAGCCTCCTGCCTCGCCACGAAAGGTCTCGGCAGGATCGAGCCTTCGGAGTGGCAGGACGCAGGAGAGACGTTGAAGGTGGACGCGTTGAAGGGGTGTCATATGCCGAAGGGAAAGCCGAACGATGGCGGCGGGAATGATTATGGGTTGTGGTATAATGAGGTGAGTTTGAGTTGGGAAGGTTGGGTTGTTTGGGGTTTCGTGGATATGCTGACTCTATGAATAGTATATTGTGTACAACACGGCTCAGATCAAGTTGAAGTACTTGTTGATGGTGAAGATGTGATTCAGAGGCGAGGGAGCTGAGAGGAGTCTCGTGATAAAATACCTTCCGCTATACCAATCGTTTCATGTGTTTTCTCTATGTTTTCGTTAAGTATCTGCTACCATTCACATTGTCGGTGTCTTCGGAAAAACCCGGGCCATGTTTCTAGATCTGTTTCTCCGAGTCACAATCCGAACTTAAACTTCTCTATTCTGCACCAATTCTGACTCTACTTACACCTCTGCGGTATTTATACGAAGGTGTCGTCGACGAGGGCAGAAGCTCGAAAACAGCTCTTGACGACTTAAGATCCGTGGCAGCATCGCCGTTGGAGTCGGCCGGAGAATTCAACCTCCCCACCCAGATTCGCCGCAGCGACGATTGGATTGACTTTGGACCTTGGAATTGCTTGCATTGGAGCGTGTCTCCTGAGAGATTCCCATGAAGGTTATTGTCAAATCTGGTCGTGAAGCACGAGGGAGAGAACCATGAAGGTACTTATGACGTTTGGTTCATCCCTGTTGTGGAGCGAGCACACGTTCTGTCTGTTTTGATGCTGGGAATCGTGTTCATGATCTGCATTTATTCTGAGAGCTGCATCCTAATCTATTCTAGGCTGGTTATTCTAGCTAACCCCGGACGTGTTGGCAGCGAAGGTGCGGTGGAAGAGATGAAGGAGAGAAGGAACGTTGGTTGTGATTAGAATGGAATTCATTTCGATGGGCAGGCCTGGGAGAGCCTGCGCTGACGGTGGCGGCGTTGCTGACTCCAGGGTGTGTTGGACTGCATCATCGCTATGTTTTCTTGGAACTGACGTCAGCTATAGGATGTGCAGGGATTGCAACAGAAACGACTCATGTTGCGACCTTTGTTCCTGGCTGGACGGGGAAATTGGCAACGGAGGTGGTGCTGGCTACATGCGCACTACGCACGTCGTTGATTGACAGTTTTCCAACATTCCATAGCATTCCACTTCCTACTTGGATCGCCCTTCTATTCGCCCATATAAACCCCCTCCTCCCTCTTCAGCGTCGCCACCCTCCTCTTCCTCCCCCCGCAACCATCTCCCCCTCCGAGTTAGCCACGATGTTGACCTCCTCCCTTCTCCTCGCCGCCGCCGTCCCCGCTGCCATGGCGCAGAACATCACCTTCCTCACCGGTCTCCTCGGCTCTCTCCAGTCTGCTGGGCTCACCCAGATTGCCTCCATTGCCCAGAGCCTCAACAGCACCTCCGAGGGCCAGAATGTGCTCGCGAGTCTTTCGAGTGGCAGCCCCTACCTCTTGCTTGCCCCGAACGATGCTGCATGTGCGTTATGTTCATCTTCCTGCCTCATTATATCATTTGCTGACGTCATTGATGAACAGTGGAGAATGCCCCCGCCAACGTCACAAGTGATGCCAACGCCCTTGCAAGCGTGTTTTCTTACCATGTCGTCCCTGGTTCATTCAACGGAACCGCACCCAAGTACCCCAACACTACCCTTGCTCGCACCCTGCTTGTCAATGGCAACTATGTTCAACTGGAAGGCAACAAGCCTCAAGTTGTCGCGTGGTCAACTCGCGCGGACGGAAAGGTCCACATCCTCAACCAAAGGTTCGTGCAGATTCCGATCGCCCCTCTAAGTCCACGTGTGTTCATTCCGATATTATCAGGAATGATTCCACTGTCGTCAACACCACCTCGTTTGGCAACTTGACCGTCTGGGTTGTCGACCACCTCCTGCAGATTCCTCAGGACCTCTCCACTACGATTCCTGCCGACAAAATCTCGCTTACCGGCGTGGACGCGGTCCTGAAAACCATCCAAACACCTTTCTTCGACAGCACGACGAACGCCAGCACGAACGTTACTCTGTTCGATGCGCTCAACACTGGCTTCCACGGTTTCACCTTCTTTGCTCCTAACACTTCTGCCATCTCGCTTGTGCAGTCACAGCTGCAACAGCTGAACACCACTGCGGCCCAGACCGTCCTTTATAACCATGTACGTCTCATTTGTTCGTTCATTTTCGCATCTACTGACCTTGTACCCCGCAGCTCTTGAACGGCACCACGGTGTACACTCCTGAACTCCCCGGAGAGAGCTTCGTCACTGCCGCCGGCGAGACCCTGTCATTCACCCTCAACACCACGGGCACATTCGTCACCGACCAAACCACCAACATCACCGCACGCATCGTCCAGCCCGACGTCTTGCTCCCCAACGGTGTCATTCACGTCATCGACAGGGTCCTCTTCAACACCAACAGCGACGCCAGCGCCGCCAGCTCTGCGTATGTTTTCCCTTGTAATTTATTCCGATCGTAACTGTTTCGGCTGACGAGATTATTGCTTTCTTCAGCATCGCGTCTGCCACTTCCGCTGCGACACAGACCCAGTCTTCTCAAACCGCACCCATCGGATTCTCCCAGACCAGCGGACTCGCCAGCCCCACCGGCGGATCTGACACCGGCAGCGCTGTTTCCGCCTTCGGAGGTGCCTCTTGGGGTATCCTCGTCGCCGCGCTCGGCGTCGTTTTCGGAGGCTTGATCACTGTGGCGTAAGGTGGTTGGGAGTTGCCCGACTATCCCTCGCGGGTGTGTTGTGTTTTCTCGCGAAAAAGGACTGTTCCGTTAATTGCATCCTGTCATCTTACTGTTTTTTTGTTGTTGTTGTTGTTATTGTTGCTTCACGATTAAGTACCCCCTCACGCATTTTTCTTTTGATCCCTCACGAACCCTTGCATGTCTTATTACGATACCGAGCATACATATATTCATCTGTATTGGCTATACATACTTCCTACTGGTGTGATCAACCACTTTGACCTTGGATACATAGGGTTTGCAAGGTTGGAGACGGGTCAAATTATCGTTGTAGAAGCTCAAGTTATGAGGTGAAAGTTCCAGTCCGAGACGTATCTGAACAGCACGACAACAACTTTAGAGTACAAAAGGGATATGGCAAAGCAAACGGGGGTTCCAACCATATCCGTCCCAAAGGGAAGAGTCCAACCAAAGTAATAAAACACAGTCCGAATCTCTAGTCTGTCAACGCCAGAAAGCTTCCTGGCGAAGGGAGGGGAACCCGCTAATGCTCGTCGGCGTCAGGTTTGCCCCACTTAACCATCCGCACGGCGCCGTCGTTCCAGTCGCGCACGCGCAGACGGGCGAGCGTGGAGAACGTGGACCTGTCGGTGCCGACGAAGCCGAGTCCTGCGGATTGGACGTACGCGTCGACGATGACTGGGTACCTGGGAAAACGTTCACATGTCCCTCGTTAATACGCAAGAAGAAGAAAGAGAGATAAAAGAGATAAAAGAGATACAGAGAGGGGGGGGGGGAGGGAGAGCGAAAAAAAGAGAAGAACAGGCCAGACTCACCACTCCCCAAACCTCTCCACCGTCCTCTCCTTCTCATGATCGATCCTCAACCACCCCATCGCCTTCACCTCGTCCCACCACGCCTCGCTCTCCTCGTCGCTCGTCACGATCACGTGCTCTGGTCTCACGCTGATGCCCCTGCGTTGGCGGAGTTCGTATTGGACTTCGGCGACGCGTCGGGAGAAAGTGTGCATGGACGCGAAGCAGACTTGTAGGTCTGGAGAGGAACACCAGTCTTTGAAGTCGCCGTGTCGCGCGTGGATGGTGATGTGCTGTTTTTTTCGGGGAAGAGTGTTAGTTGGGAGTCGGGGATTTTTTGGGGGGTTTAGGGAGAAGAGGAGGAGGGGCTTACGGGAGGGATGGGGGCGCCGGGTGCGACGTTGAGGAGTTTGCGGAGGTATTCTTGTCCGACGCGTTCGACTTGGGCGTTCCACCTGAAATGCTTCTGCACGACCTGCCACGACGGGTAGATATCGTTGTCGTACTCGAATGGCTACCCGAAAAGATCATTGAAACACTGTGAACCCATGGGGGTCAAAGCAGACAGAAATAACTTACCACGTCGGAGCAAATATAGAACAGATAGTCGAAGCACAACATCTGTTCGTCCGGGAGGGTCGACGTGCTCGTCCACGGGCTAGGCGCAGTCTCGACGGTCATTGACTGAAGTGCTTTGGAACGCATGTCTGGGAAAGCGAGAGGCGCGAGGGACCAGAAGGAAGAGTGGGAGTCGTGCTCGAACCCTGGGATCAGCTTCACCGAGGGCGGCGCTTTCGTGTAAGACAAGTCTGAAAGGAGGTGTCAGGTTTCGGGTGAGGGTGACAAATCGCAGTGATGAAGAGAGGGAGGGGGAACGTACCGAGCTTGAGGAACATGGCGTTTCGGCTGAACCGTGGTTCTGTGGCTTGCATTGACGCGACTTGGAAAACGTTCCAGCATCCGAGAACGTCGAGTTCCTCGCTCTTGGGGTCCTTCACGTCTTTCCATTCGATGACGTCCATGCCGAGTGCGCGTTCCAGACGCGGCAGGTCAAATATTTCTGAGAAAGGCTTCGCGATAGGCCGTTTGCCGATGAAAGAGTCCAGTGGCGGGAGGACGGGAACGCGGTTGGTGATGCGAGCCAAGTAGATCAGGTTACCCTGTGTGGAATGAGCAAGGCGATTCTCCCCAGAGGATTTACTGTATGACATACCAAAGTCATGACATCGTTCGCTGTAGAGAGATCATTCAGCTGGTTCAGTAACCTCGCAGGAAAGAGACGCACTGAATCCGGCCGACAACCAAGAGGTCATATAACGAGTATCATTCCGAAGGTTGTCTGGTTCTGGTATTAGACTCGGACAATCTGATCTAGACGACAGAAACGCACCTCTGAACTGCAAAGTCGGTGATCCTAGTACCGCACTATGATGCCGCGGCTTATCCAGCACAACCGGATGCGCAACTACCGTTTGCCCCGTCGGCAGCGCCATGTCCGCTGTCTCCTCCTCCACCGCTCCCGGCCAGTAGCCCCTTGTCAAGAACATATGTGATAAGAGACCAGTTCCAAACAGGAGGGCAAAAAAGGCAGCGATCCATTGTTTAGTGGACCATCGTCGTAGAAGGGTTCTTTTAGGAATGTCGAGGTCGATACTCCAAACGGAGGATTGCCTGGAGTGAGTGTGCTTTTGGTCAGGAGACCGACCGCGCTCTGTGTCGCCCGGCATCGCGATGTGGCTTTCAGATGGTATGGTCAAACAAGGATGAGGATGGGAAGGATCTGAGGATCTTGGGAGTCGGTGTTCAACAAACAACAGGGATTTATGCAAAGTCTACGAGGCTGGAACCCTCCTCAACTTCTTCCCCAGGCACATGTGTGGCTAAATTGGCTGGGCTGGCGGTTAGTCTAAACTAGGATGATTCCGAAACATCCTGAAGCCTGAAGGTGTGTTTTCGAGGATCACTGGTCAAGTACAGTTGATTAGCCTGTTCCGGTCAGTTTCACCACCCACAGACCTTGATGAGGGAGGAAATGAGTATTGCTCGCCGACTTGTTTCATCGGGGACGACTCAGAGGAGCGCCGAGGCGGCTGGAAGAAATGACATGAGCGCCTGAGATTTCTGTTGAATACAGTAATCATAATAAATAATAAATAGTGGTAAATGGTCCACAGTTATTGACGCCCGTAAGTGGCACCGACTGAGGACTCCGAGGCAGGACTGACAAGGTCCTTCAAGTTGCAAACCGACCATCCTTCGATTCCTCCATTCTTCTTGTTGGCACCTTTCATCCAGAAATGTCGACTGAAGTAGATGAATTCACCCACCACCTCGCCATCAAACTCTCCCGGGCTCTCAATATTGTCAATCCCAATGACCTGCTATCGAGACGAGTGCAGGACATAGCAAAGACGAACAGTTTACAAGGGTTCATTTCCGGTGGGTGCATACAGCCACTTCGTTGTATTCAGATGTCTGATAGCTCCCTCTTCACAGCTGCAAAGTCGTTCGGCAAGTTCCAAGACTCTTTCCTTGCTGAGATTCATGCCGAGATCTCTTCGCACACAAAACAGGAGGAAGCAGGCCTTCCACCAGCCCAGCCTGTTCAAGGCATCTTTGTACATGATAGCGAAGTGCTGGCTCCCGATCCAGTGAGGGCCGGGGGGCTGATGAGAAGTGACGCGGTCAGTAGAGACTCTCATGCTCTGTGATGATGAATAGCTGAATCCTAACCTCTTTGTAACTAGGTACACGCTTTCCGAAAACCTGCAAAGCCTCTGGAACCACCGACACCGCGTGCGTCTGTTCTTGGACTGGATAGACTGGCACAGGAGAAGCGAGCTGCGTTGGCGGAAGAAGGAAGTCGCAAGAAGCCTAGACTAGACAACGGCGCGGATCCAGTTTTCAAAAGTAAGTCGTCCATACTTGTGATGAATTCAATTCCTTAGTACTCAGCCTCATCACAGTGCCTTCATTACCCGCTTCGCGCTCCAACAACATTCGGCAGAGGGGGGAAGAGACTCCGTCTCATCCGGGAGGACTGTCAGAAATTGCGCGGCAAAGGTTGGAAGAACGTAGACGAAATAGGGAACGAGGTCCGTTTCGATGATTTATGGGAGTCACGGCTCATTTAATAATGCTTCAACAGAAGGAATCACTGCTCAGAACCAACGTCGTGACGACGCTCCTCGCGGTTTGGGAGATTTCCAGCGACGGTCTAACCGTGACGACCGACGAGGCAATAACAGAAGAGACGATAGGCGCGACTGGGACGCGACCCCTCGCGGGCATTCTCGCGAAGACGCCCCCAGTGTCCGTGTCCCGAATGTCGCATGGGACTCTACACCACGGCGGTCAGATGGTAATTCTGGATCTGATTGGGGCTCGTCGAAGAACAGGCGATGGGACGCGCCTACACCGCGCGCCTCCCGTGGTGGCTCTCCAGAGCAAGACGGAGACGGTGCCGTTGGATTGGATACCCGAGAGTGGGAGGAAGAGCAGATCAAGTTGGATAGAGATTGGTATATGGGTGCAGAAGAGGGCGGTGTGGCGGGTGATGAGGATTATAACCCGCTGTCTCAATACGAGGATTTGGGATTGGCCAAACAGGCGGAGTTGGCGAAGAAGCAGGTGAAGAAGATCTCCGCACGACAGGCACAATACGTGAGTCCCTTCAAGTGGTCAATGTTCTTTGCCCATCTTTTCACACCAATTCCGTCAGAACGCGGACAACGACTTATGGGAGGCCAACCGAATGGTTACCTCCGGTGTGGCAACGCGCAAAACCCTCGATCTAGACTTTGAAGACGAGTCTGAATCCACTGTTCACGTCATGGTACACGACCTCAAACCGCCTTTCCTCGATGGTCGGACTGTCTTCACCAAACAACTTGAACCTATCAACCCAGTCCGAGACGGCACTTCCGACATGGCGGTCTTTTCGCGGAAAGGGTCTGCTCTCGTAAAGGAGAAGCGTGAACAGGCTGAGCGACAGAAGGCGGCAGCGAAAATGGCTGCGTTGGGCGGGACGGCGTTGGGTAACATCATGGGCGTTCAAGATGAAGATGCTGCCGCAGAAGGTACGTCTCACTCACATCTCTTGGTCATATGTTTCGATGGATTGGACATTCACGAAGATCTGTCTGTTCTGTGCGTGCAGCCGAAGCCGAGAAGAAGGCGAAGGATGGGGAGAAGGAGGATTATAAGGGCGAATCGAAGTTCGCGGAGCATTTGAAGGCTTCGGCGGGAGTCAGTACTTTTGCGAAGACAAGGACGTTGAAGGAGCAACGGGAGTATCTGCCTGCATTCGCTTGCCGTGAAGAACTTCTCAAGGTTATTCGCGATAATCAGGGTGAGTGTTTTGGCACGTCAACGCAAGATTGATCTGACCCGTGTTCGCAGTTATCGTCGTCGTTGGTGAAACCGGATCGGGAAAGACCACTCAGCTCACGCAGTTCTTGTACGAGGACGGGTATTGTACTCATGGATTGATCGGTTGCACCCAGCCTCGTCGCGTCGCTGCGATGTCGGTTGCCAAGCGTGTCAGTGAGGAAATGGAGGTGAGTGGCCGCTTTAGCTTCCCGGGCGAGTTCTCAATTTTTCTTTTTGTTCAGTGCAAACTTGGATCCACTGTTGGGTACGCAATTCGATTTGAAGACTGCACGTCATCAGACACGAGGATCAAATGTATGCTCTTCCTTTCCTTGACGTATGTCTCGCGCTCACGTCCAATCCATTCAGACATGACAGATGGTGTTCTCCTGCGAGAGTCTCTTAATGAAGGCGACCTTGACCGATACAGTGTGATCATCCTCGACGAAGCCCACGAACGCTCTTTGAGTACCGACGTTCTCATGGGTTTGCTGCGAAAGAGTGAGTTTTCCTCTCTGTACTTTTAATGCACAGCTAATTACTGGGACAGTTTTGTCAAGACGCAGAGATCTCAAGCTCATTGTCACATCGGCGACGATGAACGCAGAGAAGGTACGCTTCCTCTCATGTTGTAGCTTCGGTAGAATCTCATGATTGGCAGTTTTCGAAATTCTACGGCAATGCACCTACGTTCACGATCCCTGGTCGCACCTTTCCTGTCGAGATCTTCCACTCCAAGTCACCATGTGAAGACTACGTCGACAGCGCCGTCAAACAGGTCTTACAGATCCACTTGTCTTTGCCTCCTGGTGATATCCTGGTGTTCATGACTGGCCAGGAGGACATTGAGATCACATGTCAAGTAGTCAACGGTGTGTGGCTACATGCTAATTATCTTCACCACGCTGATTGGGGTTGGCTTAGAACGGTTATCCCAGTTGGACGAACCCGCACCTCTTGCTGTCCTCCCGATTTACTCTCAGATGCCCGCCGATCTGCAGGCGAAGATTTTTGAGCCTACTGCGGATGGACGGAGGAAGGTTATTGTGGCGACGAATATCGCAGAGACCTCATTAACCGGTATGTGGTCGTCTCCATTGGACTACTGTACAGTTCTCTGAAAGATCGCTTGTTATCAGTGGACGGTATCCTGTATGTTGTCGACGCAGGGTACTCCAAGCTCAAGGTCTACAATCCCAAGGTTGGTATGGACGCACTGCAGATCACCCCCATTAGTCAGGCGAACGCGAACCAACGGACGGGTCGTGCTGGACGTACCGGCAGCGGATTCTGTTACCGTCTGTACACGGAAATGGCGTACCGGAACGAGATGTTTGAGAACAACATACCGGAAATCCAGAGGACGAATCTCGCGAATACGGTATTGCTGCTCAAGTCTCTAGGTGTCAAGAACCTACTTGAGTTTGACTTCATGGATCCGCCTCCGCAGGTTCGTCTTTGCCGCACCTGATCACTACTGTGGCGTCGTCTGATGGTGCACTTTTAGGCAAACATGCTCAACTCTATGTATCAACTCTGGGTTCTTGGTGCCCTGGACAATGTTGGTGACCTCACGCCAGTTGGAAGGAAGATGTCAGAGTTCCCCATGGAGCCCTCGATGGCAAAAATGCTCATCGCGTCTGTTGAGTACAAGTGTTCGTCGGAAATGTTGACGATTGTATCCATGCTGTCGGTCCCGAGTGTGTTTTATAGGCCGAAGGAGAGGATGGAGGAGGCGGATGCTGCAAGGGAGAAGTTCAACGTTCCGGAGAGTGATCATTTGACGTTGTTGAATGTATTTGCGCAGTGGAAGAGTCATGGGTAAGTTTGTATGCTACTTTTGTGTCTTACATTACTCACTGGCATCGCGACTAGATTCCGAGATGATTGGGCTCTGCGTCATTTCCTCCATCCGAAGCTGCTCCGCAAAGCACGAGAAGTGCGACAACAGCTGGAAGATATCATGAAGTTCCAGAAGATGGAGATCATTTCAGGTGGCACGGACTTTGACTTGGTCCGGAAGGCGATCACTGCTGGGTACTTCCATCAAGCTGCTCGCGTGA
Organism: Cristinia sonorae; assembly: GCA_021029105.1. Taxonomy (NCBI): domain Eukaryota; kingdom Fungi; phylum Basidiomycota; class Agaricomycetes; order Agaricales; family Stephanosporaceae; genus Cristinia; species Cristinia sonorae. The sequence continues at coordinate 734,946 of JAEVFJ010000012.1, forward strand.
AGGGTATTGGCGAGTTCGTGAATATCAGGACGGGTTTACCGACCCACTTGCATCCAACGAGTGCCCTGTACGGGCTGGGATGTGCGTATTTTGAAAACAGAAGTTATATCGCGCGTAGTGCTAACATTCTTTTCCTGAACAGACACCCCGACGTATGTCATCTACCACGAACTCATCCTCACCTCCAAGGAGTACATGACCCAAGTCACCGCCGTCGACGCGTACTGGCTCGCAGAACTTGGATCCGTGTTCTACTCCGTCAAAGAGAAGAATTTCGACGAACGCGGGAACAGACGCGTCGCGGACCGCGAGTTCTCGAGGAAGGCAGAGTTGGAAACGGAAATGGCGCGGCAGAGGGAGGAGTCTGCAATGAAGGAGAGGGAGCAGGCGTTGTCGGTGAAGACAGCGAGCGGGTCGAGTCAGATCATCGTACCAGGGACACCACGGCATACGGGTGGGACGCATGTTGGGATTGGGGCGGGTACGAGGATATCGCAGACCCCAAGGAGAAGGGTCGGGATATGATACACTAATGATTTGGTAGTCGGCGCTATGTATGTTCGCTTTGTATTTTTCCTCTGTTTGCGGAAAATCGTTGGGCTGCTTGGGTATTCTTACTCGCAATTGATCTCTATGGCCGACTAGCTCAGTTGGTTAGAGCGTGGTGCTAATAACGCCAAGGTCGTCGGTTCGATCCCGGCGTTGGCCAGTGTTTTTGCTCTGCGAGGATCCCACACCCATCTCCTCTCCACCCGTAACCCACCATGGCCGTTCGTGCACTCCTTTTACATGCATTCCAGGCTTTGGGGTCGCCCACTCAATTGCGCGGAGAGTAGCCCGTTTATAACTGCGCTCCTTGCTGCAGGTACATTGGCTTCGGCCTCCCTTTGAATATTCCGTCAATGTTTTCGGTGTCAAAGACTGTCATATCAACTTTCCTTCAAAGCGTCCTCCCAGAAAATCACTGCAACAGAAAGCATCGCGGATGCATGGTGGTCGGTGTCAGCAGGGCGTTGTGGGAGGTGAACATGTCAATCATGAGTAGCTGGCGTTTTCTAATGGTGCGATCTTATCGCTTCTCCACCACGATGATCTGACTCGGAAACAGGTGAATGTCACGACTCTCATCAAACATCGTCAGCCCATCTCCTTAGGGCCGCAGGACTCACCGTCTGTCTTATTGGGCTCCTACTCTCCGGTAAGCCGATCAACAATCTATATCTCGTTGTGGCGATTCTGAGAACAGAAAACAAGGCAAATACAGGATTACACCTATGGGCCCTAAGCTTCCGATAGAGCTGTGGGAGAAAATAATCGACGCTGTTAAGGGTGAGAAGTCTCTTCTTTTGCCAGGTCGCATACAAAGTATGAAATATTGGAGCAGAGAAACCGAGGATGCGATCAGTGCAAGACGAGATTTGCGTGCATATTGCTTGGTACACCGCGCTTGGGTCCCCAGGTGCCGTTATCATCTCTTCCAGGTTGTGCACATAGGGTCGACGGCGCAGTTGACGCATGCGTTGTGCGATGCCTCAACAATTCGAAGCACCTATTGGAGCGTGTCAACTGGGTCATCGTTGACGGTGGAGATATCGTTGATCAGTCCTGGATTGTCCAGATCCCTATCCAGCTTCCTCCCTCGCGAATGAACATCACAGATCTCACACTGCGTTCCCTGGATCTTTCGCGACTCTCCAGTAGGGTTTCCCAATCCTTGACCCTCTTCCGTCCCCTCGTGCAACTTTATTTCGAAAATCTCAAGTACTCAAGATTCGCACAAGTAGAGAGGCTGGCAAATCTTGCAGCAACGGCTTACGTGGAAAGTAAAAAGCTGGGAGTACTGGCGACAACTCGGGCTGCAATCTTGGACATAGGAGCTTCGGGAGAGACGGTATCTCTTCATCGAACTTCACGGTCATACTTAGAGTCTGTCGTCGTCACTGATTCTTGGCAAAACCTGGCTACCGTGTGTCGACTTTGGGTAGTATCGCCTCCTCTTCCATGGCACATCTCCCTCATTTTTACTTCTGATGGGAGTGGCCACCTCTCGAGTACGTCGTGCGTCTGGGCAAAGTTCGCTGAACTATTTCACTGCCTGAACGAAGCAGCTCCGCCGCGGCAGACTATTCAAGTGAACATTCGGTGCTTGGACACGCTCCTATTTGTGCAATTCAAGCGCGAAGGCAATGGATGGTATTCTTGATGTGAGCACCTTCGTCACGTCTTTATCCTACCCCACCTTGCTAACATTGGTATGTTACTAGATCCGCACGGAACATGCACCAAACTTGAGGTGCACTTTGATGATTCCATAATCGCGTTTGTTCCTCGGATATTGGGTCAACTCGCGCGACCCATCGATAAGCTGTGGCTCCGCTCGAACAACTCTCGAGTTATCGACGCCGCCCCGATGGAACGGATGGACATGTCGACGTCTCAAATGTAGGTGCATTGACATAGCTCGGGATATCCTATCTCAGATTATTGCTCTCTCTCCTTGAGTCATTTGCGAGTGCGAAGTTCAAGTTACAGACATGGAAAAAAGGGCTTGCTAACGTGACCCCAACAACAGCATACACTGTTCTCACAACGGAGCTGAGAGCGTTTCCCTTGTCCGTGCCCCGAAATCATTCAACACTTTGCGCAGAATACGAATGCCGTAGCTATTGTAGGTACGTTTCATACCGTTGCTGCGATCCCTTACCCTACTCACCCTATCTCAGAACACCCATACATGTGCTCACACCTGTGACCCCAAAATCATAGCTTTACGCTCTCACTTTTCCTCAAGTCGACTCTTGACTACCCGTACATTACTGGGCACATGTCAAGACAATGAACGCGTTCTTGTCTCCGCGAGTTGCCACTGTAGCCAATACGTCATTGACTGTCTTTCATCGCGTTGGGTTGTGATGTGACGGAAGCTGGGCTATGGGGGCGTTGCTGGTTTGCGAGGGTCGCACACTATGCCATACGCCTGAGGGGATTGACAAAGTCGGCTTTGGGAGATACGTTTGGTACGTTGCATTATCCGTTATGTGATTGGTCTCATAGCTCACTCACCGATCCTACCTACAGAACGTCTTATCTGTATATCGTCTTCTTTTCCCCGGGACACCTGCCATTCGGTTCGCCATTGTTTCCCGGTTCCTGGATAATGCAAGTGCTCGATGGACTCTCGTCAATCCCTCCCCCCCCAAAGTTATGGAAGCCCAGCTCAGACTCGGAGATGTTCTTTATATCCCCATGCACTGTCCCTGTCATTAGTATCCGCGAAACCGATAGATAGTACAGATACAAACTCCACTAGCGACGGCAGGACTACCGTTCACAAGTGCCTCGCAGCAGAATTTAGAGGCTCCTCACCCGTTGTCCTTGACAATGGCCCAATATCTCTGCACGACCGGAAAATAAGCTCTCCAGGCGGGTCTGCTATGTATACCCCAGGTATAGCCAATACTGCGCCGGCACGGCGCGTGAATTATGTAATAATATTCACACCTGTGAGACAAAAAATCAAATCGATCTCTTTGACTTCATCTTTTGAGTTCTCAATTGAGCACTTCGCTCACGCAAACGAGCGACGACGCTAACAATTGTGGCTCGAGGCGTAAGAACGTTCTGAAGCAGTGGGGTGAGTCAGGGAACGAAAATGGAGGAGAGATCGCTCACGATTGTCACCCGATTCAGATCACACCGCGGATATCAGTGGTCGGCGGGCGAGGGGTTCTAGGATCTGTTGTTGGCAGCGGCGCGCTGTGAGCAGCCCTGTAGCTGAAGGGCTGCGCTGAAACTCAAGGATTTCCCGTTCTCAAGTGAGCAGGATATTTGCGAGTGAAATAATAGATAAGCTAACGGTACTGTATCGTCTGCAGTTCGATACAACACAAGCAGAGCGATGCTGTCAGCTTCGCCGGTGTCGATATCTTTGGTAAACAGGCTTGCAACATCTATCATGATACCATCGCTCATAAAACATATCTAGGATACCCTCGCACCAACATCAGATCTCGCTTTCCCCGTGTCCTCCGAGTCCGCTCATCTAAAACCACGAAAACGACCCGAGCTCCCAATTGAGCTGTGGGAAAAAATAATCGACGCACTCAAAGACGACTATTCTTTGCTTCTGCCGAATCGTACGGTTCCAGAAATGTTTTGGAGAAGAGCTATCAACTTTGCGGTGGAGACGAAGCAAAACCTGCGTGCTTGCTGCCTTGTATGCCGTGCTTGGGTTCCAAGATGCCGTTACTATCTATTCGAGGCCATAACCGTAAAATCGGCGGAACAGCTTGAACACATGGTGCAATGTCTGTACCGATCGTCAGACCTTTTGACCCGTGTGGTTTCGATTATTATCGACGGCAGCGGTACAATCGACCACTCCTGGATAGTCCAAGTCCCCACTTGCTTCCCTCTGTCTCGTATGAACGCAAAGCACATCACAATCCGCTCCGTTGACTTATCCAAACTACCACAACGATTCATCCAGTCGTTCTCTCTCTTTCGACCTCTTAACCACCTCTATCTCCATGATCTGCGATACTCGAGGTTCTCGCAGCTCGAACGTCTTGCGTATGCTACCCAGGCAACTTATGTGGAGCTCGATCATTGCCAGCCTGAGATGTTGGATTATGCACAGCATAGCACTGTCACTACGGCTGCAGAAGGGTCAGAAGAGACGTTAACACTCCACGGACCTCCACGTACATACCTTAAAGACCTATGGGTCCATACATCATGGAACCGGCTGATCGAGCTGTTCCGCAAATGGGTTATAATCTCTCCCCTACCACAGAACATCTTCCTCATGTTTACTCCAGAGAGTAACGACCGCCTTCAGGATAATCTCAGCTTTTGGTCAAAATTCGTCGAATTATTCCGCAATTTGGCCATGACATCGCACTTCGCCCAACGAATTCAAGTGGATATTCGTTCGTCACAAAGTGACCTGATTGTCAAATTTTGTCGCGAATGGTCCCCTCTTCCTGAAATATGTAAGCACTACTTCCCTGGTCTTTGCCTTTCGAACCTGACTCATTGATGGACAGTTACTAGCGGAACATGCACGAAACTCGAGATACACTTCTATGACTCCCACATCTCCCTTGTCCCTTACCTGCTGAAACAACTGGCATATCCAGTTGATAAGCTACTCCTTTTCTCCTTCAACTTTCGCGAAGATAACCCCTCGTCATACTACACCCCGTCCGATGACTGGTTGCGTATTGACGATGGACTCACGCATCCGCTGTACAGTCAAGCGATAACAATTGACCTAGTCGTCCGCTCAAGACCATCATTTACCCTGGATCATGTGCCACAAGAGTACGAATGTATTGACAATCTGACAGCAGACCTTCTACCAAAGCTGGCAGCACGGCAGAACACTCAACCTCTTAATAAATGCCGCGGTCAATGTGTGTATCACAGATCTCGAAGTCACTTACTCGAAAGACACAAACCAGTATGTTTCCTGTAATACTTTTTTCTGAGGTGTTCATCTGAACTCATTGTGTATGAATCTTTCTAGATGCCTAGCATGCCATTTGTTCCCCCTTTCCCATATTGGTAGCCATGTATTCAAACGAATATTAAGGGAAAAGCTGATATTCTTCTCAACAATGGACATGAGCAAATCCTGTAAACTTCTAATACGACCCCATGGCAATCCAGTACTCGGAGGTCAAGTTGTGATGTGTGCGACCGAATGCCCATACGGCACAGAGCATTCCTGCTATTCAGCTGGATGACTCAACAAACTTTGCAGCGTCGTATATCATGGCAGTGATCTGTTGAGGTGCCATATTCAGAGCCTTGGGCAAGAATACTTTCATCCAGGTGGCGGAATCGGCCGTGCCGTCCGCGTTGCCGTTCGCATAAATTGCGGTAACCTTTGTGTTGACCGCGTCGACTAGTAGCTTCAGGTTCTCGACAGATGTAACGGTGAGTTCGTAATCGGATAAGGACACTTTTTCCTTCCTGGCAGTTGATTCGATAGTTTCCACCGTGGCTACATCAATTTCACGCATGAATGCACGACGCTGGGGAACATTCCACGAGATAGCACAATATTGGCCATCAACCCTCATGCAGAGACCTAAGCAGGGAACTTGAGAGGATGCTTTCGTATCGGACGTGGCGGTCATGGGGATGAACAAGAACCGACCTAGATATCAATGTCAGTAATAAAGGAGGATAATGCGACTTGGAGGCACACAAGCAACTTACTAGGAACAGAGGACGACATTATAGAGCGACTGGCTGTTTAGAGGATGCGATATCTGATGTTTAGTTGTCTGAAAAACATGTCACCCTGGACATTTTAAATCCTTCCTCTCTTCGCCACAGAGCTGAGGCGGCGCACTGGGGAAAGCCACAAGTAGATATCAAATCAGACAGGCATCACGCCGAAGACCAAACAGAGGTTGGGCGAGTATCACACCTTTACGACCAACCCCAGTATCCAAGAATGGACACGACGACATGTAAACGGACGAACGAGCCAAAAGACAACTGCGCGCGACGTTAGAGAGACCATAACTGGAGAAGACTGACAGACGCGAACGCACCTGTACCTGAGACCCAGCTGCCGACCCTCCGATGCCCTGGTTTCATTTGATACCAACTGAGCAGCTTGATAAGCCAGAGAGACAACGCAAAAGGACACGAAAGGATATTGTTAGAGAGTTGACAGAACGGAGTGTACCCAGAGATGGTGATTGAGGGAGTGCCGGAAGTTCGTGGTGCCATAAGCTGTATGTAACGATATTAGCGAGGATACGTGCCTAGTACGGTGTGTAGGTAAAGCTGGAGGTCTTAGGCGTGAAGACAGAGCATAAAGAGGCGAAGGAGAGAAGGACGATGATGACGCAGAGCGAGATTGTGGACGGGAAGCGGAAACATCTAGAGCGCGCGCAGGAAACGCTATAGGTGATGGGGGGGATCAAGATTTAGTAATTTAGCACACGACGAGAGGGACTGAGTATCCGTATGGAGGGAGGATCTGCGGATTCTGTGCTGTACGACACGACCATATGATGGTGGCGATGACGAACGCTAGAGGGAACTGGACGGTCCAACCGAGGTGCGAGAGCCCGACGTCAATGAGTGGTGACCATATTGGGGTACTTGAATATACGCATCTCGCATCTAAATTGGCGAGGATACGCGATGAAATGACCAAGGATGTTTGAGAGCTTGACGTATGCGTGGCAACGCCCAGATGGCCAGAATACCTGCTATGGATCCTCGATCTACGAGTTTTGCACCACCATATTGGGTATTAATTGCAGCGTAGTACATGACACGTAGCAGACAGGAACACATACGGTTGCCCAGGCAATCTGCGAGAAGTCCGTGTCGTTCTTCAAAGTTCGCCATCACGCCGGGTAGTCCACCCAAAAGTTGAAGGCGGTATAAGCTTGGGGAGGTTGCCGTTCTCCAGAGGTAGTGAACTACTTGTGTTCAGTTGGACGGGAGGCCTCCAACGAGCGCAGAGTAGGCCAAATCAGCGGCTCGAACTGACTGGAGGGTGGTGGGATGACCTGGCATGGGTGAGACCGAAGCTGAGTGGCCACTGCGCCAACTCCCGGCCCCGTATAGTTCCGAGTGGCCGAAAAGACTGGGGACTTCACAGCGAAAAGCTGCGAGTAGGCCCGCAGAATGACTGTGATTGTTCAAGTTGGGAAGAGAGAGAGGCTGTGGGCGTTAAGTGAGAGGTGAAGATGGCGAAAAGAGCGGGGCCTTACGGTATTGTTCCGGTTCGTAGTATTTCATTTCCAAATATTGAGAGCCATTGACTGTTGTTGTTTTTTTCACGGAGGATGGCTTGGACCAGTCACCGCTTGGTGGTACTGACCGGCTTATCCCGGAGACAAGAAGAACATTCCCACGGATGTCAACTTCAGCGCTTCAGCTCTTGCCAGTGGCTCGCTCCAACACGGTCTCTCTCTTTTCTCAATCCGTACCGCAAATCATTATCCTCCATATCATCTCAGGCCAGAGCAATATTCTGCTATATATTATGCCTCCGACTCGGTGAGTGATTGTGCTTAATCTAAATCAAGATACTCATACTTGTGCAGAAACGGGATGCTTGTGAACTACGACATCCTTTTGAACGTGATGGTCTTCCTCATACCACCGTGGGGCCAGTGGTACCAGCAATACGACCTGCTGTCTCTAATGCTAACGTGCAAAACTCTCTATCAAGGGGGGATGCCTCTTTTGCTCGGTGGCGAGATACAGATCACGTCTTCGCCGACTCAGGTTGCTCGCTTCACAGATTTCCTTCTTGCTAATCCCCAACGTATTCGTTATATACAAGACTTATGCATGGAGCACATTAGTTTTCCTCGGCGTACGTCCCGCGCAGTGCGATTGCAGGTGACAGGGAACCTTGCAAACGTACTCTCTCACACAATCAACTTGAAGAGCCTGCACATTAGGTCCGTGGAAGACTTCCTCGAATCAGACGACCGTTTAGCACTGGCAATTTCTTCGTTGAAAACGTTGCGGCGTATCATCCTTTATGATGCAGGTCTCCGTGCCCGTACGATGGTCATGACCATGGTCGCCCCACTTTCATACGCTGACGTCAGCTACACTGGAGACGTTCCATGGGAAGGCGAGCCTCCGGGAGCAGGGAGCCATGACCCCATTTCCATGCTGTCCAACTTCACGGCATCGCTGAATGAGCTCAAAATCCACTGGTCGGACTCGCTCAGCATGTCTTCCCGGTTTCCCGCCGTTGCGTCTCTCTTCATCGAAAGCACAAATGCCCCAGATCTCGCAGCGCTCATGTACTGTTTCCCGGGAATTTCGCATCTAGCATTATCATTCCCTGGAGAAAGATTGGAGGGAACCATGGAGGATCTCCGCCAGCGGAATCAACTAGCTGTTCCAGCCTCTTGGAGCAGCCTAGACATCCTCACCTGCAACATCTTTCCCTGTTATGCCCTAGGTCTTTCTACGAAAGTACGCGTATGGCGAGGAGTACGGATGACTTCGCCAGAAGATCAACTGCCATTTCATGTTCTCCTGGATGATCTACGACCCGCTTACTTGCAAATCGTGATCGGCGGCTCACGAATGGAGAATCATCTCTATGATGATTTAATCCCGTCTGCAAATATTACTCATCTTGACATTCAACTCGATCTTCACGGGTCTCAAATACTCAGCTCTGAAGTTATGGTATGTTCGAGATCTCTATCACGGTCTCTCAGCCTGACCGCAATCGTGATAACTTATAGAGAAAGCTTTGCGTCTGGGTCTCTCACCTCCATCTCGTATACCTCAACATCCGAGTAACGCAAGGTGAGATGCACATGTTTGGCTCTGGGAATGGGAACGACGATCTGGACGATGACACCTCGAGTTCCACATCCAACGATGTCGATGATACGGAAGAAGACACACGGAACGTCGCATACGACGACAATTCATACCATTCTGGTAGTGAGGGGTCTAATACATCGGAGCTCTTCATTCCACCCTCTACGTCTACACCAAATCCAGTAAAAGACTTCATCCGACAATTCAACGGCGAGGACTACGTACGGCATCTCTCCGAGAGTGCCCCACATCTTCGACACGCCTTCATTCACTTTCCAGGCGTGATTCCAAGCATGTTTTGGGAGGTTGAACGCTCCGAGGACGGAAACACCCTCAAACTCACCGCCATAGACCAGAACGTGGGTTGGGGTATTCTTGGCGAACAACCATTCCTCTAAAGACCCCTCCACGAATAATACCTTCCTTCAGCGACAACCTCCTCTCCTCGAACTTCCCAATCCCTGAGAGTATAGCCCGAGCTACCTGAACTGGCGATGATAATCTGTATGGCCCTATCCATATTTCAAGCCCGAAACATCTCACGCCCATCCTACGGAATCTCTTCTGAGTCTTCACCGCCAAATCACGAATGTCTGCTTCCAGCTGATACGGCCCCAGCGATGGTATATAGTTCTTAACTCTGCACATACCTCATTTACTGATATGCTTTTGACTAGACTTGAAACACCCTTCGCTTTCTTGTATACTGTCAAATCCTGGGTTACACCGTTCGAGATTGCCCGGCCCATCAGGGGCGCCTAGTTGGTCATATTATGGCGTCAAACTTAATACCCAACATCTCACCGACGCCCCCCGTTCACGAATGCCATTCGTTGCCAGCCGTCCTGAACATTGTTGGGTGATACTCCAAATGGTTAGTCCAGTTCAATAAGTCAGCCCATCTCGACAACTTCGCTCACCTTCTCCACACAGATGAAATATCTGTGCACGGTGGAGATGAACGCTCATCTTGGGTTTGGATTGAACTGATTATACTGGTTGGAAATTAATTTGTGCGGCTATATGTCATATCAATTGTCAGCGAGTAGATATAGACCAGACAGTGTCTGTGCAAGACTGATGCGTCGGTGTGGCGCATCCGTCGGTGAGTAACACGGTTGTCTCTATGTGCTACCGTTCCTGATCTAGCGTTCATTCATCACAGGCATAGGCATTGGTCAATTCAAGTCCGTTTCTGCACGCTTTCAGCCTGATTGTGTTTTGTGGCATTCATTATCTATGTGGACAATGGTTTCGGCGCTGTTGTTTACGACGAGCTGTAGAGTATCATGATGTTCTTCGCAGCCGCTATATTCCGCGCTAATCATAATTTTCAGTACCGTGTCCACGCACTCGGGACCCAAGACAGGTTAGCGAAGTTTCCGACATTTTGGTTGTTGCCGAACTGAAGGTACCAGGGACGGTGTCAACACCTCAATACAGTTGCGCGTGCAAAGGACCCACGTCGTCGGCCAGGGCGCGCAGATGGTGTACACGAACTACCACGGCAATGGGCCCGCGCCGGGGAAACGCAGGTGCTGTTCTTCACACACTCCGATCCCGGGACCTGGCTCTGCAGAACTATGGGAACCGACATCATGGGCTGTCCAATAGACGCACATTAATCCTCCGTCACGAACGTTGAAGGTGCTGCTTTGGGCGGTAAGCCGCCCTTGCGAGTAGGCAGGAGCATCGCCAGGTGTAAAGCCATTGGACCTTGTTTTGAACATTTGCGGTGAGCTTCTCCACGTATCAGGTTTGACATCCTGTGAATAATTGGACTGCGTCGCTCCAGATGGTTCCCTCGAGAGTCATTGCGGTATCCGGAACACGTCCAGTCCGTATTTCATTTGGAGGATAGCTGACGTCGTCGGCACAGCGAGAGCGAGGAGTGCGGAGGATGAACACAGGTATAAAGGTCAGTGTTTCGTGGCTTTGAATTCCTCAGGCTCTACTCATTCAACATTCGCCCTCATCAGCGATACCGAGACAGTCAGATCTCCATGGCTTTCAAAACCCTCGTCGCTCTCTCAGCTCTCGCTATGGCGGTCGTTGCCGCCCCGTCGCACACTGTAACCTGCAGCAAGGGACGTACTGCGAGCAACGCCGTTGTAAGTGCTGCGCGCCACAGTTTGCGCGCCTCGTCAGGCTCACTCGTAACCCCCGACAGTGCTGCAAATGGTTCGAAGTTCTGGACGACATCAATGGCGAGGACGGACTGTAAGATGATATCAACAGTGTCTGCATACTTAGATACTCATCATACCTCAGTTTCGATGGCGGTGAATGCGGTGAGGAAACACACGAGGTATGGTGTTTCAGTACGCAGCATCTGTCCAATAACAGCTGACAGGATCACCTTCCAGTCTCTCAGGGTAAGCTTTTATCTTCGGTTGGTATGAATGAAGACACTAAACACGTCGGACAGCTCACGTTCCACGATGCCATTGGATTCTCTCAATTCAAACCCGCGAACGTCGGGTGAGTGTTTGTACTGCATCCCTACCTACTGACAGGCTGGCTGACTGACTATTCATCACAGCGGAGGAGGTGCAGGTTGGTATATTCGCCGAAGTCAGATCCGCTTTTACTGATTGGCCACGTTTCTTAGATGGGTCTATCATGGCTCACGCCGAGATTGAGACAAACTTCCGTGAGTTGGGACTGGCGCTTCATTGAACAGTAGCAGTGCTGATCAGTCATAGATGCCAACAACGGTGTCGACGAAATCGTTGAGGCTCAGCGGCCCATTGCAATTAAACACGGTGTATCCTTCGGCGACTTGTATGATCTATTCACCACTTTTCATGATCCACTACATCTAACGATATTCCAGCATCCAATTCGCTGGCGCAGTTGGCGTGTCAAACTGCGTCGGCGGACCTCGCCTTCAGTTCTTTGCTGGCCGCGCCAACTTCTCCTTCCCCGCTCCTGACAAGACTGTCCCGGAACCCTCGGACTCTGTTAACGCTATCCTTAAGAGAATGGGTGAAGCTGGATTCTCTGCCAACGAGGTCGTTGACCTCCTCGCCTCTCATAGCGTTGCTGCTCAGGACCATGTTGATCCTACTATTAACGTACGTACCTATCCGCCTGATCAGTGTGCTCAGCTGCTAAGCGATATTGGCTGTAGGGCTCACCGTTTGACTCGACTCCTTCGACGTTTGATGCTCAGTTCTTCGTCGAGGTGAGGACATGCAATACTTGTGCCGGGGGCGCCGTATCTGACTGTTCATTTGACCGCATTAGACGCTGCTGAAAGGTACAGCTTTCCCGGGCAATGGTCCCAATGTTGGAGAGGTCAAGTCACCCCTGGCCGGAGAGTTCCGCCTTCAATCTGACTTTGCTATCGCTCGAGATCCTAGGTACGGCCTTCTCGCCCTATCAAGTACCCACAATGACCACTGACTTGATATGGCCACACAGAACCGCTTGCGAGTGGCAGTCCTTCGTTGGTAAGTACATAACAACGTAACGCCGCTCATGTTCTAATGGGATGCTACGTACAGACAATCACGATCTAATGGTATCGAGATTCGAGAAGGCCATGGCGAAACTATCCACCTTGGGCCAAAACACCCACTTCTTGACTGACTGCTCCGAGGTGATCCCCGTTCCGAAGAAAGCCAAGTCTAAAGTTGCGACCCTTCCCGCCGGGAAGACCAAGAAGGACATCGAAGCATCCGTAAGTCGTCAAGTTTAACCCGACTCGGTACTTTTGATACATGCGCTGACTATTAATATGTTGCTGTGTGGCGTTTGGGTGTATGTGGTTGCAGTGCAAACACAGCCCGTTCCCGTCTCTCAAAACCGACCCTGGTCCGACGACATCTGTTCCTCCTGTGTAAGTGGAGCCGTTACGACTGTGCACATGTGCTGATACCATTCAAATTTACCATCCATATCTAGCCCCCCTTCGTAAGAAAGCAGTCGGTGAGAGACAAGGGATGATCGAAACCTTATACACCGGTTTCATAAGTCATCGGACGTTGTTATTTAGTATTATTTACTTATCTGTATGTCGCACTTGTATTCTGTGTCCTCTATTCACCTGGATCGACCATCGAAGGAGTGCCTTCCATAATGAGAGCGCTCGTTTCCTGATCAAGACTTCATATTCCTTATTTGGTAATGGCCTCCAGGCTCTTGTTTGCAACCATCATTACCTCGACGGCTCTCTTCCCTTACACTGCTGCGTCGCTGCGGGTTTTGGCTCTCCATCCAAGAAACATCTATATATCTAGAAAGAGCTCGTCTGGCCCATCATGCAATCTTCCGAATAGACATCCAAACACCATACGTGTTCATGCTGCGCAAACGATCCAGGACAGCTTGTATTGGAGGAATAAGGGTTGGTGGGATGGGACATCACCGAATCGTCGGAGCTTGAGCTGCTGACAGGCATCCGAGGAAACGAGAAAGTTCATTGCGTCCCTCTTTCTCCCTCTGGTCTGAGTTGACTTCGCTGCGCAGTAACGCACCATCTTGGGGAATGCAAGGTGCGCCCATCACCCCTTTTTACGGCCAAGCAGATGTTCTGATTCTCTCGGAAGGTCGCGCAGGTATGCGAATTGTGCCTTGCTACTCGCCACATGTGAGCTCACCCACTGGAGTGCTGTGAATCCTCTTCCTCAACCAGCATGGAATCACCGCTCAATCACACCAGGACAACCCGACATACTGTCTCCGAATGAATGGACGCTTGAATTGTCTCCGACGATTCGCCCCGCAGTCCGAGCTGCTCAATTCTGCTCACCAACGTCGAGTTGTGGCGTATCCTCCATCCGCGATGACATGTACCCTTCCCTTGGGGCCGCACGGAAGGTCTGACTGCTCGTTCTTGATGGTGATCGACAGGATGTTCTGCATGTCCATGGTCGGGGAGCATCTCCCCCGGGCCCGATGTCGGTGTCTTTCCGTACGTTGATCTCTGCAATCATAGACTTCTCGGTCATCGAGGATATTGAATGCAGGATGCGTGGGTCCGAGACTTCGAGATATCTTCGTCGAACTTCTCGACCGTGCGGAGAGTATACTGGACTTCGGTGGGGAATCTGGGGATTCTGCTCGCCCGCGAGCTGCGGTGTCTCCCCTCCCTCCAATCATCCCTGCATGCTCTACAGTATCAGACTAGTATCAGTTCACATGTCAGATTACAGTCCGACCACGACCTCGATCAATCTGAATCGTTAATCATAGAGTAAAAGTGACTTCCAGCGTCTGCGCCACGAGGGTTGGATGGTTTGCCGCCACGACTCAGACCACTCTCAAATGCCTCATTGCAACATTCTGTTTCTCGTCATCCATGTCTTCAGTACATAAAATGTGCTCCCAAGAGGAATGGAATGTCTCTCTGTGCATGAAGAATACCCAACCGGTTATCCCGGCAATCTCACGCTCACAGGTGGCCCCATGGAAATTGAAATCACGCATCATCCTTCTCTACGACGTTGCAATTCCTCTTGACAGCGCATCTCGCACCTGAATTCCTCTTTTAACCCCCTCCTCGTGCCACGCACACACCCTTTCTCTCACCATTTATACGCTCGTCGTTGTCAATCTCCGGCCAGCGTAAACCTTACTCGGAGCGACGAGGACCATCCATGACGCGCACAGTCAAAGTCGCGGTCATAGGCAGCGGGCTGGCGGGTCTGACGGCGGCATACAGAATTGCGAAGACAGAGAGGCTAGGAGATGTACAATTTGAAGTGCATTTGTTCGAGAAGGTCAGCACCATTCGCGCGTCTTCAGAAACTCAAAAAGCCTCTAACACCTGTGATTGTGTGCAGGCGTCATCCGTTGGGATGGACTCGCATTCCGTGTCGGTGGAAGTACCGGGTTACGAGGGAGAATACAGAGTGGACGTTCCAATGCGTTCGTTCCAAGGAGGTGTGTGTTTCACGTCTGAGCTCATGCCGCCACCCCGAGTTGCTCAACTCCGGTGTCCATCCCCGCCTTGACGTAGGGTACTATCCCCAACTGATTGCTCTCTACAAGCATCTCGGGGTCCGATTTCGTGAAGCGGACTTTACTTATTCATTTTCATCCTTGAACGCTGGCGCGGGTCACGCCCACCAAACACCCCAACGGTTTATGAAGACGACGATGATATACAATGGACAGTCTGGGCTGAAGGGCGTTGGTATGCCTACCTCACTGTTCCCTCCCGCTGCGACGGGGTACTCCCCGTCAGCTCTCGCAGCCTGGGCCTGGGCATACGCCGGCTTCGTTCTCTCCACGATCTTCGTGCTCATTTTCTACTTACGACTTGTCATGTTCTCATTGCCGTTACGACTCAATACGACTCCTACGACCCCACGACGACAAACCTATCGACACCAACTAACAAATGCTCTTCTCACATTATCATCAAAGTTACTCCCCTGTCGTCCACCGGCAGACACCACCCTACGCGAATGGACCGTTCTGACCACACCCTCGTCCCCCATCGCCCGTTTTCTCTCCCTGGACACCCGATGGCAAGAGTTCGTGCAGCACGTCATCGTCCCCCTCTTCTCCGCAGTGTGCACTTGCGGCGAAGAGATGGTTTGGGAATTGCCTATAGAAGAAGTTCTCGGTGAGCTGACCAGTGGCGTATGCATCAACATCAACACTGACTTCACCGCGCTGCTAGATTACGTGTACCTCACTTTCCGCACACATCACTACGTCGTTTCCAATGGTGTCCGTGACGTTGCCAAACGCATGTCGTCTTGCATCCCTCCAAGTCGCATCCATCTTGGCATGCCTATCATCTCCCTCGTGTACTCCTTCATCACCGGCGACTCAGCTCCCACAGTCGACATCCATTGTGTTGGAGGGAATGTTTTCAAAGGGTTCTCTCATGTCGTGATGGCCACGCAGGCGAATCACGCGTCACGACTGCTGCAAAGCTATCTGGACACTGTCCCGCACAAAGTCCAAGACAAGTCTCAGAAACGCCATTTCTATATGGTATCTAGGATGGTGGACGCGCTTTCAGAGATCAAGTACTGCAAGAGCATAGTGGTTAACCATACAGACTCGACGCTCATGCCAGAGAACCACCACGATAGGAGGGATCTTAATCTCATCACCTTCGCCTCGTCTCCGTCGGAGGAGACGAAACCACTGGGAGATGAGCACGAAGAGCTCTGCGTCCCACCCTCGTATACCATGGCTACACACATCGTTCCAACACCCGTCTCCACTCCCAAATCTTCTCCAGAAGACATCCCCGTGCGAGTATACCAAACCACAAACCCAATCATCGCCCCGCGCGAAGACACGATTCTCAGTGTCGCTCGATTAGAAAGAGCCGTCGTGACCGTCACCGGAAAACGGGCCGTTCGCAACTTCTGGCGCGCTGCAGGCGATAACGAGGACCACTTCGGGCGGGAGAAGAGGGAGTTCGGGTCGTGTGACGACTCTGAAGAGGACAGCGGGTTGGAATCCGACGAACCATCAGAACGGCCTTTCAAATGGGGATGCGCCGCATCCCAACGATCCACGCTTGGGCCCTTACAAGGCGCAGGCAGACTTGCCTCCCGTTCCCTGCGCTCCAGGCGGTCCATGCCCTCTCTGCGAGCAACGAACAACACCCGGAGACTGCAAGCGTACAGAGAGCCGGGGATATGGGTGTGTGGGTCGTACGCGCACAGTGGGATCCCGCTGTTGGAGGGGTGTGTGGTCAGTGCGCGGAATGTGGTTGAGCAGGGGATTTGGCCGGCGGAGGGGGTGCAGGAGGAGGGGGAGAAGGTGAGGGCGTTGTGGTAAGATGTTGTGCTGTATATCTTCTTGTGTATGTGAACATAATCTAGCGTTTCTTGGGTGCTCCCTTTGGTCTGGTGTCTGTACACCTTCGAGTTGCTCGTCTGTAGTTTCTGCTTGGACTGAACTGGTGAGCAAGATGTAGCGACGAAGGGGGGTTCTTTGCGAACTAATTGCAGTCTACGAAGGGTAGCAAGATTGCTGCCAGCATGGACCCAACACATAATGCAGCGAACGCCCAGAGCGTGGTATAGATATCACAGCGCGAGCAATTGAGAGGTCCTGCAGTCATGCTTAATGAAATACTTAGACCAGATGCTAGAGGGATATGATGTACAATGTGACAGTAAAAAATCACATGCGGAGCTTCTTCTCCATCTCTGCGTGGATGTCTAGCGGTTGCCTGAACTCCGAAGCTGCAGCGGACAAACGTCGTCAGTCTCGTGCAGAGCGACGCTGAACGCAGCAAATAGGGATACGCACTTGGCATCATGAAGTCCGCAGTGTCCAACGTCTCGTCCCTGCCCATCAACACATCCAGGTGGATGTTTGAGGTGGTGAACGCCGGCATGTGGGGATTCTGAAATGAATGGGAAACGGTGTTGAGCTATGGAAAGATCTAAGCAAGATGAGGGACGCACCATTGCGATAGTCTTTCTCTCCATCAACAGCCGTACTGGCGCATGCAGGCCATACACATTCCTCAACATCGTCAATTTCACATTGTCCTGCGTTTCCTCCCACTGCGATAATCCGAATGAACCCTGTCAGTAATGGGGACCGAAATTGAGTCCATAGCTGGAAGACGCACGTTCTCAAGACGATCCTTGATCGTGCTCGTCGTATGAACTTCAGCAGCAATGCTCCTTGGACCATAGGTAAGCGTGTCGTGTAATCCGAAGCTGTTGGAGGTATCCTGAAGTGAGGCAGCTTTAGGTCCCTGGGTGGGAACAAGGCGGAGCGATGGTTCCTATAAAACAAATCAGTACATTGTCGCAGGATATTTCAGCAAAAAAATCATACCATGGCGTTCAGTGGTGGTGATGGTGAGGAAGGAAAGAGGATCGTTGACGAATGCGGACGCGTAAGTCTCAAGGGCGTTAACGCCACAACGCGTCTCGTGACGTGACAGTCACCTGAGTTAATCACACATCACGCCGATGTCACGGTCAACGTCAAGTTCGACTCCAAGTTTACTTAGGCTGCGAAGACGGGGTTCATATACAGAAGAGAAAGTACCAGAAAAGCTCCAATGCTTGTGCTAAGGGCCAATACCAGTGATTTAGTAAGACTTATGGAGCGTTTAAGATCGCTGATATAATGTCTGAATCGCCAGTCTCAGGTATCCACCGAAGCAGCTGATGGCTAGACCTAACGAGACGAGCCATGAGAAATATTTCGCGTCTCATGGAAGGTGTGACGAGGAATGTATCTCCTCGACGGGCCAAGTCATGGACGGGTGGAGGATGAGAGTGTTTGCGTGAGAAATTGTTCAGTGCTTTGGAAGGTCCAGAGTTAAAATCACAAGGCCTACGATCAGCGAGTAAGCAGTGTCTCGTCCAATTAAAGAGCGAAACGATACTTAGTATAATGTTCACCGTGTCCCATCAGTGTTCACGCCAAAACCCATATTCCAGTACACTCCATGACATTGCAAATACAACACTCCAAGAACGTGGGCCATCGCCCACATACACATACCATACACATTAACACAAGCACAAACAACAGCAGCAGCCTTGTCAGTGTCATGAAACAGGCTTCACCACGACCCGTCTATGGATCTCCACCTTCTCAGCGTCCCCCGAATCCCTGGACGATATGCGTTCAGCACTATCGTCAGCATTGAGCACGCCCTCCTTAGCGCGGTTCATGCCCTCGAGATTCGGACAGGGCCCTTTGAAAGTCTGATATCCCCAGAACCACCAGTAAATAACTGCGAGGACTTGCATCGGGCTGCAAAAGAATCAATCATTCCGTTAACCAGTTGGTAGGGCACAGGCTGAAGGAGCGGGAGGAAAACGTACACATAGATGACGACGGCCCAGTTCATGTCTGCCGCAGACGGTCCAGGGTAGTCTGGGAAACTAACGAGCGGCATGATGAAAGCGTTCCACGCCACGGCGATCCTACGGATCGTTTTGCTCCATCTACCTAAGTGGTAGGGTCCGTTCCGGTAATCAGGATTGTCTTCGTACAGAACTCGTCCAAGCACGGGCAAAATGTACGAGATCTGGCCTGCCAGAGTCGATCCGGAGAAGAACGCCTGGTGTGATCAAACTCAGCGAATACGTTTTGTGAGGGGGTGAAAGAGATACTCACCTCGAATGCAGTTTCACTACCGATGGAGATCGCACCGAAAGCGGAGGAGATCACAAAGACTGCGAGGGATGCGTTGTTCGGGGTGTGTGTCGTGGGTGAGACTTTGCTCAGCCACGCGTGCCCAGGGAGGGCCTTGTCGCGAGCGTACGCGAAGAAAATTCTTGAGGCCGCCACGAACTAAGAGTAGATTTGGGTCAGAAACTACATCTCGTCGCACAGACGAATAAACACTCACAAAGGCGATCCCGCACGCCAATTGGCACACAAAATTGATGGCTAACAAAGCGACTCCGGCCTTTACGCCTAGAACGTTGCCGAACAGCGTTCCAATAGGCTGGCCCAACGGGTTGTCCATGAGCTCCTCGATGTCCACAGCACACAGGGCGAGGCTGATCAAGTAGAAGAAGCCCAGGAATGTGCTGCTCCAGGTACTATAGATCATCGCCTTCGGTACGGTCACAGCAGCGTTGTATGTCTCTTCCGCGACATGAGCAGCAACGTCGTATCCGGAGAGTGTCCAAGTTGGCGAGAGGAACGTCATGCAAAAGGCCCATCCTGCCGGCCATCCCGTTTGATTGAAGGCTTTGGTGAAGATAGCCTTTGCGGAGTTAATCTGTCCGTTTTGAGCGGCTTTTATAGGAAGAAGGATGGTGGCAATGAGAAGCACGACTGTGCCGAACGCTGAAGCCCAGATGTTGAACCACGAGACCATTTTGGTGGGAAGGCAGATGATAACATATGATATAAACATCATCGCAAGATAAACTAGCTGATGATAAGAGCGTCATCAAACAAGATGTGTTGAACGTTGGAGTTGATGAACTCACGTAGATGTGCCAAGCTTGCGCCTCATAGTCTGGGTGCGCGAGTTGAACGGTGGCAATGAGAAGCTGTGCAGCCTGTGCCATGGTGTTAAGGGGGATTTCATGGTATTAAGAACGGGCGCACTGACTGAGTATGTGATGGAGCAGCACGCGAGCGGGGTTGATATGACCATCGACCAGGCACAGATATAGCAACTGAACATCTTCCAGCGTGGAGATGCAGTCATGTATGCCCTAATCCACACGGACATAAACGACAGCAGAGTTTCTACGGGTGAATGAGCACTCACCAATAATAAAGACCGCCAGAAGTTGGGTACGCGGAAGAAAGTTCGGCCAAAGAATAAACTAGGAACTGCGGATCGCATCAATACTTGTCGCGACATAGAGCATAATCACAGCGCACCTGTCCCATAACAGCTCCAACCAGCCAGCCCCACGTCATACCGATGAGACCAAGATATCCCAAGGTGTACCTGTAAGGAAGTCACGATCAGCCCAACGGATCCCAGAGTCTGAAACGCTCGAATTCAAGGAGGAGGCTCACCAGATGGTACCTGCCACCCCAGGAAGCACCGCCAACTCGCTCTGCACCAACGAGAACAAGCCAAGGAAGGTGAAGTCGCGCTTGAACTCGGACTTGTACCCCATCTGTAGCAGATAAGCATCATCTGCATCTATGACGCTCGTCGTCCCCTCATTAGTCTCCTTCGTTTGAGAACCGGTCTCGAAGTCGATATTTTCGTCAGTCAGCATCTCTGCGGCTGTTGTGGAGAATGGTTGCAACTGTCCCCTTTGATGAGTCTAGTTGCACCAGCGACGTGGGGGTTTGAGGAATGAGCGATGTCGCTCCTGGGTGGAGGGGCTCTGGCGTCGACGAAGGGAACGACGAGGAAGGTGATAAGGAGGGAAAGAAAGGAAGAACTGAAGTTTTGATAACATGGATGCCATAAAAATGGTGTTCGGTGGCTGATTCGGTTGATTGATACAGCAAAACCCCCACATGGCTCGGGCAATACGGCGACACACCGGACAGGCGCGGGATTGGTGAAGTACTGGGTTAGGGTTACGGATTACTTGACCACATTATCCACATTCCCTCCTAATAGCGAACGCACCTTCCTTCGTAATTGAAAAGTGGAGAATCAAGTGCTGTTCACTTTGAAGGTAAAACGGTCCTATGGAGGATTTCAGCGCAGCGACTTCTGATGACAACGGTCCATCAGCTGGGCAATAATGGAGGCCAGGACGCCAATTCACATATGTTCAGAAACAGTCATGTTAAGAGAATAGTGACGGTGTGGCGACAACTGCTCGCCAGATCCAATGGTGATAACTTCAAAGCCAACGTCGTTTCATTGTACAAAGTCGCTCTTGAAGGAGAAGTCCCAAAACTTCAGACGGTTGACGGTCGAACGGACGTGGTTTGACCAAGACCGCAACGGATTTGATACAAGTGTCGATGTCGATGCCATGTCATGGCAGTCCTTGGCCAGAAACTGCCGTCATCGTGAAATCTCCACGTGGTTATCTTATCTGCCACATGGCCTCCCGCGAGTCACAGATCAGAGTCAGGAAGCGACCAACTTGACTCTTCATTGAGGTTGGTCCTTCATGCTCGACTTGGCGTGTAGCCTATAGGTACGTCAGCCATGCCGCGAATATCCCTAACGTTCTTGCACTCAGACTCACTTTCTCTTTCAGCATAAATCGATTCGTATTTGAACATGACATGCGCTCGCAATGCGGCGCGAATAATGGCAGTGCTCACAGCCCACAAGCGAAGTGAATTGATAGAAAGCCTCGAGGCAACTTCGAGGGTATGGCTCGGAGGCATAATATGGAAAAGCTCTCTCTTCCCGTCTCCACGCACTTACAACTTCCACCTCAGACACCACCCACGCCCACCAGAACCCCATCCGAGTCCATGGCTAGCATCCCCGCTTGCATACCCTCTGACCCCGACATCTCTGGTATCGGCGTCCGCGTCGCAATCTACATCCAGAATCTATTCTGTTTTATCCCCGCCATATGGGCTCTTTGGGACGGACAGGTCACCGAATACGAACTCGAGTCCGCCGAGACCCAGTCAACGACCAACCTCATCATCGCCTTCGCCATCCTCATTTCCACCGTCGTCCAAGCCAAGACCCTAGGCCTGTCCAACTACCACGCTGCTATCGTCCTCGATCTGAGCTGGATGAACAACACGAACGCGTTCATCTACTTCCTTCTCTACGTACAGTACAAAAGCCAGCCTGGTCAGAACTCGATCGAACGGAAGTGGTCGGCCTGGTACCGGCACGTCAGGGAGAAGCTTCGTGCACTGATATCTATGGCGGACGGTGAGTATAGTCAACTATGCGTTATCAGACAAGCGATTGAGTATTCGACAGTTGCCCGTTTACAAACTGGCCAGGCCGCGACGCAAGCCAGTAGTAGTTGAGTTGATCGCCCAAACGTCTGTGAGTCTCTCTCCACTGATGTGTTGTCTGTACTAGATGATTCGCCCTCAAGAGCGACAGGCTTCAAGATCCTGTTCAGACGAATTGTTCTCTTCCTCGGGTCCGTCCACCTCACGCTCATGGCCGCGCTCGGAATCTGGTTATGGAGTAATCCACGGACGTTCGGGACAGCGAACACGTGTGCTGTCGACTCCGCAACCGTCGCGATAGTCGGATGTCGTGTGCCCTTCGACTCGAATGCCTTGCGCGTCGGCTCCATCATGGTCTACTCGGTGTTCCTTGTCCCAGGACTCAACCTCTTGGCTCCTATGGTCCTCTTCCTCGGCCTCTACTTAGCCTACCACGCATGGACAAAAACCCACCCCCGTGATGCCACCCCTTCTTCACCTTCTCCGCCATCCTTTCTTCGTGCACACACTCCTCTCGGTCGATATATGGCGGACGTTACCCAATGGTATGACCGCTCAATCTCAGTGTCGGGGGTTCAACCTATCTTTCTGGGCTTGGTCATCCTCTTCGTTGTCAACATCATCTTCCTCGCCGATATCGAGCTCACCATCCAACGGAACCGACATCTGCAGGACAGTGATTCTGGTGAGACGCAATGGAACTTCGGGCAAATCCTTGCAATGCTACTCCTGGTTCTCCCACTACGGGATCTCACAGAGACCATTATTGCGCGTCGAGAGAGAAGACATCAGCAACAGCACAAGGAGGAGCTTACCAGATCCTTGAGGGTTGCGATAGAGCAGGGATCATCAGGTCTCTTCCTTGGTTTAATTGAGAGGGGGGCAGATGTCAACACTATGGTAGAAGGTGTGATCAATATATATACATTGTTGATTTTTTCTGCTAATGGTAATGAAAACAAGGTCATCAATATGCCACAGCATTAGCAGTTGCTGCATCACAGGGGGATGAAGTGCTTGTGAAGTCATTGATCCATCTCAAAGCAGACCCTTGTCTCAATAGCAAAGGTGTGTCAATTGATTGCTCCAGCAAATTCAATATTATTCAACTGATAGATTGTCAGATGGTCAAACAGCTCTCAATATTGCAACAAATCAGGAACAGTGGCCAATTATGCAATTGCTTGTTACTGCAGGAGCAGATACAAATGAGATATTTCCAGGTTTGAAGACTAGGATGTGTACATATATATGATTGACTAACAATACTCATATGTTCTACTTAGATGGTCAAAATGAATGTGCACTTCAAGCTGCCTGCTATAGAGGAAATACAGATATTGTTAAGTTTTTGCTTGAGCACAAAGCGGATCCCAACACTCAAGGTGCTTGATTTTTGTTTTCATACTATCCAGTTTGCTAATAAGCTTGGTTCAGGTGGCAAGTATGGATGTGCACTCCAAGCTGCCTGCAATGAAGAATATACAGATATTGTCAAGCTTCTGCTTGAGCACAAAGCAGATCCCAATGCTCAAGGTACTTGATTTTTGTTTTCTCTTTTTTAGTCTGTTAATAAGCTTATTTTGTAGGCCAATATGGATGTGTACTTCAAGCTGTCTGCTACAAACAATATACAAATGCTGTCAAGCTTCTGCTTAACCACAAAGCAGATCCCAATATTCAAGGTGCTTGGTTTTTTGTTCCAATTATTCAGTCTGCTGATAAGCTTTGTTCAGGCGGCTACTACGGATGTGCACTCCAAGCTGCCTGTATTTTGGGAAATCCAGATACTGTCAAGCTTCTGCTTAAGCACAAAGCAGATCCCAATATCCAAGGTAATGATATTTGTTACATATTATTGGGTCTGTTAATAAGCTTTGTTCAGGTGGCGAGTATGGATGTGCACTCCAAGCTGCCTGCTATTGGGAAAATACAAATATTGTTGAGCTTTTGCTTGAGCACAAAGCAGATCCCAATATTCAAGGTGCTTGATTTTACTACATATTAATCAGTTGCTAATAAGCTTTGTTCAGGTGGCAAGTATGGATGTGCACTCCAAGCTGCTTGCTTTGGGGGAAACACAGATATTGTAGCACTTCTGCTTGAGTACAAAGCAGATCCCAATACTCAAGGTGCTTAATTTTGTTACATAGTATTCAGTCGCTAATAAGCTTGTTTCAGGTGGTGTGTTTGGATGTGCACTCCAAGCTGCCTGCTATAAGGAAAAGACAGATATTGTGGCACTTCTGCTTGAGCACAAAGCAGATCCCAACATTCAAGGTGCTTGATTTTGTTACATATTACTCAGTTGCTAATAAGCTTATTTCAGACGGCGAGTATGGATGTGCACTCCAAGCTGCCTGCCTTGAGGGAAACACAGATATTGTGGGACTTTTGCTTGAGCACGAAGCAGATCTCAATATTCAAGGTGCTTACTTTTGTTACATATTATTCAGTCTGCTAATAAGCTTGGTTCAGGTGGTGTATTTGGATGTGCTCTTCAAGCTGCCTGCATTGAGGGCCACATAGATATTGTGGCACTTCTGCTTGAGCACAAAGCAGATCCCAACATTCAAGGTGCTTGATTTTGTTACATATTACTCAGTTGCTAATAAGCTTGGTTCAGGTGGCAAGTATGGATGTGCACTTGAAGCTGCCTGCCTTGAGGAAAACACAGATATTGTGGCACTTCTGCTTGAGCACAAAGCAGATCCCAATATTCAAGGTACTTGATGATACTGTTCTACATATAGCTGTTAATGACATATATCTTCCAGTGCTGGGACATGAAACACCTCTTAAGATTGCACAACAATCAGGAAATGCTGAGCTTATTCAAGCACTTTTAAAGTATGGTGCAAAAGTATAGTTAGGAGTATGTAGGCTTGGATTGGAAAGGTTATCTATTGGACTGTAGAGTAGCCAATGGTCATGACCTTGTAACTGATGTACAGCATCACGAACCTCCCAGCATGAAATGCATCATTGAACCATTCATCATAAGGGCATGAGACTACCGAAATACGACAGCAATAGTTGAGAACAACATGAACAAAAGAAAGGGTCAGTAAAAAATGAAAAGGTCCCTGCGGCGCGCAATCAGGGTGAAAGCGCAGCAGCGGCCTTGCCAACTCTCGCCTTGCGCGCAGAAGGCCGACCAGGTGTCGGGGACTCAGGCGCTGTTAGCGAGGGATGCTGATAGGGATGTCGGCCTCGTGACAACGACGACGGTGCTCTGCCCTTGCTCGCCGGCGGCGCTGACAGTGACTCCAATACCGACTGGGTCGAGTTGACGAAGTCCTCCGCATCACGAGGTCTGGCCCGTCGTATGGGTGTGTCGTCGTACGGATATGCCAAGATGGAGGTCGTCCGCCCCGCACTGTCATCGAACGCGAAGGGCAATGCGCCGCCGGATGATCGTGAGCCGCGTCTGGTCCGCGATGGAGTCTGGAAGGGCCCAATGGAGCGGTTCAAGTTGCTCCAGAGCGACGCTGAGGACATCTTGGGTGTGCTGAAAAGTCCGTCGCCGTGTTGCGGTAGGCGGGAAGGGGTTGACAGGGCGTAGGACGTCTCATCATCAGTAAAACCCCGATGTCTAACGGCCCTAACTCGGCCTAATAGTCCTACCAGAAACTCGGAAGCACCGTTAGGACCGCTAGGAGTTAGGACACTCTCTCAGTGATACTTAACACCTATATGTATGTCGGCGCAACAGTGTGCACTGAAATTTTAGCATCTTCATTTTACTCCTGCATGCTTCGTGGTACAATATACATGGCCATATGTACTATAACACATATGGTTTATCTAATGCATATAGCAACATACCAGTCGGAAGCATGGCGAGGGCGAAACAGTTATGACTTGTTCAGAACCAATGATCATCGTCACTGCTGTGTCAGAATCTGAAAAGAGATGTTGAAAAGCCCACGAGCGCGAAGAGAAACAACGTGTTGTCCGAGTGTAGTGGCTTAAGAATGACTGCTGAGCTTGAGTTGAAGCCGAAAGGGTACTGAGAGAACAAAGCAATAGGCCGAAGGGTGGGCTGACGGTGGGGTGTTGAGAGAAAGGGAGAAGGAGCCAAGTCGAAGCTCAAGGCGTGAAGTTTGATGTGCCTTGTGCCAAAACTCCGATCAAATTGCCGATGCTGCCGGGCACCACACAAGTTCGCCGGTGAGTCGGAGATTCAGTGCCGTTTGAACTTTCAATTTTCATCTAGCTCGTCTCTTGGCTAACCCTCTCTGTTCCCTCCTTCCGTGCTGGCCACCTCATCAATGCGGCTTTACAGTGCTCCCAGGTCAATGCAAGTCTCTGTCATTTCATGTGCACAATCATCTTGGTGTGTCTCTTCAAGAAGGGGGTGAGAATGTAGGTACTCGGAGGCTCAAGCTTTGGTGCGTCATTCAACGCTTTATCCCCCCCCCCCCCACTCACTTAACAAGTAGACATAGTTATCCAGATTCGACCAACAGCACACATGCGCATCACTGAGGATATGCCCGGGTCGGGCCTGGCCGAGCCCTTGTCGGCGTGTGCAATCTGGTGCGTACTATGTAGTGCTCTCATGGCTGCGTATTGCCGTGTTGGGTGATTTGGAGTTTTGGGCCGCATAGACCACAATCCCGCCATGCGATTCTGACCAGTGACCCCTACATCCCCCCGTGACATTACCCCCCTCTCTCATTGCTTTATCAATCAATATATAGAATATTTCAAAGGGCAGCTTCTTGCTGTCCGTATTCTCGCGATAATGTTCAATATAATCTATCGTTGTCGAAGCTTTGAGGAGCCTGACAAGTAGTACTGTAGTAACTGTCCTAACGCCTCCTAACGAAAAACTAGTGATGAGTCCTAACTGAAAAAATCGCAAGACTAACGCTAACGTCCTAATGTGTCCTAACACGTCCTAATAGGCGTATATTAGGACATGTTAGGACGCCTGCAGAAATACTGATGCATCTGAGGGGTCAAAGATCGTTGAACCTGAGGTGTGGTTCTATACGCGGATAGTGACTGGATCATGGGGTGCTCGGGCCGCCGCGACTTCGACTGGATGAACCTGCCCACGACGAAGGTGAGAATGATGAACGGACGTCTCGCACATGGACTGGGGTTCTTGGCATGGGCGCATCCATGCTCCAAGAGGGAAAAGGCGACAATGCCAACGAGCTTGACGACATCAGCGGATCGT
Source organism: Cristinia sonorae (assembly GCA_021029105.1). Classification (NCBI taxonomy): domain Eukaryota; kingdom Fungi; phylum Basidiomycota; class Agaricomycetes; order Agaricales; family Stephanosporaceae; genus Cristinia; species Cristinia sonorae. The sequence goes on from JAEVFJ010000012.1 coordinate 762,742, forward strand.
GATGATTCCGATTGAGAGGCTTATCGTTGGGAACGAACGTGGGTTCAGAAGCTGGCTCGTATGCAGCCTGAGGCATCTCCGCCTCCAGGCAGTCTACGCAATACCATGGATCCTCCTCGCGCCCAAGCTCCTGGATGCTCCTGATCCCTATGCACTCCAGATGATACCAAGTGTGGCAATCATCGCACTGCACTAGTTCTCTTCATCGTCCCTTCCTTTATACACACACGCCTCTTCGTCCTCGCTAATCTGTAACTTCGAATCAGCCTCTCGCTGCCGCCGCCGAAAAGCCAAAGCACGGACAAACCACTTGGAAAGCAGCGCAGCACGGGCATCTGTTGGGTCACTGGGAGCATGACGCGTCCTTGAGGATCACGGGGGTGAGCGTCCGGATTGTCTTTCAGAGGAACCGTCTTGCCACGTCCCGTCCTAAGGGGTGTTGGCCCATCGTCCTCCTCGTGAATGGTGGGCCCGAAGGATTGGTCTTCGTCGTCAGATTCCTCGTCGCTGGCCCGATCTAAGAACCACTGTATCTTCATCTTCTTGTGCTCTCTCTGGTACCGCTCCCTCATCTCCTGCGCATACATCGACCAAGGGAAATCGGTGTCCAACCAGGGAAGGCTCTCGTCGACAGAAAGCAGTTTCCCGACCTTCTTCACAGGGCTATTCGGCGTGGAGTCAACCTCTTCTTCCGCCCGCCGCCGCTCGCTGCTGCAGCCCCGCGTTTTGAGAGGAGGAGATTCCATCGGTGAGGGAGGCCGTTCACTCAGATGTTGATGCATGAGCACGCGTCCGTGAACCTCCACCTCCACCACCACAAGAGACCCCTTCGGCAGTGTTGAGTGGAAGTTGTTAAACGTGGCGAGGCGCTGTCGTTTCCGTTTCTTAACCTTCTTCTCACTCCGAGTCGGTGTCTTCTCCCTCGGCTTCAGGTAATCTGGACGGCGAGCTTCTGACAGGTCACGATGGGCAGATTTTTCAGCGTAAAGCTGCAGTCGTATCCTGCTCATCTCGCTGCCGGCGGGGCGTGTAAGGACAGGAGCCTTCAGTGGGGTGGACTCTGAAGTGGAAGCAGCAGATGGTCCAGGGGAGAACACGTCGTCCACCAGCATTGGACTAGAGTCGGGACTGCTGAGATGGGACTGAGACCGAGTATGGGAGGGCGTGTGCTGCTCGGAACGGTCGACGAATGACGACGATAATGTGGAACGGAGGGGAAGGGAGACTTCGCGCCGGTGCACTGGAGGCGTGCGTGAGGAGATAGCCAGAGGGGTTATTCCTGCCTCGGGCTGGAATTTACCTCTGTGAAATAGATAAGCGTGTGTGTCACCAAATTCCACTTTCCATACCTGCGAGGTGTCCTGGGAGGGGGGTGGTACTGCGGGATATGTGAGTACATAACCTTTCAAAGACAAAGGGGAGCTTCGTACGTGTTTTAGGAAGACTTCGGTCGTCTCGGGTACAGTGAGCTAGTAGATCTTGTAAGACGATCGGCCGTGATTCAGAGGCGACGAGAGACAGACCTTGATCCCGGAGTTGGAAACGAGTCATATCTCGCTGAACGAGCCGCGTTAGGCGCGGTGGAGGATTGAAATGGAGCATGGACATGCCGTGGAGTAGAGGGGTGCGTCTAGGTGGATGTTGCCTGCGCTCTGCATGCAAATGAGTTGTACGACCGACTGAACGGGTAGCCTACCCATGCCTCAAGCTGTCCAATTCTCAGCCTCTCGCAAGAAAAGATGGGAAAATAGAGTGTAAAATACTTTCATTGAGAAGCTTCATTCGGGGAGAGAACCATCCAGCAAATGGGAGGACGAAAGCGCGGAACATGGAGCTCTGGTGCCGACGTGCTGGCAATGCTTGCTTGTATTTGGTTACGCCTCTTGCAACATTTCCAAATCCGATCACTTGGGCTCAATCAGGTCGGAACGTCACCATCGTTCCACTGTCAACGCAGCCAGGTCCTCTCACGACATCAGACACGTAGCCCCGATGGGCAATGAAGATACGGAGACACGGAATACAGAGAGTCCGTCTTTTGTGTTCGTTCGCTTGCTGACAGAAAGCCCACGCAAGAATGATGATTTCAGCATATTCAAACCTCTCGGGGCGTTCGACTCCATTAAGAGGTTTTTGGGATGACAAAATGCTTGCTCTCCTAATACTCGTTTCTGGTGGAGGAAACGCCTAGAATGTTAGCCCTTCGTTCTCAGCTGAGGACCCGCAATCAATACCCATTTCAGACCCTGACGTGGATTCGTATAAAAACCCATCATTCTACCTTTCAGCCTTCCTCAATCCGCCGCATCATCTCATCAGTGAGTCATCAAGCTAGCTACCTTACTGTCGTCTGACACGCTCTCACTGCGGGCAGTGCTGAGTCTCCTTACGATGACACAGCGACATGCTTGCACACATGTAGGGTGAACCACCAAACTCATCTTCAGGCGTATCACCCCCACGCTATCCGGCACTTACCATGGGGGTCATGGTCCACTATCACAACCTTGTCTTCGGATTTGCCAAGGAAGGGGTGAGCATAACCTACTCGAGTCAGGTTTGTCCTGGCGCAGACCGTTCGTGGCCCCTGGACTCAATAGCTGTCTCGCCGTCAAACTCAGAGAGTCAGATGGTCACGCGGTGAAACTTACTTGCGCCTCAACACATTCACCCCATCATTCGAGTCACGTTCACTCAAACTACCCTCACGGTGAGTGTTCCTCGCCACCTTCCATTCGTCGCTACTGATACATCCTTATTTCAGAGGGTATTCGCATCTCTTTACTCAAAGAGTCCGAATTGTGGGGATGGGCCCACCACCCTGTGCCACTTCACGTCCCTCACCAAGATTCCAAAGTCAGTATACGAGGTGTATCAATCTTAGGCTGGGCTGGCAGTGGTGTATAAGCGAAAACATAGGTGTCGCGGGCACGACGTGCTAGACACAGATAAAAAGGAAGACTTGAGTAACCCTGATTCCGAATTGCGCGGATCAGCCCCCCATAGGGTGAGTACCCAACAATCACTTCTCCGTTTTAGCACGTACTCACATAGTTGTCAGCCGACTCTTTCGCGAAGTCCTCCATACAGGGCTAACACGTGCTCTGTGCTTGGGCTCCCAACCAGTATTTCTCAGTGCCTTAAGTCTAAGGAGCTGCGTTAAGCTCGCTTTTCCCGACAATTTGCGGGTTCTCCTGACCATACCAATTGAGCACTCCGTCATCCGTAAATGGGGAAAAACCCATAGTCAAGTGTGAGCGTGAACGAAACCTACGTCTGCGATCATGATTTCTTAGCTGTTGGAGTCGCTGTAGAAGTAGAAAGACGACGCTGAGCCCATGGCTCCTTTAATAGCGTAGTGGTGTACAGTAGGGAAAAAGGTATGTGCACAATTCTGCGGAAGACGAATACAGAGCTTGTCCAACGGGCCGTAAGTAAACGATCTCTGATCAATGATCATGATTGATAGCTCAAGCGCTTGATGACACACCAAGTACTAATCATGCTACATACCACTCTTCCTCTTGTCTCAACTGGTACTTATCTCTTGTTAGCACCGCTGGCATAAATCTCAAGCCCCCCTCCTTTCCCGACAATCTCGGCCACTCTGCGTTGAACCCGATCAGAAACGTCTGCCCCCTCTGACGGTCTTCTCATCCGGTTCGTTTTAGTCGCCTCTCTTCCCTGAATCTGCTCAACGCATATCATATTACGCACTGCAATATTAGAAATAGTCGAATCAGTGAATCACTTTGATTCCTATTGCCCCGAAGGAACTGCCCAGGACGAGCAATCATAATGAATATCGATGAGGAGTGGCAGACTGTAGAGGTGAGTTTGCCATTTGCCTCGTCCTTTATAGTGTATCAAGACGATATTCTAGGTTTAGAGCTCTCCCATATTTCTTGGCTCTCGATCAGACGGTCAGACCACTCGTCGGCCCCATCAAGAATGCTACTCGCACGCTTCATGATGCATGATGACCGACGGTGCTGTCAGTTGACCAAAGCATACGCTGTTGCGCGACATATTGCTTGCAACTTCGCCCTGGTCCTCGGTGAACTCTCCCCGCAAAACCTGCTGGAACCTTTTCTGTTCTTTTCTTCCCTCCGCCAACAACGGTCTTTTTGTGTTCCTGCATGGTGGTGTGCTTCCCTCTTCCCTCAAACCTTTGCTGAAGGACTGAATTTGGGCCGCTGTCGACAAATCCTGGATGCAGCGGCCACCCAAGACCGGTCATGTACACATCGCATCAACGGTATGTGAACGTTTTCAACTTTCAAGCGATTACCCATACCTTAGACTCGTCACACTTATCCGCTACGGCCTCTTCATCCTCAAGGCTCCCGGACCGTTGGAATACATCTGAGCGGGGACTCCGGAAGACATATCGCCATTTCCCCCGCTGGATTTTCATGATGATACCTGCTGCATATCTCCTGCGTTCCCTCGCAACGCTGGCTAATCATTACACGCGAAGCGATAATCCTGACAACTCTCATTCGCGCACACTTCGCCTGTGTTACTTAGGACGAACAATAGCCGTCGGCATGACGTTGCTATAAAGATTGCATTTCAGCCTTTCCCCAGGTCAGTCACCCCCTCTGTCTATTCTCCAAGCTCTCCACCTCCGCGCTGGGCTGGAAAGATGAAGTTCGGCAAGTTTGGCTCCTCCATTATCCTCGCAGTGCTCTATGCCGCGTTGGCAAGAGGTACCCCGATGCCCTTCGCTGCTAAGCACGCAACACATCACGTCCGAGAGATCAGCTCTGACTTGAAACTGGAGAGTTACCATCCCCCCACGTCCTATCAGGTGCATAGTTCCCCAATTGCACGCCCTGCCCTTACTGAAACATCTTCATAGACGTTTGGGTCAGGTATCGATCATCCACTGCGCAAACGTCAAGATGCCACTGTTGAATCGTCGTCCGTCGCATTCGTTGAGTCTCAGCTTGGCGTCAAGACCGAGGAGGTCAATGTGAAGTCCACTGCTGAGACTGAAGAAGCGAGTCACGCGTATCTTCAGCAGAAGCTGAATGGCATACCGTTCGCTAATGCGGTTGCCAATGTGGCTTTTAACAAGAATAATCAAGTCGTGGCGTTTGGATCGTCTTTTGTAAGACCATGTGCGTCCCTCCGTAGTGTCAGTCTCATGGAGAAGTACTTGGCCTGATCAGAATTCGCTTTCAAGCCAAGGCTGCATCTTCCATTCCATCGATCAAAGTCGAGGAGGCTATCGCTACGGCCGAGCGAACGTTGAACGGTAAATTTCTCGTAGAAGAATTCCCTGCGCCGACTCTGGAGTATCTCGCCAAGGAAGACGGTACTGCATCCTTGACACATGTATTCCAAGTGCGAAACGAAGACGGAACCACGTGGTATGAGGCCTTTGTTGACGCTCATACTGGTGAACTCGTGTCCATCACCGACTTCACTGCGAATGCAGCGGTAGGTTTCTCTCTCTCATTCTTGTTTTGAAAGTCAGGTGCTCATTGATACTTGATCCCACTGGCCGCCAGTATCGCGTGATCCCTATCACTAGCCATTCACCAGTCGATGGTTTCAAAACTGTTACTGATCCTCAAGATACGACTGCATCTCCCCGGGGCTGGCATAGCAACGGCAATTCTATCACAACTGAGACTGCGTACGTCAATCGAGTGACTCGTGTATCCATCATACTAACATGATTCATTTAAGCGGCAATAACGCCATTTCATATATAGGCAAGCACAAGAACACCACTGCTCAAAGCGGTCCAGGGTTGCAGTTTATCTACAAACATGATCCCTCTAAGGAACCCTTCCACGGCAAGAACGCCGATGCAGCACGCGTGAACGCGTTTTACGTCGTCAACACCGTCCACGATATCTCGTACAAGTACGGTTTCACAGAGAAGACCTTCAACTTCCAGAACAATAATTTCGGCAAGGGTGGAAAGGGCGGCGATCGCGTTAACGTCTCTGTTCAGGACAACAACGGGACGAACAATGCTATGTTCGCCACTCCACCTGATGGTCAGAACGGAGCTATGGTGATGTTTCTATGGGATCTCAGCATTCCAGGAAGAGATGGTGCCCTCGGCAACGACGTTATTGCTCATGAAGTATACAATCTTCTCCTGCATCTCGACATCATCTGATAGTTATACGATCATTTTTAGAATACCCACGGAATCACCAATCGGATGACTGGAGGTGGAACTGGTCGATGCTTACAAACTACCGAGGCTCGCGGACTGGGAGAAGGATGGTCCGACGCATTTGCTGAGTATGTTCCTTCATATTGCACACATATATTCCTTGGTGAACTCCAGCACTCACCGACCCACACTCAGATGGACGGAACAAAAGTCTGCCACCATCAAAGACTGGACTATCGCCAGTTATCTTCTCGATAACATGAGCGGCGTTCGCTTCTTCCCGTATTCAACTGATACCAAGACGAATCCGCTTCGCTACTTTGAACTGTCGCGTCAGACCGAAGTCCATATCATTGGCGAGGTGTGGGCCAACATGCTCCACAACGTGTATGCGGCTCTGGTGAAGAAGTATGGCTTCTCTAAGACTGCACACACGGATCCTACGTGCGTTCATAGATCCAACTCTTGACGGGTTCACAATGCTGACCATACACAGTGGCGGTGAAGGCAACATCGTGTTCCTTCACATCTTCATGGACTCTCTCTCGTTACAGCCCTGCAATCCAACCTTCGTGAACGCTCGTGATGCGTGGATCCAAGCGGACGTCAATCGGTACGGTGGTGCAAATCGGTGTCTCCTCTGGACGATATTCGCCAGTCGCGGCTTGGGTGTCAAAGCGGATTCGAGTTACGCTGACGATACAACCGTCCCGTCTGACTGTGCAGCATGACATACGGAGGAATATTTCTGTTGCATTTTATTATGCTAATATACGCAACGCATACGCAGCGGCGAAGAACGTCGTTCCATCATCCGTCCTCATCCCGAGCGCCATTACTGCATGAGATAAATCAGCACGGCAATGACCCAGTAAACATTGAACCGCACACCTATCATGAAACCAACACACATCCGGATTGCAAGTCTGCGGGAGCACACCTCTCGTCATGCTTGTTGGGAACAAGATACTGTAGATATTGATGATGCAATGCTTATTCTGTGTGAAGTACTCCGAGCTATGCTGACTGAGGTCGACCTCGAGCTCCGTCAGATGATGGTGTGAGTTGAAGAGAGTCCTGTCAATTAGGTGCCAGGGCTCATTGAATGGGTTGAGGGATGTGGATGGTTCGCGTTTGTCGGAACGGCGGATGGCGATGACTTTCAGGTCGCATGATGTGAGAGAAGATAGAATTCCGGCTATATACGCGAAGGAGCACAGCTCGTCATTGAATCGTACAGTGAGTTTGCGCCTTTCTGTATCTGTATAAAGAAAGAGTTTGAGTAGGTGAGATGACGCGGAAATACCAGGGGAACGAACCTCCATAATTGACGAGTTCAACGGCAACGGACTCGTCTTCAAAAGTCATGTTCACGTTTGCCAGCAGCGGGTGCCGGGGGCTTGGTGCGTAGAACACAGCGCCGACACTTCCCCAAACGTATCTGTGTTCTGGCGGAAACATAGCTGCTGGCGAGATGTCCGTTACGTTTATTACGATCCTGTAAAGCGACGGAATGGTGAAGATCCAAGACGAGGAGACGGCGGCGAGGATCTTCCAAGGTATATCTATCCGTATTTGTTGGAGATGAGAAGCGTTCAGATAAAAAACACCAAGGCCGACGCCATTATGAGCAATCTCGGGACCCAGCGTTTCGGACAAAACGAGGCGGGTTTGGAGGGATTGTGAAGCAGAGATGAGCCTCGTAAGTTGTGACCAGCGCGAGTATCGCGGGTACCTCACTTCCAAGAAGCTGAGGCCACGGAAAGTGGTGTAAGACTTCCAAAAACTGCTGTGTTGACGTTCCAGATCAATGTTCGTGAGGTAGAGAGATTCGAGATTGGGGAGTTTTGAGAGGCGCAAAGGAATGTGTGCTATCCAAGACAGCGAAGAATTTGCAGCGGGAAGCGAGGATTGAGAGTTGACTCGCATCACTCGAACCCTGGTAGGCAAGAGCGGAGAGCTCGAAATAAATCCCGTAAAGGAGGAGAGGTCCGCTGATGAAAATAGGTGCGCTGTTATGCATAGATGAAAGCGACATCGAGAAACCCACTCGCGACAGACAAGAGAGCAATTCAGTAAGTCTGGTACACGGTTCTCCTCAGCGATGATATCGATTATTTGCTCCCAGAGCTCGATAGGCAGTTCTGTAACACAAAACGTGGTCAGCGTCCGGATTCTCACACGTCACTGTAGGGAGACCGGTACCGTAATCCTCAACTGAAGTCATATCCGTAGTACTTGCGATGTGCATTGGAAACGGTCAAGAAAGATATGGGTTGGAACTTGGAAAAACTTGAAGCTCAGGCTGCGAGGTCTGTTTAGATGTCACGTGTTGTCCACGTGGGTAGGCGGTCAAGCTTCGCCTTGAACCGAGTCCCTGAGCCTCCATTGCAATTGGCAACAATGCCCCTCCATGATTTCGATACGAATACGCCGACATTGATGAAGATCGCTATCACGAGAAAGTATCTGCGGACGTCTTACTGCTGTTCACTCGTAACGTAACTGTTTCTGAGGTCAGAGTCTCTGCTCACCCGCGGTGGTAATCTCTGACTCTCATTCCAGGGAACTCTATCAGTCAAGTCTTTGGCCTTCTCAGGGAGCATGCCCATGTCTTTACTTGTGAGAAAGTTGCGTGTTTCCTGACAGGGCGCGTCTACTGCTTAGACGACCAGTTATTCGGATTTGCTATCACCATCACTCGTTTTATCCAACCCAAAGATTTCGAAGCCAAGAAAGGACAACATTGCCTTCGAAAACATACCTAGCAACGTACTTTGCAAGTGTGCTGAATCTCTCAGCGCCATGACAGCGCATGTAAGTATAACGCACCACCCGCGCATCTACAAGTATCGCTTACACTGTGATTCACCCAGATCATTGAAACTCGTACCCTTCATACCCCACGGATTCCCCTCCGGGCGCCCCAAAGCCTACAAGCTGAGCTCGATTCATCCTTCGAAACGGCAAGGAACAGGCGATACCTGTCTCTGTCCCAACTCAGCTGATTTGGTGATTTTTTTTTAGCTCTCTTCAAGTAGTAGCGTCGTCCGTGGGCATGAGCGTCACATATTGCTTAGACGATGCCTTGCGCTTTCCGTTGAGCACAGTCTACTTCCAACGGCGCTTTCACTGTCAGGGATCATATGCCCAGATACTACAACGTATTGCTCGGGTTCCTTCGCGGATGTATTCGTCGGAACATACAAGGGAGCCCGAGTGGCGTTGAGAAAACCTCATACAAGTAGTTCCAAGTCGGAAGAAGACAAAGCAAAGCTAATGAAGGTACACATTACACAAGCGTCATCCTTGTTTGTGTCTAATGCATATTTACAGTGGTTCTGTCGTGAATCGCTGCTCTGGAGCGTCCTATCGCATGATCACATTCTTCCGCTCCTTGGGGTGTGTAGCGACATTTTCTCTTCCTCAGTATGCATGGTATTGCCCTGGATGGACGACAACCTACGAAGCTATCTACAAGTGGTACGCTCCCAAGGCAATATGTCTGGGCGAGACATGCTTTTAGATATTCAGACGTGGGTAGGTACATCTCTCAGCTTAGAGATGACATTGCTACACGGAACCCCTAGCTCCATCATGTTGGCCTTGGACTTCAGTATCTGCACGAAGAAGGCATCGTCCACGGAGACCTACATGGGGCAAACGTTCTGATAGACGGAAATCGCCACATTCGCTTGACCGACTTCGGAATGTCGACGATAGCTGAGGTAGTCGGGGGCAGCTACGCGTCAATACATGGTGGTGGCGCTGCACATTTCACCGCCCCCGAGCTCATTGATCCCGAAGAAATGTTCGCTCAAGAACATCTCCTCGCCGACGACCCCAGCCAGCTCCAGTGTCGTCCCAGCAAGAGGAGCGATATCTTTTCACTGGCTTGCTTGGTAGTTGAGGTGCGTGGACATATGGGTATCTTCGTGGTATGGCTGACAACCTCAGTAGCTGTACACGGGCAGACCGCCCGTACCTTACCAGCCCAACACAAGATCAGCTTCAACCTCCCCAAGTGAATTTCACATAAAGATGCTTATTCTGCGAGGCTACCGGGCCCCACGCCCCACGCTCTTTGAAGGAGGGTCAATATCTGACACAATGTGGTCATTGACGACTTCGTGTTGGGAACAGAGACCTCATCTCCGGCCGTCTATTGACTCGGTGGTCAACGTCCTCGCCACCGTTCTGCGAAACACTCAAGACGATTCACTAACAGATCCCTCAAGCAGCTGCCAGCTCCCGGTTGAAGTCTGGGAGGGCGTCATCGACTGCTTGAATGGCAGCAATGCATCCCTCCGAGCTTGTAGCCTGGTCTGTCACGATTGGGTTCACAGATCGCGCCTTCATCTGCTATCAGATGTAACTATCAGCTCTGCCAACGCGCTGTCGTCTTTTACCCAGCTACTAGATACAGTACCCAAGTCATCAACATACGTTCGCAACCTTTCCATCACTAACTCTGGGACGGATCACTCATGGCTCTCCCTCATTGCGCCGCTACCTGCCTTGGAGAACCTCGAGACTCTTCAACTACACGATTTCAACATTGATCAGCTATCACAAGGTCTTCTCACCGACACTACCCTGCGGCTTGCACACCTCATCATCCGCAACGTTCAGGACAGTAAATCCAGCGACATCTCGGGGGTCGTAGCAAATACCCTACCGGTGAAGATTACATGGGAACATCTGATCCCAGATCGCCCAATACCCGCGGTCAGGCCTGAAGGATCCACCATAGGCGTCGAAGATGACCTACGGGTCGACTCACAATGGTCTCTGGTGGAGGACCTGTCTGTGAAGGCGTCATGGTCGGACCTGAGTTCCATTTTCCAAGGGTGGAGGACGGCCGCTTTCACGTCCCTCGCTACGCTCTCCGTCGTATGCGTAGGGCCGATTCGTTTCAGCAAGGAGGAGGACGAGGATCCATGTACGATTTGGCACGACATCGCCGACATGTTCCGGAGAGCGTGCACGGGTAATTCATCGAAGCCTATTTCCATCTCGATAGACCTGGGCAGCACAAACACAGTCGCACTCCGTTGTGAGGCGATCGCAGATAGTGAGTGCGAAATGGGGGATCTCGTTGAAGCATACTGACTGCTTCATACCTCTAGACCACCGTCAACATCAATGCCCCCCTGAGCCGCGCCGCTCATTAGAGGTCTCAATATCAGCGTCCACCATACCCGCGTCATATGCGTCACAATTGCTCTCTTGCTTTGCGCTGTGCGGCCTTCACACGATCAAGTTCAACCTCTCCCTTACAGGAGAGCCCATGTCGGAGGAGTGGAAGTGCATCGACAGGATGTTTGCTGAAGATTCCCATATTTTGGTTGTTGAGAGCAGGACGATCAATTACCTTTCATGATGAGGTCGGTCGATATGGTATGCCCTGTTTCCTTACTCCACATTATCGTCTGGAGTTTAACAAAACACCATTTTCTAGATCCAACTCCTACTCGTCGTTCCTTTAAGGCGTTGATATCCTGCTTATCTCTATGACCGTCCTGTACATTTTCGTCAGCTTGTATTCGCCTCCGTACAGCCACGGGGAATTCAACTTCACATTGTTCAAGCACTGCTCCGCTGAGATGTCATAGTCGCGTAAAGATGGCAGCAAGATTATATTTCAAGGCACCTTAGATACCACCCACCGGTTAACCATCATAAACCAACTCAAGGATTTTCACAGATCACGCCGCCTGTCCCCTCACCCACTCAACCAAGGCCCTCGTTCCGCGGCCAGTCATACCAGCCGCCTGGTATGCACCGGGCCTGGTGGCCTCCATGGTTCCTGCGATGTCAAGGTGGGCCCACTGTGTGGGGTTCTCCTCAGCACTAACGCCCGAGACGAAAGACTTGAGGAAGAGAGCGGCCGTGCAGGATCCTGCTGGTCTGCCTCCGACCTAACGACGACGTGCATAATCATGAGTATCCGGAACATACAAGGCAGGGGGAGAAGACAGCTTACGTTGCAAAGATCGGCGTTGCTGCGCTCGATTTGAGGAGCGTAGTCGTCGGAGAGAGGCATGCGCCAGAAGCGGTCATGCTCGCGTTTGCCCGCGGCGTCCAAGGACTCCCAGAGCTCGTCAGAGTTCTAGAAAGCGACGGTCAGGGAAGAGACATCAACGATTTGGATAGAGGGTGGATAACGTACGGTGAAAACACCGGTGAAGACTTCACCCAGAGCGATGTCCATCGCGCCAGTGAGTGTCGCTACGTCAATGATTGTCTTGGGCTTGAACTCTGTCGAGCCATACCACAACGCATCTGAATAAATCCGACCAGTTCAGTAACATTTATGAACCTGTAAGGAAATGTGATCTCGCACCAGCAAGGATGAGTCGACCTTCGGCGTCGGTGTTGTCGACCTCAACACTCTTTCCGTTCATGGCGTAAATACTGCATGATCCTCGCTCAGTCAAGGGGGAAATAGTTGATGCTATTTATGTTTACGCACACATCTCCGGGTTTCGTTGCGCTTGGGCCTGGCATGTTCTCGCAGAGAGGAGTGAGAACGACAAGATTTACAGGCAACTGGAGCTTTGCGATCGCCCAGGCAGCACTGGTGACGGCCGCAGCACCGCCCATATCACCGCGCATGAGCTTCATCCCCTGTCGAATTTGGTCAGAAAAGATAGAGCGTTGGAACGGAGGCATATAATGGCTTACAGCGCCGGGTTTAATGCTAATTCCTCCTGAATCGAAAGTGATGCCCTTTCCAACCAACACTACGGGTGTAGCGTCCTTGTCTGCCGCGCCCTTGTAGTGGCTACGAGTGAACTTGAGATAAACGTTCCAGTGGAGATGAGTGCAACTTACATTTCAAGAAATTTTGCAGGCTCTGACGTTCCTTGTGTGACTGAGAGGAAAGTACGCTAAGTTGAGACGTGATCAATGTCCGTGAAAGCGACCTTGAGACCTGTACTCACCATCCCTTTCTCAGCGGCCCAAGCTACATCGAAGCCAATCCATCAGGGTGAGTTCGAATGTGGTAGTATGTTACGCTGCACCTTCATCTCTGACAAGTATTTCCGTGTTGGGGATATCAGTGAACTCTGACTTGATTCTCTCCGTGAAAATCTGTGCATAATGTTCGTAAGATATAACCGATGATCAAAATTAAAAGACGCACAGTCGGGGTCATGAGGTTCGCTGGTAATTCCGTGAGCTAAGAGAAGAATCAGCAACCAGCTGCGTGAGAAGGGCAACGGTACATACCGTCCGGGCCAGGTTTTGAGCGTACGCGTATGTAACGCCCTCATCCCATTGCGTTGATTCAGCGACAGGCTTAAAGTTGAGCTTGTCTGGAATAGGCTCCTTGTTATTCGGGTTGAACCTAGATGGCGGCTCCGTCTTCAAGTTAAACCCGTACAAGGCGAGATGAGCAGCGACAGCTAGATCGTGTGTGTGGTGTTAACATCGTTAACCATGGACAGGTGGCTCTGAGACGTACCAGCGGCATGGGGATCATCCTGTGCATCAACTACCACAGTGCGACCATTGATACCCTCCCCGAGCGTCTTGACCTTATTTACGGCGGACCCGACCGCGCTCCGAACCACTTCTCTTCTGGCGTCCCCCTTGAGCTTGTTGGTGTTTCCAAAGTCGCCACCCAACGAGGACAGGACGGTGATGTCTCCTGCTGCTGGGGAACTGAAGAAAAGATGGGAGGTTCCCACTTTTGCCGGCTTTCCCGAGCTCGGGACGGAAGACCAGAGCGTCGGGGCGTCGACGTTGGCCGTAGATTGAGGTGCAGTGGGATCGACGGGAACAAGATATATCGGATTGGCGGCCATTGTGGTATTCAGGCGCGCCCGATGCGAGAGACGGCGAGCAAGATGTGATGGGCGACGAAGAGAGAGTCGGGCCAGCATCTCGACCTTCCGTGTGACGAAAATCTGCGCAAACTCAAGGAATGGCTGAGCCACGTGGCTGAAATCCCTCCTCTCGGGCGTCTCGTGCGCACAACCGCAGGTTCGACTCGCCCAGTCAGCAAATATTATACAGCGATCTCAGGTTGGCTGTCACATCGTATGGGCATAGACTATTACAAATAGACTCCAGAAAGTAAAGTAAAGTCGTCTCTGATTCAGAGGTAACAAGAGGTCAAGCCGCCTGCGTTTACCACATCACAAAAAACGTGCAGAAATTTGACATGCTTATAATCGGTCGTGAGCACGCGAAACCGGGTTATAAGGTATCATGAGGGTTAAGAAACTTATAATGCTTAGGACCACTTATGACATGATCATGAAAAGTTATAAGTGGTATATGAGATGGTCATAATATGGTTGCAACCTCATATAATCCTACAAGGAAATCGGCGATATCATCGTCGATGACTCTTGGCATTGCGGCAACGCCGCTCGTCGTCGTCGCTCGGCTGAATATTCGCTGCCAGATGGATTCAGGACATCATGAACGAGGATGCAAAGATTGTATTGAGAATACGTATATGGTGCGACATGACGGGGTTACTAATTATACTACAGGGTTATTGGTACTCTACGATGCAACCTCGTGCTGCTACCGGACGTCAACGCCTTCCAAAAACGCCCGAGTTGCCCGACATGCACACATCCATCCTGCACTCGGGATCCTTGGTGACAAGAGAGAGACACCTAAAAGATAGAGTGTGAGTGGGCTTTACTCAAGAGGAGATTGTTACAATTTTCCTTTTCTTTTTCTCTATTATCTGTTTTCGGACTTGTCTTACTCTTTTCCTTTTCTTGTCTCACCTTGCGCCTGACGCATGGTCAGCGCATGTTCGACACATGTATCATTTGATCTCTTCTTTTGCCTCACGTCTAACGCATGTACGGCACATGTTCAACACATGTATGCCTTCTCCTTTCCTCATGTTTCCCTCATGGCAGCAGAGCTGCTTAGTATATAAACCCTAGCTACTTCGTCATGTAACTTTAGCTTAACCTCTTATTTCATTCGAGGTTTATCTCACACACTTGAACTCTGACTTTACTCTGTTTCTCCTCGCTCTCCAACTTAACCGCGACCTCGTCGTAACATTAGGTTAAGCTCTTTCTTGAATGCCGACGACATACGTCTAGGCACACACCCCCACACAGAACCACAGTAACACGTGCCCACGGTGGCCCCCATCGAACGAACAGCATTACCAAGACCTGTAGGGGCCCAACCCACCGAAAGACCAGACCAATTCTCTCTTCTTCATCAAGGAGTTTCACGCCTAGTAACTCACCAACGTCATCAACGACCCCAAGGGTGGTTCTTCATCGCCACACTCTCCTACGGAAGCTGGCGCTTTGACGAACGAAGCACTCGAGTACCCGATAGCTATTTCCCAGAAACCCCAGAACCAGACGTACCAGAAAACCCCGCAGTACCTGACAACTCTGACGAAGACGAACAGAGACCGGGTCAAATCACTCCCCCAAACCCAACAGCAGACAGCTCTCGCATTCCCACAGCTCCGACCAGTCAGAGGATCCTTCCACGAACCCTTCAACCTGACCTCTCGTTACCCCCTCTTCCTGCTCTTGACACACTCCTTGCCCCCGTCGCACCTGTGACTACTCTTCCACCCTCTCCTATCTCACGACCACCTCAACGCACCCAGACCCCAGTTATCCACCCCACCGCTCCATCACCACCGACAATGTCCACCCCCAAGCTGTTACGACGAGGTCGCGGTTAAGTTGGAGAGCGAGGAGAAACAGAGTAAAGTCAGAGTTCAAGTGTGTGAGATAAACCTCGAATGAAATAAGAGGTTAAGCTAAAGTTACATGACGAAGTAGCTAGGGTTTATATACTAAGCAGCTCTGCTGCCATGAGGGAAACATGAGGAAAGGAGAAGGCATACATGTGTTGAACATGTGCCGTACATGCGTTAGACGTGAGGCAAAAGAAGAGATCAAATGATACATGTGTCGAACATGCGCTGACCATGCGTCAGGCGCAAGGTGAGACAAGAAAAGGAAAAGAGTAAGACAAGTCCGAAAACAGATAATAGAGAAAAAGAAAAGGAAAATTGTAACACTACCCCCCATCTAGACTGAAGACACCCTGTCTTCTACCTAACAACCCTTTAGTCCGCTTCTTCCACTGAACAATTCTCTTCGCCAAGTGCGTGGGTTTCTCCGCAGCGGAGACATGGGGATGGGAATGGAGTAGGGACTCGGACACGATGAGTTCGGCGTGTGACAGGACGGCTGATAGACTCAAAAGGATACTCCCCAGTAGCGTCACCGGGTAGTAGGGGATGTGTCCGATACGCCCACCGAGTACTGGATCCTGCTGACGAAGAGGAAGCGACGGGGTCATGTCTCCTGTTGCGGCGGCTGCGTCGTCGAGATGAAGAGGATGTGGAAGGAGGTAGTTCGGACGAAGTAGAGATTGCCTCCGTCTGAGTGTCGAATGAGGGGAATTGGACTTCGTCGCTCACAGGATCGGAGAGACGTTGAGCTAGGTCAGGCCTCCCCTGAGTATGAGACACTTCAGATGGATACCCCAAAAGATCCTCGAAGGCTTGGGAAAGGGAAGATGAAGCCGCGGTAGCAAGAGCGGGGGACGTAGGTGGATAGGGGGGTGGTATGTCGACCTCGAGGACCTGTTGAGGGGTCTGATAGTCTGGGGCCCGAGGGAGATACTCGATGTGATGGAGCCGGTCAACGGCTACCAGTGCCCCGGCAATGTTGTCCAGCCCGTTCTGAGTCCTTGTCCTGACTTCTCGCAGACGTTGCAATTGACGTTCTTGTTCCACGATGGCGGTGTCGAGATCGAGGAGTGCTGAGATGACGTTTTGGGAGGCATAGATGGCTGGTCGAAGGGGTCTGAGGTGTGCGTTGGTGAGAAGGAAAAGTCGAGGTGGTTAAAGTTATAGTTGCCGTGGATGGCGTGAAGGGAGTGGAGCATGGTGTAGATTTCGAGGTTGTGGTCGGCGGACATGATGACGAAGAGATGAATGGGAATGATAGAGTGGAATATGAGAGGAAAGGCGATGTGGAAGAGGGGAGAGGT